>VZRE01009497.1:376122-491704 GCA_013396775.1 Cephalopterus ornatus
TGGCCGAGCCCGGCGTGCGGTGCGGTGCCGCTCGGGGATGTTCATGAACGCGGGGATCTGCGCGAGAGAGGAACAGAGGTCGTTTCTAGGAGAATGGTGCATTTCCAGCACTGCATAAGGCTGGGTACAGAAACGGTGGTCCGGAGTCGCTCGCGGCTGTAGATCCGCTGCAGCCTTGCCCTCGGCATCTCCTGCCGCACGCCTGCCCTCGGGGCCGCTCCCCGCCGCCGTCCGCCAGCCAGCATGGCACGGGAGACGCCGCCGCCGCCGGTTTCAACGCAAAAGGAAGTTACAGCCCGGCTGTATTTAGGGAACAGGATTTTGGGTTCTCACAGACATCCGCTTCAGTGGTGGGGCTGAGCCACCGGTCTGTCCGTGCAGAAAACGCTGGTCTAAGAGCTCCGGCCTCCTGCGTGACATTGGTTCAAACGCTTTGTTTTGTTGTGGTGCTTTTCCCTTTCTCCTTCACATGAAAATATTGGTACTTGCTGACGCAACATTAGTCTGCATGTTGCTGGACTGTTCATACTGCTGTAACAAAAATAATTGTAAATGTCTCATACTTCAGTTCCCACTTTGACGTGTCTGCTTCCACAAAGACATCATCAGCATTAATAAAACTTAATTATGATAAAATTATTATTTGTGTTTTGTAACTGCAGGTGCTTAAGGAGTAATCATGATGATATATTTGGGCTAACTGAAGCCTTGCCTATAATGGAAGCTTGATGAGTGTAGGATTTCCCTTGGCTGGTTTCCAGGGTGTCCCTGTGATTGCCTGTCCTTGCAACCAGCGCTGTCCTCTCTAAAACCCGAGAGCTGTGTACGAACCAGATCAGCACAATTGTCACAGAGAGTAAGGCTAGAGGGAGCTCCATAGGAGAAAGATCAATTTTACCTCCATCATTCTTGATGGATGATTGTACAAGCTCTTTTTAAAGCACTTCTCTGGTAATGCCTTGAAATGACTTTTCCTGTATCTGAGAAGAATCTCATCCTCAATGGGCACGAGATCTGTTCCCTTTCCTCTTTGCTGCTAATTTTTGCACACTTGTGTAGTGTTATGATTCTCTTAAGCTTTCACTAGACTAATGTTTTCAGGTTTTCTCTCCCAGGTCACAGTTTCTAGATATCTGAGTATTCTCAAAGCTTTCCTCCGGCTTTTTTCCAGTGAGTCCACATCTTTCTTGAAGTATCCATACTGGAAGTACTACTGCTAGGAGGACTGACCAGTGCAACTGAGTGGGCAGGAAGAATTAATTTGTTTCTAACAAATTATATTATTATATTACTATATAATAATGTCTGCTTCTTTGTCACTAGCCTGATCCTCTGACTCACACAGTGATACATGATAACACTTAAATCCATTTCTGAACAATTACTTGTCATTTACAATTCAGAGTTTTAAAAACCACCTGTCCTAAACAAGCAGCAATAGTAATCTGAGCTCTAGAACTGGGAAATACTAAAACATCTGGCTTTGCACACATGATGCTTTTCTTATGCAGATTAATGCTTCTGGTGACTTGTACATTTCTTAAAAACCATAATACTGATTATAAACTTTTTACTCTTCTACGGCTGATTAGCCATAGCACCATTAAAAAGGCTTAACATCACACGTACCAAAATACAAGCACAGTGCAAAAAGAAAGCTTTAATGCTCAGAACAGGTGACAAGGTGAGATTGTATGTGATGCTTTGGCTAAATTGATATGAGCATCTTTTTTGAATAGTAATTCCTTTTCAGTCTGTGAATCTATGGTAAAATGAACCTTGATCAATGGACCACTAACACAAAACACCACCAAGCTTTTGCAAAGCTGATATCTGTGATCTTTCTTTCACAAGAAGGTGCATGTGGTGCTAAAGATGGGCATTGAGGGGATAGTAGCATTAGCTTGCTACTCATCATTTTTCTGGGTTGAAGCTACAGCTTTACTACTGCAGGTCACAGGGACAATGTATGCTTTCCCTGAAGAGTTTACCCTATACCCTTGATTCTGCCTGAAAACTGTAGAAAAGCGGCCCTGGAGTAGGTGTGGCTTCTGCATACAATCCAAGTGAGTCATTTTAGTAATACATGAAAATCCAGTACACATTTCCACAGTGTGAAACAGGGATTTTTCTCTCTTATAAACAGCCACAGTCTTTTTTAAAGTTGTATGCAGCTTTATTGCTTTTGACACAAATTATATATATATAATCTAAAACAAAGTAAGACCTTTGCCTCATCATAGCTGCCTTTGGGACAGTTTACTCTCTTCCTGTGTTTTGTAAAAATATACTCCAAATTATCTTCTTATCATAATGATTTTAATATTTATAGTAATTTCCAAGTAATTCGAGTAGATATCAATTCTATAAAATGTGGGGTAGGCAAAATCATATACTGCAGAATATGAAATCTTTGCAAACTTTTTTTAACTCTTCCATCAGTAATTCCGAATCAGAATGAGAAGCTAAAAGAAGTTTAACTTTTTAACATTTACCTGTTTTGTTTTTGTGATTAGGGCTGGGTTTTTTACCTTTCTAAAACACGCATACAAAGGCATTTTTGATACAGAAATTGAAAACCTGCTTGTGTTTGACTTGCTTCCTGCTGGCGTCTGACAAAATCCCGCCATCTCCCGGCACAGCCGTGTAGTGCCGCTGCAGACAGCAGGTAGGGCAGCACTGCTTTTCTGCTAAGGCAGCTGCAGAGGTACGTGTAACTTTCATTTAATGTTAAATAGAACTGAAACACCCCTAAATCTAAGCTTTCTCCTGGGTATTCCTAAATGTTTTCTCTTACAGACATTCCTTTCTCTGTCTCTTTCCCTTCTTCCCTAAATATTAGACTTTCTGTGTTAGTGTTATATCCCTTATATTGGTACACATAAATAAGGTTCACAGTGTTTGCCTGGTAAGTTTTCAATTCGAGAGCTGTTTTTAACAGAGAGAAGTTGCTGTCCCCAGGCTGTTAAGCATCCCAGCCCATAGGTGCAGGTCACGTAGTCCTAGCGTGCCGCAGCAAAGAAGGAAACCTCATGCTGAGAGTTCCCTGAAGCTTCTTCTGCTTTATTCATTTCCCTGTGCGCTGCTTAATGGACATAAGGCAAGTAAAATCAGAGGCAAGATCCTAATCACTTCATTTAGCAAATGATACCTGATAATGACCTCGGCAAAGGGAGGCACTTCAGTAAGTGCTTGGCTTGCATGGTATTACTCTCAGTGGAGTAAGTAGGACTTGGTTAAATTTTCAGTCCTAGACAGGCAGATAGATTGCTGAGCCAGCTCTGTTAACAACTCATGAAAAAATAGCATTGGCTCTTGCTGATGCTGAGTGAAAATAAGGGTAGGATTATCTCAGGAAGTCCATTGGGTATGTCCCCTTGGAGAATCCTCCTTCCTCACCTGAGCTGGCTGCAGAACTAGACAACTTGACAAGAATTTCTCTTCTGCTCCTCTGAAAGCTCCTGACGGATGATGGGGGATCTCCAACTCCCACTGCTCTCAAACTGGCACCTTCTCTGATTATTGAATTCACTTGAAAACAAAAGAAAAAAGTAGATTTACAAGAAAAAGAGAGACTCCAGTGATTTGTGTGAGAATGAGATATAAAATTAACCATTGGGTTTTTTTTTCCTTTGAACTGAACCCAGGAGCCTCAGTAAAGTTTACCCTATTTAAAGCATTAATTAGGGAGCTGACTGTACATAAAGATAAAACAGAACTCTTAAAAAAGTCTCCAGGGACTCCAAAAAACCCAGGTTTGTCTACATGAGGCAAAAGGATTTTAATTAGCAGCAACTGAATTGAAGTGAACTGATATGAGCAACAAAAAGAGAATTTATCCCACAATGTATTCGGAGAACATAATTGAATGTTCATTAGCTAAGAGTTATATACTGACTGTTAATGAGCAGAAATGAATATGTATTATTTCTTGTTAAGCTGGAAATGTATGGAACTAATTGCATTTAAATATAGTAGCTATAAAGCTGTGCTTATTAAGAGTCACTACTAAGAACAGGAAAGACATAGGTGAATTTGTATTCTTTACTGCAGTATCATTTAAAATATTTATTATGCTAAGTGGTATTAATACATAGCTTTTCAGGGAAATGGTTATTATGTTGTGCTAGAAGGATTCAGTGATGCCTTAATTTGGGCAGGATTTATGCTTTATTCATTATAAATTCGGGAAGGCAGCACATCCAAGACAGAAGCTCTTGGATTCCTCTAGGACAGTGTTATTCTTACTTCTCAGAGTGAGGGTCCCCTGTTACTCATGATCAAATGGCACTTGGCTTCTTGATATTATGTCTTGATAATAATCTCAGGAGAGAGTTTTGGTAAAGTTTCTGTGTTGCAGATGTACAGGAGAGAGCCACCTTGTTATTAGATGTGGTGACAGAAGAACAGAATGAATTTGTGTTAACACAGTGAATATTCTGTGGATGCACCCAGGAAAGGCCCGTGCCTGCCTGGGAAAGCCCACGGTTCTGTCACAGGCTGAGCCTGAGAGGAAACTGGTGGGGGACTGTGGGCGCTCTATCTGATGAGGAAACATAGAGAAGCGTGTGGGAGTGAGCAATGGCCGAGTTATTTGGGTTGGAAGGGTTCCCTTTAGATCATTTAGTTGGTTAAAGGGTGGATGAAGAAGGGCAAAGCAGAGGGCTGATGTAGCTGTCCAGACTTAGGGCAAGGTGTGAAATGGAAACCCTGGTGTCCAGCAGCTGGTGTTCAGCCTTGCTGTCCTCAGCTCTGGAGTTTTGTCAGATGGGTGGCTTTGCCTGAACATTTTATGGCTTTTACCGTGATTTCAGTGGTCTTTTGGGAAAGGACAGAGTAGACAGAGAAGGAGAAGGGAAGGTGCAGCAACACCCTGAACGTGTGCAGAGCAGAAGGGAAGAAAGAAGTGCCACAAAGAGGAAGATCCTTAAAAATAACTCAGTAGAGGTCTAATGGCTTCCCAGTGCTGAGTTATCCTGTTTTCTTCTGGAGCTGCCATGGAGTGCTGGACCAAGACACACCTGCTCCTGATTGCAAACTTCACCAAAAAATTTGGACAAGACTTACAATTATTTATTGCAGCTGAAAGACCATTATGTTCTGCATGGCAAAAAAAGATGTTTTCATCCTCCTGCTCACTTGGAAATTGAAGGGTATTTTGGGATTGCAGTCAGGGAGGGTTAGCACACCTTTGAGCTGGTCTGTGCTGTTTGCCTTCAGTGCTTTAGGCAGTGATTTTGTGGAATTTAGATTGCTATTTTCCTGCTTAAATGGAAAAATATCTTGCTTGGTCTGATTTGAATTTGAATTATTTTTTGCTTTGCAATTTATCCTTTTCCGGTAAAATTATTATAGATTATTGCAGTAATCAGTGGTCCTACCTTTAGTAATCTTAATTTCTGTTTATTGTTTGTACAGATGTGTTTTTACTACGAGATTCCTTAGTAGCAGGAAGAATTGCTGCTTTCATTTTTCGAAAGGTTGCAACTTTTTCCCTATTCACAAGAGGGCGATAAATCCCCAGTCATCTTTATCCAGCTTCTATTAAGTAATCAGTACCTCACTGCAAAATGTCATAAAGAGCAGCTCGCTGTCAGAAAACTGATATATATATATATACACATGTGTACTGATCTCTAATAAAATATTGTGACGCCTTTTGTTTTGGTTTATGGGACGTTTAGGCTATGCTCTGTCCATTTCATCCCACTGCAGATCCTCCTGTCAGTAGAAACTAGACGTGGAAAAGTTATTTGTAATATCCCTCCCCCCGAGACACTAAAAAGGTTTACTTCATGGTCCGCAAACAATTATTAAATTCGGATGAATGTCAAGTGAATTAAAAAAAAAGCAATTTTCAACATACCATTTAGGAGAATTTCCTATAGCCTAAAGGTTGTAGAGTATGTTTATTTCTTCCTCGTAGTGAAACGTGCTTTGGTAATCAGAGTCTTCTATTTCTTAACTTTAATCCTTTGCTCGAATTAAAGTATCTTTTCTCTTGAACCTCCCCTTGAAGTACAATGTTATTTCATCTAAATACAAGCCTTTTTATGGTAATAATATCAATATAGAAAGCTGCCATTAGCACTGTAATTTCTCTATACGTGTAGCCAATTTTGTAGTTTATTAGTATGCTATTATTTTTCAATATTTAGATTTATTCACTTTCACATCCATTGTCTCAAATAGTTTCTGTTTTACATTGTATAATGAGGATAATCTCAGGAGTTTTGCATGGAATAAGAAATAAGGGGAAAAAAACCCCAACTGGTTCAGTGTACTAAATTATTTTATGTCTCTGTTGATGTTATCTGAGTTTGTTCCAGCTCCTGTGTTTGAAGGAGCTTGATTTCTTCCAGCTCTAAAGTTCCGTGACCCAGCCCATGCAATTTTTAAGCTCTCAGTATTAGAACAAATTCTTAATAATTTACAGTACAGTATGAGCTCTGAAGAATGTTCTCACCCTGTGTCATGATATGAAAAATAAATAAATGCTGAAAGTGTCTAGCAACGCACTAAGGCATTTGCTCGAGGTGTAATACAGCGTCCAGCTGAGTTTAAGAGCCTCAAATGATGTAACTTTCAACATATCCCTTAAATAATAAGACAAGTCCATGACTCTTGAGGTTCCTTCTGCAATCTGAGTGGAGTTCTGGGGCTGTCCCAGATAGCTGAGACAAAAACACCTTTCTATTGTCTTTCAACAACTTCAGCTGCCTTTGGTTGCAGCAACTCAGTCTTGCCTGGCCCTTTGCCCAGTCACTGATGACCTCGGGCCTGCGGTACGGGGGAGCTGTTGGAAAGCAGGGCTACCAATAGCTTATTTGTTTTGATATTGTCTTGCCTGTAACAACCTTCACAATTCATCTCCACCTCCTCCTCACCGCTGGTGTCTGCAGGGGCTGCACCAGTGCAAAGGCAGCATTATCCTTGACTGTAGCACCAGTTCTTCTGTGCTGCTGGCAAATGTAATGCAAAGAGGAGCGTGACTGGGCAACAGGAGGAGCTTGGAAGAGATGCAGATTGGAGTTTTGGGGAAAAAACCCTTTATTCTGTTTAAGTGAAATTAGAGTCTGCCCCATTCCTTTTCTAATCACCAAACGAGGTCTATGGCCTCGTCACTGGTTTTTCTCAGCTCCAAAGCCAGAGTGTTTTAATGGGTGTCTTGCCACAGTCATTAATTCCCAAGTTGGGAGCGCAGCTTTAAACACAAGCTCCTTCACAGAGGTTCTCTCAGTACAGGCAGGCATTTTGGCTATTTTAGTAATAAAATTATATAACTAAGCCACGTGACTGTGTCTGTTGGTTTACTATCAGCTTTCCTCCGGACAGCAGCAGAGTTCTGTGCGCTTCATTAACGTCTCCTAACTGACTTGGTAGATGCAGCCCCAGCTCTGCTGTGTGTCTGAGGGTATGAAAGTCTTAACAGGGCACATTCAATTGTAAATATGATATGCTTCACAGTAATGTATAACTCATGTGTTTCCAGCTAAGGAAAACAAACTCCTCTTACCACAACTATGTGCCCTCCAGAACTCCATCCAGATGTCAGAAAGATATGTGAGTCATATTTTTGTCATATTATTTTAAGTTTTAAGTACACCACTTAAAAGGGAGAGTAAGTGTGCAGACGGGCCAATTCTTTTTATATATTTTCAAGAAATAAAGAGGAGTTGAGAACGAACAAGCAAGAGCAAGTGAAACATTTCCAACCAACTGTTGGACTAACTGTGATACTTCACAGTGGAAGGCATGCAATAAGCCTTTTTTATCTAGCAACTGTAGGAAGAGGTTCTCCAACTTCAGATAATTTTTTTTTTTTTAAGTTTATGGGCTTCTTGCAGTGGGTAGGAAAGAAAATCATCAAGAACTTGCTTTAGCAGTAGAAAACTGAAGATTCGCTGGTATCACTGACTGAACAAAAACAGTGGGAAGCCCGGGACACAGCATGTGTTGCACCAAACCATGAAGTCCATTTTACCCTATGCATTGATGTAAGTCTGGACACAACTGAAGACTGTCCATTCTGTAGTGTTAACAGCTGTCTGCTTTGCTCAAATCAATTTCTGGTTGCCCTTTTCGTTGCTAACAATGAAGCCATCCTAATGCCATTAATGCGACAGGTGTGGCTTGTAAGACTGTAGGGAGAGTAACAAAATTCAGGTGTGTGAGTTCAGTTGAAGCTGATATAATGTGCCCTGAGCCACTCTGTCTCTTTAAATGCTGCAGTTTTGTTGCCTATGGTGAGTATTCTGGGTACCTTAAAGCAAGTCGAAGTGTTTTTACTATCTGGCATTCAGGATCTGTGAAGATCATGGCAGTGTCTCTTCTGCACAGGTACTCCCAGAATAGGTTGATGTGACACAGGGAGCAGCCTAGAATATTGCTGTGGAGCACAGAGCAGAGATCTATTGTGAGCATTGGTTAAAAGAAATGTTTTTCTAGAGGAAAAGGGGCAGGAAGGGTGGAAATAATGACAGTCTTGCAGAAAAGGAGTGGGTGCTAGGAAACAGGCTTGATATAACTTGGCAGGTTTCAGGGATGTGCTGCTAGTTGTGCATGAAGAATAAACATTCTGCTTTTTCTGCTGACTGCAGTAAAAATTTGTGGCCAGCCAAAAGGCAGGGGAAGCTCTCAGGAAGTGTGTGTGTAACAGGGACATTTCAGATGCTCATTACAGGTGCTTTGTCCAAGCATTTCACCCATTAATTCAAAGAAGGTTTGAGTCTAGAAATGTGCTGTAGGATTAGGAACACTGCTTAAGCTCTACTCAGCTGGCTTGGAGAAGCTTTTGGAAACCCATATGTGAGGCAGGTTCAACAGAATAGGATTGGGCCTCGAACAGCAAAATAGCCTCTTTTTCTTCTGTGGAATCAGATCACAGATGTGGATGTTAACAAAGGATTATGGAGCTGTAGCTCAGTTCTCATGAAGAAAAATTGTGATTAGTTACAGAGCTGTTGCACACTTGTGAGCTTACTTCCCAGCAGCAGAGGGGCATGGACCCACAGGGGCCAAGTGTTGGAATGTCACCCATGTTTCACTGGGCAAATGATAGCAACTCTGTGCTGGTTTTCCAGCCTGTGGTACGAAGTGGTTATCTTACTGGAGGGATTGGAAGGCATAATCACATATAAAATGTATTGAAAGTGCTATCTCAGCACAAAGTGGTTTATCTCCTGCTGCACACCCAAAGGATTTGCTTTCGAGGTGGAGACACATTTCTTAATGCCTGTGATGTGTACTGAAACAATAAAGCCTTGGGTTAGTGGTGTTGGAACCTTGTTCTTATTGAGGTCAGTGGCAATTCCCATACTGATTTCAGCAGGAAGAAGATCAGGCTTCTTTTATCAGGAGCCATTAGGTAAACACAAGAGTTTCCAAGACTAAGGACCTGGGATTTTTAGAAGGCTAAATTATGCCATGCCAGTCCTTACCCTGGTAGTCCAATGGTATGGTATAGACAGTTCATGTCAACTAATTACTCAGGGATTTATTAACTTGAAATTTTAAGGAAATTCCAATGCTGTCTGCAAACAAAACATGCAGAGTGAAGAATGTCTGAATACCCTAGGCATTTCAGCAGAAAGTGAACATAAGATACAATATGTTAATTGAACAGAGGACAGTAATTCAAAAGGATGTGTGCCATTAAAATGGATCACTTGATCCATGAACGAACTTACAAATAAATACAGAGCACCCCTATTATATAAACTGAAAAGTCACAGTAGATGGGGAGAAACCAACAGAAAGGAAAGAAATAGAAAAAGCTCCACAAACCAACCAAACAAAAAAGGCCTTGTGGAGATTTACCTCAACATAAATCTGCTTGAAAATGTATTGATATTTGGGAGATACCTCTGACAGTTATGAACTTAAACAAGAAGTATGGCTTTTGCTCTGAAGAATTTCAGAGTGTATAGATCTGCTAACAATTTATATATCAAAGCAGTCACCAAAGGGGCTGAAGAGGCAAAGCAACAAATCATTTCCAGAAACTGCCATTATCAGAATTTTAAAGTAATGTTAGTCTCAGTGTTGCTACAAAAGTGAATATTAATGTCTATATTTTAAATAAAATGTGATTTTGATTTTGTTACGGGGGCTTAGAACTCCTAGGAGTGGGTCTTGGAAAACTGTGCTGTAGCCGTGTCAGCTGGAGTCTCTTGACATATAAATGACAGAAATCTGGAAAGTTTTCTAAACTACATGTACTGTCTTGTTAAATCACAGTGCAGTGTTTCATCTGACCATTGAAGACCTGTACAGTAAGGAGAGCTAACAGACATGTGCACAGGTGACTTTCTTACTGAAAAACTGACTATGCCTAATTTATTTCTGGTGTTTTCCTAAAGGATTTGTGCTTCCAGATGATTTTATGCCTTTACATTCATTTCTTATTTTGGAAAGGAAGATCTTTTAATAATGTTTATCATCAACCTCTCCCACCTGTGCAATTTACTGCTCTGGTAAAAGTGCAGTTTCCCTGCAGAAGCTTATAACGTGCTATATGAAATGTCAGGAATGATAAAGCAAAACAAAGAACCTCTGAAGGAAAATGTACTGCCATGAATATCTGAAATCTACTGAACCACTGCTTTATTATACTTAAATCTCAATGAACACTTTTCTTAAGAGCTTGTGTTTCAGTAGGAAGGGAGATGTGGTTTCTGTGTAAATAGCAGTGTTTGCCTTTTCTTTAAAACCTGTATTCCACCTTAGTGGTAAATCCTACAAGGAAGCTAAAACACAGCTTAGGCCATGAGATATGGGAAAAAAATCTCTGAAATCTCTCTCTGTGCTTGTTGGATTGCCAGTTATGGTCTTAGAGCAAGAATGCCTTAGAGAACCACTTTTCACAATGTTTTTACATATGTTCAAGTTTCGAAAATAAGAGAGAAGAGAGGAAGCCAAACCTCATGAAAGGGTGCTAATAAGTTCATTTTGCCTCTTGTTTTATGTCTTGCCTCAGATTTTATAGCTTCACTCCTAACAGAGATGGTATAGCACAGAATTTATTTCTGAGTGCTTATCACTCCATAGTAGAAAGCATTTATATTTTTCCGTAAGAATGCTTTCCATTCACATCTTCCTCGATAGCATTTTTATCCACTTACTTTACCCTGAGGCATCACTTAGAGCATTGCTCAGAGGTTGGCAAGGGTTAGTGTAACCATTAATGCATTGAAGTTTTCTGCTGGAGGTGTTAATGCTTTGCTGGCACTTGTGTTTCAGAGCTGCTGTCTCTCCTGTCAAAGGACTTCCTTTCCTAAATGCATGGCCAGTCCTGCCCTTGTCCAAAGTCTTCCTCAGTAACTCTACTAACTCTCCTGGTCAACACTTTGGGTTTCCCAAGAAATCAGGCTTAGAGCCTTGAAAGTTTGAAGATGTATCTGTAACTGTTTTTGTAAATGTTTGCGAATCTGATTTTCCTTGGTGGTTATTTCAGCGTGTTTCATTTGCATCTCTTGAGGGCCAATTTAGAACCAAGCAGGAAGCAAATAAAAAGGGTAGATTGTAACAGGCCCAGTTTGCGACTCCATCCTTTGCAAAAATCTCTTGAACAATATTTTCAGAATGAAAGACAGAGCTTCCACTTCAGTTTTATATTCTGCTTATGCTTTTGTACTGCTTTCTTCCACGTGTCATCTGAGAGCTTTTGTGTAGTTTTTTTAGGCAAGACAACTGCTATCTGTAATGCAGAGCTTTCACTTTCTCTCCTTCTTTCCAAAGAAGAACACTGTAAGGGAATTTTACAATAAGAGTAGTGCTGCCTGTATTACTCTGAGTGATGTGGTGACTGTTTAGCTTTACATGGACTAGAAAAAGGGTGGAGTTGCAGTGTTCTTGAATCTGCTCATGGCTTATTTGGTGAGGCTGAATTTGTCTCAAGCTGGTTTAGGAGATCTGATTCTCTGCGGTTAAAGTTGGCAATTACAGTGCTTTGGAAGCAAAGTTGCTTGCACAAGTCTAAGCACATCTCCCTTGGAGATAATGTCACAGAAGAAAGTAGTTTAGTAAAGGAAGAATGGAAACAGTGGAGAATTCTTTGGGGTTTCTTTTGAAATTTTGTCTTCCTGTTCTCTCTCAAAGGTAAACATCTGTCTTTGCATGAGTAAGCTGAACTGGATGTCAAGACCTCTGAATATGTTTGGATAGCTTAGAACCAACAGGCTATGTCATAGCATGGTTGAGCACAAAGTTTGTGGCTGAGTTTAAAAGCTTCTGAGGAGAGAATAAACATGTTTTTGGAACTTCGAGATAAAAGGCCAGGGATTTTAGCATGCACAGTTGTGTAACAGTGTTGCAGCTTGTTGTGCTTCATTACAGAGAAAAAGCTACATATGGAATTAGCAGTGTCCTGTGATATGGTGGTCTAATCAAATGCCAAATCCTTGGTCCAGCATGGGCTGAAGTCTTACTGAGCTAAAGAAAAAGCTAATTGCTGATGTGGGCCACACTGTCGCACGCTGGATTGACTGACTTATGCATTTGGGAATGTCTTACGTAACATTGAAAACGTATTGCGACATGCGCAGAAGTTCCCATCATGTTTTCTGGAGAGAAGTCCAGTAAATAATTGTGTAATTTCTATCAATAATGCTGGATGCTGGCTACTCTGACCTGGCCTTTCTGAAAGGGAGGCCTATATAGGTTCTTCCTACGCATTCTGCAAAGGCAGTCATGACCCCAGCTACATTCTTTATAGCCGCTGGATTTTGTGTTAGCACTAGTAGTCTACCATTAGCAGCCCATAATTGCACCAAAATTAAGAAGCTCCATAATTATGAGGAGTACAGTCATGTTTTCTTCTACTCTGCCCTGCCTGTTGCTTTCCTTCCAAGAGGGAAGGATTAGCAGATGCCTGTGGTTGTTCTGCTATCCTTCAGAGAAGGTGACATTCTGGTTCTGGTGCCTCTTCCCATGCCAACTCTGACTCCCCAGCTCCACAACAAACTCCCCAGCTTCCACAAGTGGCCCAGGGGTTAAATAGTTAATGTTTATAATGTGCCTCGATCTAGAGAAGGTGTTGTTCTTACTACTTAAAGATCTTTAACTACCTCTTGGTATAGAGATGTGAGACTAATAGGTTTTAATTACAAAAAGTGTGTATCTTGAGAAGAACAATCCCATTGTCTGAGTTCCAGTGACTTTTTGTGGTTTCCTGTTGGCATCCAGTTGACTTTTAAGAACATATGATTTTTAAATACTTTTAAAAAAATTTAGAATGGAAGTTGGCTGACATTAAAATATTTAGATTTATTCTGATTTTATTTTTAATTGCATACAGTACTGCTTTGATTGAAAATATTTAGATTGAGGAAATCCATGCCAGTAGGCTGTATTTGTATTTGTGCTCAGCGCTTCAGGAAATTCCTTGTCTGTCTCTGCTTGGCTATAATGCATTTAATGAAACAGCTTTTTGTCGGTTTTTTTAGTGCAAATCTGGAAAGAAAATGGTGCTGACTTCTCAAATAATTATAGCAAAAAGAAAGTGGAAATCAATTTGTATGTAACGTGTATTATTTCTCATTCATTTTGTTGCCTTGTGTCAGAAGCCTTGGACGGGTTAGAAGTCAGTTTTGCTGGGGGCAAGTGATATCACTGATAAAATGAACATTGCTATGGAGTGAGTGTTAGTCTGTCTGGTTGAAAGCTATGCCTTCCCTGGCTGTCAATCACATGCAACTCTGCAAGTTGATGAAAACAAGAGCTTCTTTTTCCTTTTTCCTCTAATGAGGAGCCATTTTCTTAACTCCGAGTCTCACTGAGCTTGAGAAGTCCAGATGACTAAAGTGTCTTTGCATGAAAGGATGGGACATAGTAATGTTATGGAAACATTTTTTTAAAATAAAATTAAATATTAAGAGTTGCGTTATTTAGTTTGCCTAATTTAACTTCTGAAAGTGTAAATTTAACCTTCTCAAATCGTTTGGTTCTAGGGAGACCAAGTAGTTCTAGCTTCTGCTTAGGGCACCAGGTTAGCCTCAGTTAGTAAATACTATAAAACCAAGTTGCCATCAACGAATTAATGTGAAACATGTTTTAAGAAACACATCTGCAGTCAATAATCTTGAAGGGTAAAGAGTGTTATGGACAAATTTGTTGAAAGCATGTTCTATATTGGATGTGAAATTCTTGTGCATATGTATAAACATAATTCCTGGGCTCTGGAGGTCTGATACAGTGCTTTGGACAGACACTCAGTTACCAGAGTTTGTATGTTTGCACATAGTTCGTAAACAGCATGATTTGGAACCCAGTCATGTCCTGTGGTTTCCTCATATCCTTCATGTTGGATGAAAAATAAGCTGTCATTCATGGCATTGTGGAAACTGAACTACTTAAAAAGACAGTCATTGGATGTGGCAAAATTTCTGTTGTTTATAGCCCTTAAATCAAGGGTTGTTGCCTGTCTAAAAGTGACTGTGATCAATGTGGTAATCAGTGGTTGAAATTTGAGGGGACATTTAAGGAGATCAGGCCAGATTTACCACAATGTTCCTTCAAGAGTAAAAGCTGCAAAAGCAATACTGAGCATATGCACAGTCAGAATTTTGTGTACCACATTTATGTTGAAGTGAGTATCTACTGTTCTAAAGCATTGGGGACAGGAGGAGCAAGAGGCCTTCACTTTAACTCTCCCTCCACCAAACTCAGCATGAATACTGAGTTATTTTACAGTGCCATGCAAATAGGAAGGAAGAAAAGAACATTCCTCCTTTATCCACAATGCAATGTTGTGTTCAATTCCAGGTCAATGTTTTTTTGTCAATAAGAATAATAACATAATCTCGCATTTTGATAAACTGAAAGTGTGTTTGTGAATAGGCACCAGTACTGGGATACAGATAAAATGTGTTCATGTTAATAGTACGCACCCACTCCCTCAGGGAAATGGAGAAGTCTTGCCAATATAGATGAGATTGTGATGGATCTTAGACAGTAAGTGAGAATAGATTAATCTATATAAATGTGAAGTATTTAGTAGTATTCTTCAGCTCCAGATAATGAAATTCCATTGAGGCACAGTTAAATTTCTGTTTATTGACAGACCTCTGCTGTAGTAAAGAGCCTGCCAGGAGCATGGTCTATGTTTTGAATTGATTTTATATCCTGATAACTCTCCATAGTTGTGTGAAACATTCCCAAGTGCTGGAAAGGAATTCAGTAGTTCTGTCTCTAGTAATAATTTATCTGTTACCTTGCTTCTGATTATTCTTTTTCTACCGATCCCTTCCCCCTTGAAAATAATAGCAAAAGGAAGACTTATGTTTTGCCCATCTAATGACCAGGTAGTTCATCGCAGAGTTTTGAGCTGCTGAATATTTATTTTATACTGTCAATACTTTGTTAATGTTTCTGTGATGCCTGAAGTTTTTATATCTGCCTAACTGCAGTAGCAGTTGTAACAGCTGTTTGCTCAAGAAGAATAATAATTGTTGGACTCAAAGGGTAACTTTGTGTTGCTGCCCCTCAGGTTTTGACAGTGAGTGGTGAGTGATCAGGTGGGATGGCATGGGGAGATGGGGCCAGGGCTGGCTTCCCAAGGGTGAAAACAGAGCCATAATCTCTGAAGACGAACCACATGGCTACTTATCTCAGATATCCATTTCCTCTACTGCTTCCCTTGCTCTGTGGCCATTCTCACTTGTATTTTGGTTAATCCCGTGAAGTTACTGGCTGGTAGCTCTGTAGACTCACTGTTAATGTGAGACTGGATTGCACTGCCCTTCCTCCTTGGTTGCTCTCCAAAGTTGTGTGTTAGGGGTGTGAGTGTGCGGCATCATCACTCCTAGTTAGCAAGATTTCTCACTGTATCTCCCGTGTTCTCAAGCACATAAAGATATTCCAGGCTGTATTTCCACTGTGATGCCAGTGTTGTGCCGTACCTTTAATTTGTAGAGTCAAGGCCTGCCTAATTTCCCATTCTCAAGGCTGAGAAGTTGATGTGCCAAAACCTCTAAAAAAATTTATTTTGCAAAGGGAATTTTAGAATTAAATAAACAGTTTCATGTGTTGAATTTTACTAGAGAATTGCAGTGAGATGACCTGTTCAAATTACATTCAGGTGGTATCAGCTTAAAGAAAAAAGACTTTAAGAATGTCTGGAAAAAAACATAGATAATGGGTTGGAATATCCATAGTGCGTGGCTGAGATAGTGCTGAGACCTGGCCAGAGCAGAGACTTACTGGCAGCACATTGTGCTGCTATAAAGATGGTATTTGCTCTTCAGACTGGCAGGAATTGCTGTGGGGTACTTACCTCCTACAATGAGGAAATGCCTTGAACTCGGCTCAATCCCTCCCCGCCCTGTCCTGGCTGAAGACTGTGTGGCTTGGGATGACTTTGCTCCTTTGGCTTGAGGGGATGGTCACTAAATGCAGAGCCTGAGGGACATGGAGAGGAGGGAGGGGCAGACAAACTCAGGGAAAAGCTTCGTCTAAATGAGTACCAAGTGTGTATATATAGCACAGTGTATATGAGAGTTGTGGAACATGGTACAATAGTCCTCCCTCTCTTTAAAGAAATGCTTTTGTAAAGGAATTTTCACGCTGCCAACAAAATACGCTTTACCTCTGATACTTAAATACCCTTTATCTTTTTGAATAGCTTGGTATTACGTGAGTAGAGTCCTTCACAAATCTTCGTTCGCGAAGCCTAGCCACGATGATGACCTCAAAATAACTGGGCACTAAAAGAACAAAACCCTCCAAGCCTCCTGCTTGGCAGTCTCGTACTGTGCATCGAGGACTCGGAGAGATGCAGCTATTATCTGTCTGTGCTGCCTTTGGTGCACGGGCTTGTTCCGGGGCCGTGCTGTGGCCGGTGGGAGGCAGGGAGGGGTGGGTTTGGGCACCGGTTGGGTGCGGGAGCCCCGTGCGCTGAGTCCCTGCCGCCCGCAGGGGCCGCTGCCGGCCCGGTCACGGCTCCGCGCTCCGGCGGTGGGGGAGGAATTCCGAAATAACTCCTCTTCTCCAATGTTTGCCGATGACAGCCTGTCTGCTGACTCCGGAGCTAGAATCAAACTAGAAGCAATGCTGTGTCAACGGCAATAACCGTCCCTCGGTTTTGCTTTAAACCCGTCAATTATTGTAAAGCCACTTCTTGGCTCTGCGGAGGCTGTTCTCTCCTTGAACTTCAGGAACACTTCTAGTTTACACCCACATTTCATAAATGCCCTTCTGAATAAGCTGCCTTCCTTAGGATTGTATATAGGAGTCTAGCAAGGATGCAGCCTAGCTCCAAACTTAAGGAGAAAGCAGGACTGTGTAAGGCTGAACTTTGGTTTTATTATTTCCACCATAATTTTTGCTGAGACTCCTTTGGCCTGTTGACAGTGTGCTGTGTGGTGTCTACAGCACCTCAGTTCATGACATAGTTATTCAGGTCATACTCCATTATTTAAGTATAATTCTTAAGAATTTTAGCATTGGCAAGCAAGGAACCACATCCTATATGGAGATACAAGCATTTAAATATTAAAACAGTTTCTAGGAGCTTTCTCCACAGCAGGTAATTTTACTCATGTGTCTCCTCAACAAGAAAATGGAGTAGAAATTCTGAATAGTTTGCTAATCATGGCATTTGAGATACACCTGAACACAATAGTGCATTTCACATTGGTCCATTTTGGGTGATTTTTCACTTTTGAAAAACTTGAATGAATTTCCACAAAGAGTGTGAAATCCAAGAGGGCCTATTTTCTCATAAAATTTTGATTAGGAAATGTGGGAAGGTGGGTTCTCCTCTGGGGCTGTATTATCCTGGTGAAGGCATATGGAGTTGTGAGTCTGGATTCTTTTATAGGTTTGAGAGATCTTTGTACTTATATAGCAAAATATTGTTAGGATTCATGGTACACTTGCAGACAAAGTCATTATCTTTAATTTTTTAAGTAGAGAAACCAGGGCCAGTTCCACATATGAAAAAAGGCTGAAGTTAATTTCAAAAATGAGCAACTAAATGGATGTTATGTGTGTTTTTAAGCCCTTCAGGTTCCATAGAGCATAGCCTTTGCCAGCAGTGATTAAAATACTAATGACGAGGAATGAAATATTCTGAAGAGAGATGAGGAAGGTGAATTAGGCTTGGTGTTTACCTATAAAGTTTAAAAATGTGAGAAAGGATGTGTTCCCTTGACTCTAGGCCACTTCAACTTCATTAAAGAAAAATTACTCAGAAATTCAGGACTATCTATGTGTAATAACCTCTAAATAGACAGTTTTCTCATGAATACTTAAAGCTGCCAGTGTGCTGTAGAAGCAGAGTATATGTTAGCAATATTTATTATGAAGTTAGTTGTATTTTTCAGAGACTGCATTCGGTTTTGCATGGCCAGAATTTCTGGAGCAGGACTTGTCGAGGACTAGAATTTAAAAAAAAAAAACTTTCATTTTTCACACCCGGAGGCCCTCTGAAGTTTCAGAATCTACACAGCTTTCAATTTTAGCAGTACTCTTTCCTGCGTTTTCAGGTACTTTTCACATTTGTGAATCTAGTTATGGGATTTTCCCCTGATTGAATCCAGGCTTAAATTCTAGAGTCACATGTTCTGTCTGTCCATTAGTGTAAAAATGTTCTCTGAACTCAGTGGGTGCAAATAATGTTATTGAGTACTGTCTGTAGCACTGCATCTCCAGTATATTTTGTCACACTTGGGTAAAGCATGCTGGGACACTTGTATTTTTAAGCTTTCCAAGAAGATCACAGGAGAAAGATGATTGGGCAGTATCAGTCAGTGGTCTCACTCGGTGTTCCAGGTGCTTCTCTGATGATGGTCAAGCAGCAGAATTGATTACAATCTTTTTTTTCCTCTTCGGGTTGCCCATTGTGTGGTTCCCTCTCATCACTGTAGCTCTGTCCATAGTATGGAATTTGCATGCAAAAATGAGTGTATATAGAAAAAAAATACTTGAAATGTTCTTGTTTCCTGGAGTAGTTTTGACCTGATCCTTTACAGGATGACTGACTCCTCTCTGCTGGTTTCTTTTGTTTTGGTTCAAGTGTCTAGTTCTTTATGTAAGAAACAAAGCTGAAAGAACAAGAGTAAAGAGGTAATAAAAGTGGAGTGGAACCAAGACAAAATCTGTAAAGGCCACGAGTGCTTTGATATGTTCTGCATTTCCTCAAAGCACTTGCCTGAAGAAAAAGCCAAAGCAAAACCTGAAAGCTGAAGATCTGTTAGGCAGGTGCCCTACATTTTGGGTTGGATACTTCCTTGTAGCTTCAGGATGTTTGTAGATTCAAAAATGCTGCTGGAAAGTGAGAGGAACTGGAATTTACCTATTTGAGCATAGAATCAAGCTATCATTGTACACATAACCAGTGACAAAAGACAAGAAATTGAGGACTGAGACAGTGCTGTGCAGTGCTACATAGGAAGGCATCTAAATGTAAGCATGGATGAAAGACATGATTCACAAAGTCCTATGAATGAGGGTTTTTGAAGCCTCTTCAGAAACAACAGAAAAAGGATTTCCAGTGTAGGTCCTCCTACTTCATACTTTTGAGTTGTTGAACGACAGAATTGTCAGTGGCCTTGAAAAGTACATTTTCTTAATGGAAAACCATGAAAATGCAAGAATTTAATGAGCCTTGCCAAGTCTTCAACTAGTGAGAAATCACTCCCTCTCCTTAGAGGGCTGGGTTCAGCAGTTAATACATTGACCAGAGAGAAAGCACTTGTCTTCCTTTTGCATGCAAGACTTGCCTCTTGGTAAATTGCTTGGACTTGGTTTGCCTTATTCACCAGTCTGCTGCTGTCCTGGGGCAGTGAACTCTGCTGTGGAGTCAGAGCAAGGGAGTTGAAAAGCAGAGCAATGGGGAGGGGCCATGGCCAGAATTGCCTGTTATAAGTGCAAGCAGAGAAGAAATAACGTCCCCAGAGCTTAACTAACTGAATGATGTGACACTGGATGGGAGACCTGTGGTTGGATTTCCTAATTCCTTGGCTGGTGGTGATTAGAAACTTTGTGCAGTGGAGGTGCTGGATGTGTGTCATTGCCTGGCACCCAACTGCAGAGTGTGAAGCTGCTTTCTAGTGTCAGCCCTTTTGGCAGCTGTATTATGCTGTAATAGGCATAGGGAAGGCAGAGTAAAGCTATGAAACAGCCCAAGGTTGAAGCAGTGGGAAGGGCCCACTTGGAAGGCTTATAACTTAATATTGTGAATTCCTGTGTTTTAGAAAGGGGAGACCACCTCCAAATAATTCCAAGGACAGACTGCCAAGCTCCAGGGTAATCTAAATTGAAACAATTATCCTCTTACAATTTTAGTTTATTTTGGCAATGCTAGCAAATTCTTAACAGCAAAGCAAGTTATTCTGAGAAGCCCCAGAGGAAAGCAATGGGCAGTAACAGACAGCTGAAAGCTCAACAGATTCTGTTTTGTCACCCCCTGGCTCATTGTGCGGAGCATGTGCACCAGGGTTAGCAAGGGGAATGCAGACCTGTAGTGACATGAGACCTTTTATTCTTGTGTCCCTTTTTCAGGCCAGTTTGTTGGTTGTCTCGTAGAGCCTGAGCATCTGCGCGGTGAATTGGGCTGAAGTTGAACTTTAGAAATGTACCAGGAGTTTGGGGGTTTGCAAAACGAGGTGAAAGAATGATCCCGTGATGGTGTAGGCAGGCAGTGTGGATACAGCTCTCCCAGCCTCGGTTAGGCTGACCAACGTGGTAGTGATGGCAGCAGCTGCTGTGACCTGTTGAATGGCCTCTTATTCAGCTGTTGCAGCTGTGGAGAAATTGTTTAAGCAATAAACCAAATTAACTAGTGATTATTTTGAAATTCCTGACTGCTATCTCCAGTAGTGCTGCCAAGGAAGAATACCCCTACAGATTGAATACTTTTTATCTCACTGTGTTTTCCTCTGCTCAGACTGTGGCATATTTTATGGAGAAGGGAAAAACTGGTGTGATATGTTGAGGACAATTAGCATTCAGTCAGCTGGACCAGATGATTGTTGTAGGTCCCTTCATATCCAAATATTCTATTCTAACATCTATATTAAATCCTTAATATTAGAGAAGATATTGTAATATAGCCATGAGCTATTTCTTTGTGTGCATATTTGCATGTACAGTTGCAGGCCTACATTTAATACATAATTAAAAAAAGCTTAGAATGATATAAATTAATTTCATAGCCAAGACTAGAAGAGACCATTGGTCCACTTAATCCACTCCTTACTTGGTCCAGGCCAGGAAGGTTTTTTCCAAATATGCTGTATTAACACCAGAAACAAAATGTCTGATGAGGGAGTCTTTGATGTGAAGACATAGAAAAACCCACAAACAAACAAGTAAAACAAATGCCTTTCACTTCTTTTGGTAGTCTGATACACAGGTTTATTGTTTTTACCACTAATAAAGTGTGAATTTTTTCAGATTCTGTTATCTTCTAGGCTATGGCTCTTGCCAAGTCTTTCTCCCTTATATTAAGTTTTGAGATAATAACAGGGTTTCTTAATATTTGTCTTAAGAAAAAATTCATCAGAGATCTTATTAAAAAGCACTTGTAAACTATGAGAATGAATGAACGTTGTTGAATTGTCTTGTTCACACTGAATATCATATCCCTGGAAGACTTGAGCCCATATTTTCTGCAGGTAAACACTGGCTGGTGCAGCTGGGATGGGGGAAGCCGTGTTCCCACCCTCCTGGCTAGTTGCGTGTGGAATCGTGGCTGTTTGTGTGCAAGTGTAAGTCTCAGAACTGGACAATTTACCCTAAGATGTGGTTCTGCGTTAAAAGGCAATGCCAGAAGGAGTTGCATTTCAAGTAGCAGGATGTGCCTCTGACAGGCTGGGTATGCAGAAACCTTGTTGGCAGATTTTGAAATGCCTTCAGTTATGCCTGACTGCTATTTCTCTGACAGAGTCTCAGAGTTGTCAGGTTTGTTGTTTTGGGGGGTTGTTTTGGTTTTGTTCCTACTAGAGTTCCCAGCCTGGAAATACCTTAATACTTTTGAGTGTTTTACATAACCAGTCTGTAAAAAGTCAGTTTCCCCTTGCACATATAAATGTCTGTGTTTGCAGTCATCCCACAGAGCCCAGTGCCTGCTCATTTGCTGGCTTCAGCTCTTTCAAATGCAGAAGAATGTTCGTTAACCTAGCCTTTGCTGCTAAAAACATGCGTGTCTGACTCCATAAATAGAAATAATTTCTCCAAAATGGGCCCAAAGGACCTGCTTCCTCCTGATTTAAGGAACAGCAGTTACAGTCAATTGCTTAAATTTATGGGTAACTGCTGCTTAGTAAAATCATGACAGAGTAGCAGGAAGAAAACGTATTTTTAACAAATACAGAGTGTTAGTGGGACACAAACTGTTAAGCATGATTCACAGTTCAGGCTGCTCTGTCTATTAAGTGTTTAAGCTATGGCATTTCATTATAGCCTTGGCTGCTTTTTAAGTATTGTGACAGAGGGGTTACTAAACCACTGCCCTTTGCTCCATTGACTGGAGCTGCCCTGCTGGGTGCCTGCAGTCTGTCCTGCTCATAAGTGGTAGAACATTTCCTTCAGCTCAAGGAGCAAGTCTATCTGAGCTCCTCCTCGTTGCAACAAGCTCCTGTGCAGCATGTGAGGAACTCTACCCTGACACCAAAAAGTCCGAAGCGAACCTGACGTCAATTTAACAAAACTCTAGAACAAGTTAGATAAAGGTTTGATAGAGTTTTGTGCTGAGTTTTATATGGCTTTGAGATAAACAGTTATGCTTTTGGGCTTTGCTTCTTCTTGTGTAAAGAAGGTAGGTAAAAACCTTGCCTCAGTTCTAAAAATGTCTTGGGACGAGCATGTTGAGGGCAGCAAAGGCAAGGGCAGTGGACTCAGTGACAAGGGCACAGTATCAAAGTGCCCAAGAGAGGTGAAAAGAGAGGCCTGGAGAGGGTAATCTGGTTTAGCCAGGAGTCTAGTGATCAAAAAAGTCCACAGTATTGGGACAGATACAAGGTTAAACAGGGAAGCAAACCATGGGACATGGACAGGTACAGGCAGAGAGCTGCAGTGCTGCTCAGGCAAGGACTCTCCATATCATGGGTAACTTACTACAAACAGGAAAGGGAGGGAGGTTTTAGAAGTGGCTATCAGTAAGTGAAATTAGACCCAAAGTGTTTTTCAGGACACATTTTGTGACTTAGTGTTTCACAGGTCAGATGTGAAAGGTTAATGAGAAGGGCCAGTTGACTACTAACAGCTTGTCTGATGTACGTAGATGATAACCTGGCAAATGTTACAGCTGATGAACAGAAACAGATGTATTTACAAATGACCTGTGTTAATCTTAAAGTTGCCAGTCTGAAACTGAACTCAAAGTGCGTTGGTTTAAGGATAGAAAATTTATTTCTGGTTTTGTGCCAGTGATTTAGTCATTGGAGAATGGGTTTACATAAGCAAGAACAAAAGGAGAAGCCGAGCAGAATTCCTTAAACCCACCAGATGTGTGGAGTTTCGTAGGATTATGGTGTTTTATTACAGAACGTAAGATTGTAGGTTTGCCAATGTTGCAAAACATGCGTAAGTTGTAGAGGAAAAGGAAACTATTTCAGTCATCGGTAGAAATGTGATTTAGCAAGTTCAGAACTGAAAGGCCCATTGCAAATGTTCCTCTGCTATATCTATGTTTCAAAACCCTTGCATATTAAATACAGATGCTAGAGCATGCACTTTGGGGCAGTATTGACACAAGAACATAAAAATCTTTAAGGGATGGTTATTGAGGATTCTTAAGACAGAGCTTGAATTATTGCAACACTCAAAAGGAAGGTCTGGCAGTCATTAAAACTAGAGAATATTTTCAACACTAATGCAGGAAGATGTTTCTGGTCAGGACAGACCATACGTCCCTGAAATGTCTCAATAGGTCCTGCAACCTTGAGAGGGCTGCCAGGTGTTTGTAAAAACTGCAACACTAACATTTTGCAATTACAGCTATCTTTTGTGCCTTATTTTGTTGGCTCTGGTGGAGGACTAATTGGGAAGGTGATTAATGATTTCTGAAGCAAATGAGGATTCTGAGGAGATAAGCCATCTTTTCTTTTGGGCATAAGTAAAAATAGCCCTGGTTCATCCAGGTGAGGATTGTCTGTAGTAACCAACAGCTTCCCAATGGGGGAATTATGTCTGGATAGGGTGCAATGGAAAGATTATTTGGCAAGTGCAGCCATTTGAGAAAAGGTACCTTTTCCGAGCATCATAGTAAAAAACCACCTCTGTTTAGAACAGAAAAGCACTGAGTGTAAACATGAAGCTGTAGAGGTCATGAGAAGAAACAAATGAATCACTGGCTCCGGTGTTGTTGGTTACTAGACTCTTCTGTGAATCATGGACTCAATGTGAGAGATGTGTTGAGAAGGGCTGGGTTCACCACCTGCATGATGCAGCCCATGGAGGCTCATGAAGTGTTTAATGTGCACGGAGCTGGATAAGGTCCTTGGCCAGATGGTGTCTGATCTCTTGGGCAGGATTAAGGGTTTAAATCTCTGTTTCTCAAGCTTACATCCCCCTAGGACACATAGACCACTGTGTCTGTGCTGTCTCCTCCTGCTTGGGTTGTGCTGAGGCAACCTGCTAAGGAGAAAGAGCATGGATAACAGAGGGGCGTGTGAACTGTTCAGAGAAGGTAGTGGCTTTGTGGAGACACAGGGCCATGTCATCTCTTTAATGTAAATTGCTGCAGTTGCATCTTAGAACCAACAGAGAAAACAGCCTAGGCTTCCCAGTAAACCCAGGAAGCGGTTTTAGACCGGGGTAACATTCCTTCCTTTGACAGGTATTTCACTGTAACATGCTACTAAATTTCTAATTTCAAATGATACAAGGAAGCCTGGCCATGAGAAGTGTTGACAGTGTAATTTGATTTTATTTGTATTGTTGGCACTTCATGTGTGGGACATTCTTTCCTGGTTTATTTTTTAAATGAGAAACATTCCATCAGATGCTGAAAAGAACATTTTCTGTTGCTCAGTGGATAAGCAAAAAAAACTAATTGACCAAAACCCCAATATTATGAAGAGCAGAAAAATAAAAGTTAAACAATAATACTTGACTTTTATGTATAACGCATTGTCTTCAAAAATCTGAGTCGTTTCCATCCATATAAACAAGTTATATAGTAGTAACAAAGTGCATGAAGCAAATTGCTAAATTTAACTAAGGTATTAAAATAAAAAGTACTTTAAAACAATACTTTAACACAGTTTCTTGCCATGATTCCATCATGCATCAACACAAAGCAGATCCTGAGGCAACCTGTGCCTTTGACAGTCTTTCTGTATTATTATGTAAATAAATGGAAGTAATGATCAAACTTGCAAGAGGGTGAAAAACATCAAGACAAACCATCTATTTAAAACAGAGTTGTATTTAAAAAAAAAAATAAAAATCAAAGTGCACTGCTGGTACATCTCATTTGGGCCTATCTGGTATGTGTATAACAGAGGGGCGTGATCCAGTCTCCAGAGGTTTCAACGCTTTGTTTAAGCACCAAGGGAATACAGAACGATGGCTGTTCTGTTACTAGCACTACTATGACTAGCATGACAAAAATTGTACCAGAATATATACGTAAACATCTTTTGTATACTGAGGAGGCAAACACTCTTAAATTATCAGATGTGTACAGTACTGGTACTTAATGTTTTGGTGCCAGTACCAGACTGGTCCAGTAATTAGCATTCAGATCTATTTCTAATTACAGATAAGGCATATAACAAAAAAGTAAATATTTGGTTATTAATATCTCATACGGCTCAGCAACCCAACCAGTCAGAACTTATCTTGCCAATTTTAACAATCTTCAAACTCTTGTCTTCCATTTGTAGATAGTACTGATCTTTGAAAAAGTAGGTGTATCCTGTGAAGATAAATAAAAAAGCATGATCAGATTATGAAGCATATAATTCTTGATCAAAACTTTTTTGTTTGTGTGATTTTTGTGAATCTCAGTGAAACTATGGAAGAATTATTTCTCAAACTTTTTGCATGTAGTT
The DNA here is from genome assembly GCA_013396775.1 of Cephalopterus ornatus. NCBI lineage: Eukaryota > Metazoa > Chordata > Aves > Passeriformes > Cotingidae > Cephalopterus > Cephalopterus ornatus. Next base: position 402,123 of record VZRE01009497.1, read on the forward strand.
GTATTTGTCTGATTAAAAAAAGACACATTTTTAATCTGCGTTAAAATTCCTATCCTGTAGAAGAGACAGGTCTTGTTAAATGGAGCCTTAGTCAAGTTACTATTTTGTGAGCCAGAATTTTCTTGGAGAAAATATTTGCTGGCAAAATAATTGTTGAAAATGTGATTGAGTTGAGACTTATGTGATACCGGTGGTGCTTTCAGACATTTATGCATATCTGTGCAAAATATAAGGCCCCTTAAAACCATGGGCCAGGTTCTCAGCTGCAGTTGATAGGAAGTCAAAAACATTGCAAAATAAAACTCAGTCATGCCTGTGACCAGGGAGATTATCATGCTGAGTTCTGGCTGTGCTAGAACAGGATGGTGCTGGGACTGTGTGCTGGTATGGAGCTATCAAGGAATTGAGAAATTTGCAAGCCATAGGGAATGGTGCTTCCTTGGAGTTAGGACATCCAGTGCATCAGGCTCAATTTGGCTCCTACTCATTGACCACAAGAAATTAAGGTCTTCAGTAAGTTTCACAGCAGACAAATAAGAGAAATTGTTAGGGACTTAAATCTGAATTACAGCTTACCACTGTCACCAAGACCCAGGACAGCATCGAGGTTGTCTGGAACACCATTCCATGAGTCAGCAATGAACTTAGGGGATGCAAGCTCCATTTTCTTCTTTTCTTCATTGTACCTGAGGGAAATTATGTCTCTACATTACAAATCTGTGTTTAATGTTAAACTGCAATATAGTTTTTCAGGGAGTCCTCAGCAAATATGGCTCTATAAAGCAATCAAACACAAATTATAACAACTAAGATTGTAACATTGCTTCTATGCTCCTTTAAAACCCTGTGAAATTTTACATCTTTGCTTTGAAAATGCAATTCTTGCTGAATTGAAAAGACATGTTTTAAGAAAATTTTTTTTCAGAAAGCTAACTTTGAAAATTCCAAGCATAATTCTAGGAAAGGTAACTTTTTTCAGCCAGCAGTCAACAACATCTAAAGATAGCAGATTTTAATGTGAAATGACTGTTTTTAAAATCTTATTTGACATATGCTTGTAGTCCATGCAATTGATAGATTGCTATTAAATTACTAATTACTTTCCCTAACATTCCATTGAAATGCCCTGTTGTTTTCACGTAGTTTCTCTCTCGGTGATGATCAACACATAATCACCAAGTTAAAAATATACGCTTTTCTTGAGGGGGACAAACAGCCTCAAATACACAATGGCTTTTGAAATCTGTTTTAAAGGGAAAAATCCCTCAGCTGATGTAAATCCACATCAGAAGTGAGAAGTGAGATGTAACTTGCACTGTGAGTGGATCTGTCTGTGCTCACATCTGCAGATGATCAGTTGTTTCCTGTACTCCGTGTGCTTTCTGCTGCAGAATGCAGAGATAGCTTTGGGCAAAGCCAGTTTTACACTCCCCCTAAAAAGTAATCCAGGATTTTTCCTTTTGTATGTAGGGAGTCAATGTCCCAGCCATGCAAGGTCCTTTTCAGGAAGGAGCAAGGCTGTCTCCTGCTTTCCCCATGTGTCTGGTTCTTAGGTGGGAGTCAGTGCTAAGCAGGACTGAATTTGTCCTGAGGAGCAGAGGCATGGGATATAGTTTGGATCAGACTTCCAGAGCATGTGAGGCCTCAGTCACCCCAGCAACACCTCTTCAGGAGCAGTGGACTTCAGAGAGGTCATCTTTGACTAGTACTGAAGGGAGGCAAGTACTTATGTTCCTAATTTCTATTTATCCATGCCTGTGGGTATCTCAAGTCACCTTTCCCTCATTGCTGTATGGAACTACTTGGATTATATCCAAAGTTACACCAGTACAACTGAGAAGTAGATGGCCAAAATCAATTTAAATTATTAATTTACATTCCTTGCTATTTTATGCCTTGGATATTTAAAGGAAATCTAGTACCTTGCTGGGTAGCTTTAAAACTTCAGCTGTGGAATCTGAGCCAGCTCCTCTTCCCCCCTTCTCAAAACTTTGCTATGCTTAACAGTCTTGTTATAATAACACTAAAATAGCTTGTGGCTGGAATGAGGGGGAGAGAAGGCTTCCAAAAAATCCATTTAAAGTAAGTGTGATAATGGCACAGGAAGGACTATGGTATGTAACTATTTTGATTCCATGTGACAGAGTCCTTGAATAAAATGTAACAGCCACATACTTAAGGGCTATAGTGTCTGTTAAACAGAGATGCATTTTTTCCTGATATATTTGTCAGCTGCTTGCTTGCTTCTTTATACAGATAGAAATCACTGAAGCTTATTTTCATTCCTTAGCAATAAATTATGCATTCTACAACGACTGCAATGGATAAGGTACCAAGACAGAAATGCTGTCTGTGATTAGAGTGACAAATTACTTGGAGGCCTTGCTGTACAGTTAATCAAAACAATAGCTGGTACAGAGGAGACCAGCAGCTTTGCTAACTCATAGTCCGCAGGTTTTAGCAGGAGCCTGAAGTGTTGGAAATGGCTGTATTAGAACTACTTGCAAGTGTTTAAATGATCTCTACAATACGACAATAAAAATTAAATAACATTCTTTAGCTTTTAAATTCTGGGGCTTTTTACTTTTCTTTAGATAATGGAGATTACTGTCCTCAAAATAATTGAAAGTTATGATCAAGTGGCAATTGTGAAAGGGTATTTTATTTACTTACAGGAATCCACAGCCACTAGGATATAATAAAGACAGTCATTCAGTTTGATCATAACATGAAATTACTGTTCACATAAAATGGACTCAATTATACTGAAACCTCCTCCGATATTTTAGATAGAGCATCTCTCAGAAGGAACTCTGATAGCTTGGAGAATCTTTTAGGTTTCTGGTGGCTGTTTCTGATGTTTAACTTGTTTATCAATTGTCACTTAATGAATGGGTCTACTTTCAGCTTGTTGTGTAATGTCTGCATTCCTGAAGTAAAGTCCTGTTCCTGGAACAGGCCTCTGACATGACCCCAGGGTTAGTGTCTGTTTTGTTCTCATGCCATTTTGATAGTCAGCACGGAGGTAATTCACAAAGTTCCTCAGAGCACCAAAGTGCCTCTGCTTTTTAAGATGATCTTTTGTGCCAGATCTCTCTGCCAGTTATGATAATGAGATTCTATTAAATACAATTAGTAGACTCTCCAGGTGTTACGTAGGATATTTTTCTACCACAGTAATAGCCTTGAGATATTTTAAGGACATGCTTTCTTAATCTAAAAGATAAGAGTGTAGTAGCAGGTCTCTTGAGTTTCACAGGAAACATGAAAAGGATTTAGAGACTGTCAAGATGAATTCAAGCTAAGATTTTTCTCAAAGTACTAACAGATTCACTTGTGGTTTGTTCAGATTCCCCCTGTGCCAAATATATTAGTAGAGCAAAGGTGTGAGTGACTTTTGGACCAGCTGCTGAAAGGATTTACTGTCAGCCCCAGCATGCTTTGCTAAACACTGTTGTTTCTTTTCAACACAGTGTCTCCAAGCCTGATGGTTTACTGAAAAGAATTTCAAAGGCAATCTGGTCAGTCTTTGGATTCAAGTGATTGGAGATCAGTGCATTTTAAAGAAATTCCTTTTAGTCTTCTCCCAGCATTTGTGAGATGACAGGAAGGACAGCTTGCCCCTCTTAAGAGCCTGAGACCAGGTTGGGGTAGTTGCTGGTACGTGGGGGCAGAGGGATGGGTTGGTAGTGGTGAGCAGCCTGGCAGACACTCCCAGATACCCTCTTCCATTGCAAGCTGTTTTCTCAGTTTCCTGCTGTTGCACTGAAACTCCTTCCTGCTGTCAGCACGGTTCTGGCAACCCTCATTTTGTGTTCTCAGAGGATGAACTCCTGTATTTGGTCCCTGCCTCCTGACCCTCAGCATACATTCAGCCCCAGAGACACAACTCCACCAACAGCACCCCACCACCACTCACTGCATCTTACTTCCAGTATCTGTCTCCAGCAAAGATGTACGTCCTCTTGTTTCTGCCCCAGTTAAAAGCTGCATCGACACGTGTCACATCAGGGGGCAGTCCCAGGCTGGTGAGTTTCTTGGGATAGCCCCTGTCCAAGTTGCTGGCTGAATAAACCCAGTACTCATTTCCTAAGTAAGGGAGAAAACAAAACAAACGAACACTGTTTATTAGTCAGTAAAAGAGATGTATTTCTTCCTTTTTACTTAGCTATGTGATTTTTTCTTATTGCACTCACTGTACTACTAGTCTTTCTAGTACTTTACCATCTGTGAAGCACTAGATCACAATGCAGGTGTATTGTAAGTACAAGTGGTTCTGCTACTAAAGTGTTGCTTTCCTCTCAGAAAAGACATCACCTCAGTGTGCTCTTGCTTTCTCCCTTCTTAGCTGACTCATCTTCGAGGCAGACACTGTCTTGGTACATTGGGGTTGTGCTGAAACAAATGGTTTATACTGGTAACCTTTTGTATGATGAAGATGGTCTGACACCAGGAAGGGGCACCTGAGTTTCAGATGCAGCAGCTCCTGTTCACCCTCTCTTTGTTTCTATTGAGTGATTAACAGGAAGCTTTTGCTCAGAGTTCCTGTTGTCCTTTGTCATGCAACATTTTCTAATGTCTTTCCAAATATGTACTGGTGGAAGATGTAGTAGTGTTCTGTGTTCTTTACATGGAATTACAATTTATTTAGTAAATACCCTCCCTGGATTCACTGAAAGCCACAGAAAGATTCATTCATGAAAGGACATTTTTTTGATTCTGTACTAGTGGGATATAAAGTAAGTGAAGTATTAATATGAGAAAAGTGTAAAGAGTAGCATTTGAGATCCTCAGAAGTTATTATTTCACCATTCAGGAGCGAACGGTAGGTCTCACTAATAAGTATTTTAAGATAGTTGCATTATTTTTAAACCAATCTTTGTTTTTTGATAGTTCTTAATTATTTTTTTAAATGCAGTTTAGTTATGTTTGCCTAAAACTTATAAAGAAATGGAGAGGTTTAGATGGAATAAGGTTATACATCGTATATGCAATATATAAAGTGTTTTGGCTTGCCTGAATTAAAACTTTTTAAGCTTTTTTTTTTTTTCTCCTCCATGTAAACTAAAGCAAATGGCCTCTGAGACATGTGGAATAGATTATCATTACTTTTTTCCCTTCTGTGCAGAAAATGTACAGCAGCTTTGGCCATATGGTTTTTACATGATTGGAGATGTTTAGTCATGTTTTTAGTAGATACTGGAGCCCATTTTTTTGCTGGCTCAGTTTTTCATGTTGAAAACAGGCTCACAGCTCTGCTCATTTGGCCACTCCAGCTGAACCATGTGTGACATGCAACAGAGCTGTGCTTCCTGTTCTCCTTCTCTCCCATGGAGGCAGCTCGCACGGCCACCTGTATCCTCTGCCTGATGAGCCACCAAGGAAGATGCTTGGAAGCCAGAGTGGAAGTCAGTCTTTGGCAAAAGAGAAGGAGACAGGGAAAGGCATGAGGAGAGAAAAATCTTCTCAAGCAATATGTGCAGAGACAATAGCTTAAAATGGAAGGAAAGAGCAGAAAAACAGAGCAGTGACTGATGAAACAGAGCTCCCACTGTTGTTGCTTTGCCTTTTAAATAATGACTCTTGTTTAGTCTTGCTTGCTGTTGAATGTCTCTTTCTAGGTGCTTAGAGCTCCCCTTTCGTTATACTGCAAGCTGAATGTTCAGTCTTTGAGATTCAACCTTGAGTCTTAAATCCTCAGCATGAGAATATGGAGATCTGTCACCCATACCTGATGGCTCTAAATGGCTCTTAGACAGGCTGTTCCCTGGCCCAGTTACAACTCGGAGGAAACTGAGCTCGAATGCAACATTATGTAAATGGCTACTTACGTTTTGAAACTTAAAACCAATACCTGAAAAAAATACAGCCTTCTCATCCTGAGGGGCTTCGTAGACAGCATCAATTTTCTCTGGCAAATCAGGCCAGAATGTAGCAACAAGAAGAGGACCTGTGGGTTTTCCTCGGGGGTTTACAGTCCTCCACATGAATCTGAGCAGAACAGAAAATTGTATGAGATTTACAATGAACTAATTCACCAGCACATCTGTTTCTCATCACTTCTGGCAAAGGCCACATAAGCCTGCACAGACACGCATGTGCACACACACGTTAACAGCAACACACGCTTGTGGCTTTTCCTACAGCGACTGAAAAGCCAACACGTTTATTTAGGAGTATGTTGCTTCAAGAGCTGCACCATAAGCTGCATGCTGGACTGCAGGGGAAATTGCTGCACTGATTGCCTTGGGCTTCCTGTTGCTCTTTGCATCAGGGCAAAATTTATCCTGTGCTTTGTGTATACAAATAAACTCATTTAACACAGCATTTAAACTGTTGGAGCTCTCCTGCTGCTGTGTTTGGAGCAGATGGATGAATGTTTGACAAAAGCAGAGTTTTGTATTCCATGAATTGCTCTTGCAATTACTATTGTAGTGACTAAAAGTTCAAATCTAATAGCAGTATATCATACTGCTGGGAAGTGAGTTTGGCTGTAAAAGAAACTGCTGGCACTAAAAATGTTCATTAGAGAAATGCAAAGGGTAATTTATTGGCTATTTTATGTATAAGTAGGATCATCATTTGATTTAAGCTTTAAAACGCTCTAATTATCTCTAAATGGCAGAGCTTTTGTGCTGAGGACTTTTGGTATTAAAAATGGCACTGCTATTTCCTCCTCCATGGAATGGACAACGTTTTTCCCCAACAGAACAAAAGTTTTGACATGGTCATAAAATGAAAAATCAGCAGGCTGGTGGAATGGCTCTTGCACCAAGCTGTTAAATTCTGAGGGCAGACAGCTTTTACCAGCAATACGTTTCTGAAGCTCAAGGTGCTACTGGCATCTTATTTTTTGCAGAGTATAAATTGTCATTACCCATTCCTGCCTAGAATAATTATACCTTTGAGAAACCCAGGATCTGAAACTGGATTTTATTTTTGCCTAGAACTTGGAGGAGCAGTCCTAAATTCATTTAATAAATTGCTGTATTTTTATCAACAAAAGTTTGACTGCAGAGACATAGCTACCTAGGACAAATAAAACGTTTTGAAATGCATTTGCAAGTGTGATCAGTTGCTACACACTGAATTATAGTGTTTGATATGGGGAAGAGTACAACTGGCAAATGCATTGTTTTTTCTCTTACTTAAAATTATGTATTAATTTAACCTGAGGTATGGTACTAATAATTAAGATAGTAATATGTTCATGTACTCTCATTTTGCATACATAGATCTATTTTTAGCATGTGCAAAAATATTTCTGAGCATGACTCATTATAATTTTCATTTACAAAAAAGAGGCAAAGAATAAGGCATTTTGTTAATTACTCTTTCTCTTGACAGTGTTTAAACACATATGAAATGCTGTAAAAGGTAATACCATTTGTGTCATTAATCTCTTTTTAGATAGAAGAGCAGATCCAATATGATATGGAATGGAAATTGATATAGAAAATCTTTCTAACATGGCATTTATGAAAGTAGCTCCTTTAAAAATCCAAGTTACAGAATTCTCAGTCAAATTTGGCCCTGATTTATGGCTGAATCAGCACTAATAATTGCTATCTGCATGAATTCCAAACTTTCCAGAGCCAATGGAGACTTGAACACCAGGTTTTAATAAACCACACATTTCAAGGGACTTGTTAAAATAGTGAGGTTTTCTTGTGGGAAGGAAAACTTCGTCAAAGCTGAATTTTATTTTGTTTTTGAATGAAGTAGGAGGTATTTTTATTTCTAGTCATCTTATTGAGGAAATGGTAAAATTAATTATTTTGGCTTTCTCATTTCACTTTGAACATGATAAAATGTTTTCACTCCTCTATATTAAGTTTTAATACTACATTTATAGAGATTTAATAATTTTGTCACATTAGGTATTTTACATAATATTTTTACATAACCAACATTTGCCATTATTATTGCATGCAGTTATCTAAAGGGCCCAAAACAGTACATCTTTTTTTAATGTATTGGTAAACTTCCGAAATTTTGAATTTTTGTTCACTCAGAACAAAACCATCTGTATAAATGCTGTTCTCCAGCAGTTTGTGCCCAGTGGAAAAGCTCAACTATTCCCTGTGGTCAACAGCACCTTCAATAATTCCCTTTTATTTCCTTGGTTTGAGAAGGGAGGGGAAATACTTTTTTTGAAAAAATTAATCATACCCGACCTCCTTTTGGCTATTTGCTCTCTTTGCCTGTACCATATGACAGTTGGATTCTATGGTTATTTTCATGAATCATAAAAGTCACACGACACATGATAGACATTTGTTTCTTGAATTCCAAAAGTGAGTCATAATGCTGTTTGCCTGATACTTGGAAAGCTGCAAGACTGACAGGCAAAGCCATTCCAGAGCAAAACAATTCAATAATTGTCTGCTTTTGCTGCATGCGAGATAAAGCCTGAGCCAGTTTGAACAGATTGTTTTGGTATTTGCATAGTTCTTAGACCAACTGCATCTAAATGCAAAATGCTTCTATTTTGTTGGGATTATTTGGAATACTGGATCACTTTGCTGATTTAGGAATAGATTTTACATTGTTCCTCTGCATGAGTACCAGTTTACAAATGCAGAAGCAAGGTGGAGGTCTGGCAGAAAACCAAGGCCCACGAGCGAGGAGAAGAGGAGCAGTACGCTGGGAATACTGCAGAACTTGAAAGGGGTTTTACTGCTCTGAGAATGTCTTTTGTTTGAAGGCACTGAGCTGAGGTGATACTCTGATGCTCTTGGATGGCTGTTACAAAACATGGGCACCACTTTTGACAAACTTTTTGGGCTGGGTTTGTGGGGCTCTTGGTGGAAGGTCCCAGTGCATCTTTCAGTGGGGTGGATCTCTTGGTGCTCTGGGGCCATTTCGTTGCCAAGAAAGAGCTGCTATCACTGGAATCTTAGTCTGCTGCTGACAGGGCCAAGAAGAAGAGTTTGAAAGGTATCAGAGGTGTCCCCACAGCCAGATCAAATGAACCCTTTTTGCCCCAGTCAGCTATAGCATAAATGGAAAAATGTTCTTCCAGTCAGAAGCTTTAAATCGCATTCCTGCATTGCTAAAATACAAAGCCTGTGAAAAAGAGTAAGTCAAACTTCAAACCCAAAGCACCACTATTCTGGATATCACACAGATTGGGTGTAGAAGGAAATGCAGTGAAGGAATTACTGTATATTATAGCCTGTGATATTACCCAACTGACCATGATTTTTTGTTACAGAATTCTGGTGAATAGAGCTAACCCTTGCAGCATAGTAATAAACTTTTCGTATCTTCTAGCAGAAAATTTCAATCTGGAGTAGATGACTGGACTCGGGTATGTTACCAGGAGCTAGAAATAACTATTAAATTGCTGTTTTGTGAGGCAGTTTTGCTTGTTTGTTCTTGCTTCCTTTTAAATTTCCACTGACATCTGGCAAGGAGCAATGAACAGGTGAGTTGCAACACTTGCCTTGGCTTCAGATGCTCTATATGCTTTTATATGGTAGATGACAGTGTTTGATTTAGGCAAGCTTAGTGAATGTTTGTGGACCCAGATTTTCAGTGGTGTTGGGAGAGTGTTCAGGGTAACTGAGGATAAATGATTTCAAATCGGGCATTGATTTATGGCAGGGAAAAAGGAGCTTTAGTGTCTCTCACCATGGTGCTGCCAAGTCTTGTACTCCTTAGAAGATGCTTTTCATTGCAGAGCAGCTGGGTAATGCAGGCCCTGGCAAAGGCAGTGGGAGCTGCAGCTGTGCAGCCACCACATTTTATCAGGAATGTCTCTGCTTTTGCATCAAAAATGTCTTTGGTGTCTTCAGTCTTGGAGGCTTTGCACACACGGAGCCTGTCTCGGTCACCAGTGTCCTTGATGTGTTATTACAGCAGCCATGAGTCATGTAACACTGTTATTTAATGATTTTGGACTCAACCTGAATTAGAAGCAACTCAGGAACAAGACTTTGCTCATGGATTTCCATGATTTTTTTCTTTATGAACATAGGAAAGGAACAGATCCTTTTTGCATCAGTCTATCATAATGAAAGTTATTCTAAAACCCAAGATTTGCTAAAACAGTGTCTCCATTGTGAAAGAGGCATTTGAGAATATTGCCACTAGCTTTGGGTGAACTACTTTTTTTGAGGAGTATTTTTAGAAGTTGAAATTGAAAATTTTTCTGTAATCAGATTTGAAACCTCTGTACAGAGTACAAACTATATGAAATGAAACCAGAAATAATAATGCCTCCAGAGCTCTACTCCCCTGAAAATGATGGTATTTCCATTGCTGAATTCCAGTCCATTTTGAAGTTTGGATGTGTCTCACAACTACTTCACTGTTTCAAGCAACCCTCATGTGATTTCACAGGCTAGCAAAGCTGACACCGAGGTTAATTTTTGCTCTCCGATTTGTAAAATTGGGCAGAAAATGGGATAATGGGGCTTTTTTTTTCTTTGGTTTTTTTTTGAGGTTTTTGTCATTTCCTTGTCCTGATTTTAGCTAGAACTATCACCAGCCCAGTTGTCACAGCATTTTGATGTTCACAGCCCCACTGTAGGGCAGAAACTAGAAATTAAAAGTGTCACAAAACTGCCTAAAATAATGACTGCAGTTGAAAATTCCGGACTCTCTAATGAGTTTGAGAGTATCTCTAAGAGAAGATGAATTTATGACATAATCATCTCACCTATGAGGTGACAGGAACGTCATGCAGATCAGCACTTTTGAGGTCCTGCACCTGGGGAGGAGCAACCCCAAACACCAGTACACACGGGGGGCCAGCAGGCTGGAAAGCAGCTTTATGAATATGGACCTGGAGGTCAAAACCAAGCTGGCCCTGAGCCAGCAGTGTACCCTCCTGGCAAAGAAGGTGGAATAATTTACCCATAAACCCAGAATTTGACATCTGCTTCCCTTAGGAGTTGGCTGGGACACTTCGCAGTCTCTGAACACACAAAACAAAGGCAGATATTGTATCCAATAATAAATTTCTAGATTTTGATGAATATGTCTCACAGATTCCTTCACTTGAGACCCCGTTGGTAAGCAAGTTATCTCACTTACCTGTCTTTGAAGAAAAATGTTTCTCCTCTAATTTGTGCAACTCCATCAAATACGATGTCATGCTTGCAGAGCTCTGGAGTGACAGGTCCAAGGGTTGGACGTGGGCCTGGGCCTGGCCCTGGTCCGGGCTCAACATCAGGTGACACTTCTGTGGTGGTGGACAGAGATATTCTGTTACACTGAGATAGCGCTGCATCAAGAACACAAGCTACCGCGATTTCTAGAAGGGGAGTCATTTGGAGGCAGTGCTTGAAGGAGGAAAAACTTATAAAATCTTCTCAGAAGGAGGGTGGTTGGTCAGAGCCGAGGAAGCCTTGGCTTCCAGTCCCGCTTTGACCTCCTGCGTGGCCTCGTTGGAGACATTGTGCCTGTGTGTGTCTGTGCTGAGCTGCCTGTTTAACCTGGCAGATATTCAGAAGTGACTATACTGGGTTCAGAAATTAACATTACAATTTTTATTTTGCTGGCCTCTAAAAGGAAGAGAAATGCATTTCCAAGTCCTTCTACTCAGAATTATCTGCAACTCTGCTGAGAGTTGTCAAAGAGGATTTTTCTTCTTTAAAGTGCCAATATTTTCCTTGTTACAAAGATGCATTTTGAGCCATTAGCATGATCTTTCTGCCCTCACCAATAATCAGAATGTGTTTTTCAGAACATGAATTTTTCCATCGGGTTTATTTTGTTTTATGGTTTGGCTTCCGCTGTATTGCCATATGAGGCATTTGCCTTTTCTCTTAGACATTGGGTTGGTTTACTGTATGAAAAAAAAAAATGGAGTGTAGCTGATTCGTGATAATATTAGTAAGGGGAGAAAACAAATTCTTTTTAAAATATTTGGTTTATATGGAAAGCAGTTTGTAATGGGTTATATCAGTTATAAAGAAGAAAGATAGTTTCGTCTTGAAGTTTTTTCTCAGGTCTTGAAGTATGCCTTGAGACAACTGGGTTAAATTCTGAACTCTTATCAAAGATATGTGGTGTGAGCTTAGAAAACTCACTTAACCTTGCCCATGTCTCAATTCCCATTCTTCATTAAAGCAACTAAGAACAAGGAAAAATGAAGATTCAAATTTGATTTTTGTCTCATGATAATCATTTTGGTATACTCTTATTAAAACTTCCAAAGCGTTGAATGCTGTAGAATATAAGTCACAGTTAGGAAGATCTCTCAGTAGAAAAATGAAAAGCACAGAAAGAGAAATAGCATATAGCAATGACTACTTAATTGACTGTAGTATACTTGTGCCTCTGCAAGGTGGGAAATATATACATGCAAGGAATTTTAATCATAATAATACGTATGCATTTTACTAACACTATCTGTAGAGAAAATAACAAATTCTAAAGATGTAGCAATGTAAAAATACTTAAATCCACTTTTTCTCCAGGAGCTTGACAAATACATTTTTGTCAAAGTTTCAGCTACCACACACTTTCTGTACATTATTGTGATGGTACAGCTTGAATTGTTGTGAGCAGACAACTATCTCCAAGCTGGGATACAGGGTCCTTCCTTCACCTATTATAGGGACTTGCAATCTGGGAAGCTGAGAGGGTTATAGAAAGTAAAATCCAACTCCATCCACATCAGGTGTTTGAAGCTAGAGACAAACATAGCATTTCATTGACCCAGTAAAGGCACTAGAAATTTTCATATAAAGGTTTGATTATGGGGAAATTTGGAGCTCCTTCTCATTCAGTAAATTTAGTGAGCCTTCATCCTTAAATTGTGATATTTGATTGGAGTAGAAGCCGTGGTATTAACATGAAAAAAGCAGGGAGAAAGGAAAGGGTTTTTCTGGCATTGATGAGTTTGTGCAGCTGGTAATTTCCTGCAAGTTCTGAGTCCCAAATTTCAACCTGTGCTGCATGTTTTTCTGATGAGTTCTGCTGATGTGGGAGGACTTTACCATATAGTTCCTGGATCCCTTTAATGTCATCCTGGGAAAGCCGAAAGTTCTTGGTGTAGGTGTAGATAGGGGCCATAAGAGCTCCAGGGTCCTCAGAGTGCTCTAATCCCATGGCATGGCCAAATTCATGGGCAGCAACCAAGAAGAGACTGTATCCTGAAAAACACAGTAAGGTAGTGTTAGCTGTTTTCATGTAGATAGAATTGTACCACACAGGTTATTCACACTCTTATAATTTTATTTTCCATGCTGCCCATCAAAACATCTCTCAATAGTAAATATAATAATTAGCATTTACAGCCTGCAATGGTGAATGCCACACACACTGCCAGTAATGATATTTCCTTGGAGAGATTCTAAAACCTCTTTGGTAGGTGATGTTTGCTCCTGTCTCCCATGCAAGTGACTCTGACCACAGTCTTAAAGGAGTGTAGCAAATAACATCAAACATCTTTTTTTTAAGCACCAAAGAATTAAACTTGCAATCTAAATACCAAATCTTCCTTTTCACCATGAAATGGCTTGTAAGTGATAAATAGATGTGTAAGTCTGAATCAGTACTGGTGTACCAAATATTGTTAGGTTAAAAATCATAGAATGATCTTTTATCAATTATTCCCAAATGGTACCTGAAATTTGGCATTTTTTTCTTCCTGAAAGAAAACCCCGAATCTTTACATTTATTTGTAAATATGAAAAAAGCCTTTTGCTACATTTAATTTTGCCCATGTTAGAAATAAGTACAAATATTAACCAACATAATTTTAAATACCTGTATTCACCATATAAAGTTTATACTGTCTCACTTTTTAAACGTGTTGGCAATATCGGTCACAAATGTAATGGTTTTTTTTACATTTAGCATTTGTTCCTATTTTGGCCAGTATCAGTGTATAATTATTGCATACTAGTGAAATAGTATAGTACTTGTGGCTTTTAACCTTGGAAGGAAAAGTTGGTGGTGAGAAAATAATTTATTTATTTATTTATTTATTTCGTTGGTTTATATTTTGGTAAGATACTTCATCATTACAACTTTAGAAAATGTGTTTATTTCACACTGGTGAGCTCTGGGACTGGTCCTTTAGCTGTAGTCTCAGGTTTAAATGCAGGGATTTGTCTCAGATTTTGGGCTGGGGAGGAGGGGTGATGCCGTCACTGTGGTCGCTGTTGAGTTGCTGTTTGTTGCTCTGACAAACTGCGTTACCTTGATCCGGACAAAAGCCCCACTTGCGGTCATCGTCGTAGCTGCTGGTGGAAGCACACCACAGCTTGCCATCATTGCGCCCTGCACTCGTACAGGAATCGTATTTATTCCCGAGGAAGATGAAGGGGAATACACAAGGAGCTCCCTCTGAATTTCCACCAACTGTTGACATGGCTGTGGAAAATGACAAGGAAACGTGGTGAGAAGGGGGATCCCTTTTGTGTCTTCTACACTACACACTGAAACCAGAAAGCAAGCAGAAAAACTGCAGTCCTTTGAAGAATATGAAGAGTGAGATTAAAACTAGTATTTGACAGAGAATAAAAGAGTCTAAGCCATTGCCATTGCAATAAACTGGCCAATAGTTTTGGTGGGAGTAAGAGCGAGCCCCAGACTCATGTTCACAGCTCTGAGACGGCAGCACTTATCAGTGTTTTGTGAAAGGTGATTGCCTGGCAGCTATCTTTTGGTGGTCTTTCCTGGGGATATTTTAAAACTGCCTCAAATAGATGGAAGGTAGGATTAGTGTTGGAGAGGTTAAAGAGCCGCCTGGCTGGAGAGTGTCCCACTGAAGCTTATTATTACCTGACAGCAGGGTACATTTTAAACCCATTTGATTTTAAAACGTTTTCTAAAGAAAAGGATGTATTAAATGCGAATAACTTTTTTTTTTTTTAACAAGTTTTTCTAGAGGTAAGAGGGTGTAACTATATGTAAATAACAGTTTAAAGTAGGTATCATAAAGAAGATATGAAAAGAATATAAAACTACTTAAATTCATTTACACAACTACCTGGCCATTACATTTCCTTTCAAATTATGGTCTGTCTTCTCAGAAGGTTCATGACAGCAATACAGAAACAAATCTGGTTGTGACCCTAATTATTTAATAGTATTTATCATTCATTATTACTTATTAGTAAGCCATAAATTAAAAAAAAAATCACAGCTACCTCAGCAAAAAGCTTGAACTAAGCGTATTTCTTGGTTCCAGTGGTAGAAGACTGTGTTACTTAGGACTTTGAATACACTGATTCCAGATATATTGGTTCTTTTGTCCTTTAGAATTTTCTGTTTCTAACTGTGTAGCGAGTTATAATGAATTCGATCCTTTCTTTTATTATTATTTTAAACAACTGTAATGTAAAATTGAAGTGCTACATTTGGTTATCAAAAGTAACAGGAAGCCAAATACCAGGTGCATCAAATCCCTCTTGCAAATGGTTAGGCCATTTTCAAAAGACTCCAAAAAAAATCAAAAAGCAGGATGCGTATAGGTTGGAATGTAGCTCCTGGAGGTTAGAGGGTGACTGCAGCTTCCCCTTGGCTCTGTTAAAAGCCAGAGGCTTTAGAACTGCCATAGCTAACTTAAAGAGTCTCAATGCTTATGGGTCTAATCTGTATCCTAAAATTGAACACCTGCCAAGCATTACAAGGCTATAAATTAATTTTTCTTCCTTTATGTGGTAAAACTCAAGTTAAAAAGTACAAAAAATTGTGAAGAAAGCTGAAATCTATTTTCATGGCTAAACCATTTCACTTAGTTCTTTTGAATTGCTGAAAAGATCTATTAACGCAAGCTTAACATACTAAACAGGATTTCTTTTTTTCAAGTGGAAATGTATTAAGCTAAAATATTATTCATGCTTTCTTCTGTCACGCGAGACTTCTCTTCCGGGGCCATTAACAAATTGTAATCTGCTTGTAATTATCCTGCAGTGGTAGCCATGTAGCCGGTTCAATGGTATTTGTGTATCCCTGATAAACCTGGTGTGCTATGACATACAATGTTGTTTACACAGATGGCTCCTGTTCCAGTGACTTCCTTGGCCACCTCTGTTGAAATTGTGTCTAACTCATCAACTTTTGTGTGTTCTGGTGAAGGTGTGCAAAAGGAGACTTGTTACTTAAAACAGTAACAAATTAGACTGCGTTATGCAAGCAACATTCCTCATACCAGTCTCTGGACAGAATCCATATTTCTTATCCCTGTCGTAGTCTTCAGTGGTTCCACACCATCGATATCCATCTGTCCTGCCTTCTGTTGTGCACTGGTCATAGGATTGCCCTTGGAATTTAAAGGGAAATTTGCATGGCTGCCCGTCACCGTTGCCGCCCATCGTAAAAAGTGCTGTAGGGAGAACGAGAGAGGAAAATGTCAACACACGAGGCTCAGCATCAACGAAGAATCACAGTGTGCCAATGGCAATGTGTGAAGGTCTGGATAGAGGTTAGATATCCATCATGTGTGGTGCAGTTCACACTTAGAACCTCTGTTTTACACCAATACTGAAGTGCAAGATAGATCAGGGATGTTACAGTCTCATAAGTGTACTGAAAAGAATGACTGATTGATCTCTATAAGAGAACTGGGAATGAAGAAAATTCTACCAAGCTTGAATGTGGCTTTGTGTATATCCTTTATAGCCTGCCTCATAACACAAAATTGATACGCCTTCTTAAAACAACATTTAGAAAGAGGACTCAGAGAAAATGATTCATGTTCCTTGGTCCTCTGCTGACTCATTTACCTTGTGTCAAAGATGATAGCTAGAATGGCAGACTCCTCCTGTCTTTTGCTTGGTCAGTGTTCCTGAAGGTTGTGTATTAGGCTTGTACTGTCCGTCCATATGCACAAACAAGGCCCTATGGCTCAACTCTGAGAACCAGAAATCTCTCTTGTGGATGAAGGAGCACAGATTAAATTGATTCAAGTGTTCTGGGATCTCTTTTAGGATTTTAGTAAACTTTCTGGAATATCGAGAAGAAGACAGATACAATCTTCCATGCTGATACAAAAAAAATGTATGTCCAAATTGAATTCCATGAAGATGTAGGTGGCTTGGAGCATCTGACATCTAGTGAATCTGCCTGTGTCTTCTCCTGGCTGCTCTATCCATGGGAATCCTCAATGGCAGGACAGTGAGTGCCATGTGCTGGTGAGGAGAAACTGTGAAGGCAACAAACTGCTCTAGGCCTTGTACTGAATAGAGATAAAAAATCCTTCATGCAGCCATGTGCTAATTCCCCTTGAGATTTAAGAATGTTTGAATTCCCAGGGTAAAACATGCATGATTTGGCCTTTTTTGAGTTGTCCAAGGGCACCTTTATCCCTCTCACCCAGTTTAAAACTACAAATACGTATGTAGGAAGACTTACAGGTTAGTTCTGACTTTGTCATTTTTGATGACTAACCAGCCATTACAGCCTCAGAGTCTTTGTGTAGGATTTGAGGGGGTTTACCTTTGTGTAGTCAGATACATCAGTGGGAAGTGACATTACTTATGGGTGTGCTTCTCTTCTTAGAGTAACTGAAACCTTCTCTTCTTAGCAGTAACTGAAACCCGGAGACTTTTTCTGCCCTAAGGGTGACTGGGAAGGGTTCTAACAATGGGGTATTGTGACACAGATGGCTTGTTTTGCCTTTTCCACTTAAACTAGTAATTGGCCACAGCATCAGGGACATGAACCAGTAAGTTACAGAAGTAAGTTCCAGTCCCACTAATGAGAGGGCTCGGAGCTTTGCAGTCCTGGCTCACATATGTGAGTTCACCGAACTTTTGATTTGCCTGAGAAAGTGCTCCTATCCTTCTGCATCCCGGACATAGAAACAGCCACAGAGGGATCCTGTCTCTAGGCAAAGGGAACTGCAACACACACTGTGCCTCCCTGAAAGAGCCAGCAGCAAATGCTTGTTTTTGTCTCAGATGTTGTGCTAAGTTCAGAAAGGTGCATTCACTAGGACTGTGGTTATTGTGATTGGAGAAAGACTTTATTTTTTTAATACAGAAATGATAGAATTGAAGGGAAAAATTAAACTGAGTTGTTTAGATGACTCATTTACCACATGAGCTGCTTCCAGCTCTAGGTCTGGCAAACTGCATTTTAATAGCCTTTTTTTACGTTGGTTTACGTGTGGCTAAGTTGCAAAAACCATATGGAAAGTCGTTCTTTTACTGCTTTGCATGCACCCTTTCTGAGTCACACTCAAAATGCAGTTTTTCATTTTGCTTGAGGCAACATCATGTGATGGTAACAACAATGGTTTATTAAGTTTTCAGTCCCCCTGCCCTCCTGCCTTAACTATAAAATTGCTATAATGTACATGAAAGTTAAAGACAGAGACTGGGTCAGTTTCCCCAAAACAAAAGCCTAATTTATGTGTAAGGGGATCTTAAAGGGCCTGACTCTTGTTCTGCCTCATGGCAAGCTCAGCAATTTAAAACTCGATGGAGATACATTGATGTGAGAGCAGATTCAGACTGGGTATTACTAATCTGTGAGCTTCACTGTTAGCTCTTCCTAGAAAAATCCACCAGTTGTGATGTCAGGAAACCTCAGTCTGGAAGGCTGCTAAAACCCCTGTGGCACAGATCCAAGGTGGAGGTAGTGCAGCTTCATCAGGGTTCTGCCTGGGAGAGCAGACGGGCAGCAGCCTGTGAGAACTGGGACTCATGTGAGGGGGGTACAGGCAGAGAAGAGATTTCAGCAATGTTATATATTGGAGAATCCAAGCTGGGAGCCTAAACTGCTTTTAGTGTCAGTGAAATTGAGTAAAGAGAGAGATTCAAGATCCTTTGATCCCATATGGCAAAGGGGAGGCTCTGCACATCTGCATAGGATTTGTGTAGTAACTTTATGCTCTACTTTCTTCTGCTTTGACAAGCTTTAATCAGTTTACAAAACTAGGGTACTGATCAGGGATTGAGCCTGGTGCAGTACCATAACTTTAAAACTGTTTTCATGTATGCACCATGGCTCTATAATGAGAAGAATTGAAACTCACTTCAGTGAGTTAAACATGACAGAAACAAAGACCAACAACTACAAATGCTGCCCCCAACACAGACTCTGATATAAATCCTCCTCTGTCTGAATTTATTAGCTGTGGTTTAGCTAATGGTAACTTGGAATAATGAGTGAACAATGCCACTCCGGATTTAATAAAAACCATCTGTGAATAACTGTTAGTGCATCTTGCAAAACAATTACATCAGAAACAAAAGGCTGTTCCTTCTGTTCTGTTTCAGAAACCTTGACACAATCATAACCAGGAACTTCACTTTCAGAACCAACCCTCCCTGATAGTGCTTCACTGCTTAGGTATTCAGCCTTGTATGACTTTAGGATTTTACAAAGGTATCATTTAGGGCACGTGGATCTCCATTTGTCCAGTTACCTATAATCTGGGGTTTGCTCTGACTGTATCTGAGTATTTGGAGTATTTTAAAGAAATAAGCCAAATTTTTCTCTTTTCTGACTGAAAGGATTAATCTGAGGGCAATAAGATTTGGGGAAACCAGGAAATCAAGGAGATAGCAAAGTTTCAGGACAAAAAGATTGTGCAGGTATGTGCATGTGCATACATGTAGTCTGCTGAAGTAAATCTTAGGCTAAAGAAGCTACTTCTGAAAGTCATGCAACTAAATGATAACTTTTTTTTTTAATTAACTGAAGTCTATTAAAAGTTTGTGCTCCTGTTTGTTCATCCTCTACAGTTGTATAAATAGCTGTCGTAATGGTAGATCCCAGCTCTAGCTGTGATCTATAACAGGCAAGAAGGGGTTTGGAAATTCAAGAATAACTTTTTACCACATTAGGTAAAAAATGTCAGAAGACTGACATGTTCTACAACAGATTATCTTTGGAAACCACTAGGATCCTCATGCAGAAAATCTGTAATTTTATATTGGAAATTGTATGGTCTTGCAAATGAGCTTGAAAAAGCCCCAAAATCTGTCAAGCAGGAATCCATTTAGTGTTTGCCTGCAATAAGATACTGGAGGAGTTTCAGAGACAGGGCACCTGAACTTTTTCTACCTAACATACCTTGCACATTGGAACATTCTTAGCAGACACGAAGCCATTAACACACATACATGTCTTATAGTACTTGTGAGGCTTGCTGGGGCATGTTGGGCTGTGCCTGTGCATTCTGGGGCTCACAACCCTCTGAAGATGTTTTGTTAGCTTTACATCTTAAGCATCACTAATTTTCTTCCAGCAATCTCCATTCTCTTTCCCTGTACAAATTGTATGTAGCCATAATATCATAGGTAAGTTTAGCACTGTTGTTTCAAGTAGGATTAGCACAAGTCTGAGAAAAGCACCATTGCTTTCTGGTTTGTTCTCTTTCATAACTCTTATTTTTTATGACCCAGCAGTAGTAGGCAAGAGTTTTAGTGACCCTTTGGATCTATTGCCTTATATGTAAGGTAAAAGATGAAACACTCCCTGCTGCCCATAGCTAATAGCAGTACAAAGGGAAATAAATGAAGGTGGGAATTACAGTACTGGGAATGTCTGTTAATATATGTGCCAGGAACTGGCAAAGAGGAGATGGAACAAATGGCTAAAAACATCTTACGTTCTCTACTCTTCTCACTGCTGATAAACTTGCTCAGTAGGCTACAGCCAATTATACTTAACTGCTTCTCTAAAGGTTTCCTGCTGTGTGATGTACGGGAGATGAAATTCATACTCATAGTAATAAAGTCTCTAAAATGTTATATCCTCAAGATGTAAAGACTCATTAAGATTTTCAAGCACAGAAAAATGTGCTCCTGTTGTTTAACAGGAAACATATTGTCATAATTTCATTTGAAAGACAACAATAAATTTGTGTATAATTTTAAAGTGTTGGCTACATGAAGGTGTTACACACATTGTCCAATCCTTAAATGAATGTTTCCAAATGTGAAATCACTTGCTTGTGAAACAGAGGATTCTGTTCATGTTCCAAAAAGTTAGAAATTAAGTACAGTCACAGCTTTCCTAGACCCCGTAACAGATTTGTATGGATACTGATACCGTGTTACGGTTTCTGAAAGACATTAATTCCCATATCTAAAGTGGGCTGTTGGCCCTGCTTCAGGAGGAGGAGTCCTAAGACCTGCATTAAAAATAAACCCCTAAATTCTAAAAATGTGAGTGCTCTCCTGGCTAGCAATTTGCAGTGTACCAACATATAAATAAATGCGTACTGGCATAGATGTTAGCTTGAAAGTCAGTAATTTTCACTTCGAAAAGCAGTATGAGATCATTTAAAGGGTGATTTGTAACAATAATAGTGTCATGTTGCTCTACAAGGGCTCCTATACTCCTGACTCATTTTTCTCAGCTACTGCTCTTACAGGAGATGCAATTTTGATTATTTGTGGAATGGCCTGCAACTTAGGGAGACATTTCTGTCATTTAGTGTGCTCCACCTCCAAATTTGGCCCAATCCTTACTCTCAAAGGTCTTTCCTTGACTGTAAAACTCAACCTGGAGTGTCTTTGATGTATATATGGGGCTGACATTGCTTCAGGCACGCATTCAATATGTTTGTGTGTTTAGAGAAAGACCTTGGCCTGCTTCTTCATCAGTTACAAACTCTTCTACACCAAGGGAGAGTTTAACGAGTTTTATCTGCTTAGAGATAACGAGGAGCTGTAAATCTAAATTACAAGGAGTACAAGGAGAAGTTGATGAGCAAATAAGAAAGCAAAAGTCTACCAGGGGAAAAACAGTAGAAACATTGATTTACTTACACTCATGGGGACAAAAGCCGTATTTGCCATCTGCATCAAAGTCTTTGGTTGTAGAACACCAGAGGAATCCATCACTGCGTCCTGCATCTGTGCAGCTGTTGTATTCCTTGCCATTGAACCAGAAGGGAAATTTGCAGTATTCACCATCTGCATTTCCATACTTCACTCTAACCACTACAAAGAGAACAAACGCAGTGGTGAAATTAGTTACCAACTGATACAAAAAATACAGTTTCTGGACATTTTCTTTTCCTGGAAGATACTGATATAAGAAATGCAGTCTGAATTTCCACTTTGAAATTCAATATGCTGCTGGTCTCTCTATTGGCATGATGATCATAGCTGAAATAATAACTGGCAATTTTAAAAGAATTACATGGATATTACTCATGGTGAAGTGCTAGAATCAGCCCAGAAAAATATACATGTTGTTACCATGGCAAGGCAAAGTTATAAACATGCTGTTAATACATTTAGTAATTTAGTTTCATTGGTAATATGGTCTGAAATGTTCAGTATAGTTTCAAAGGTTCCAGGCAGCAGCTGAACATCAGCTGAACATGCCTTGTGCCTCATAAACCGCTTGGATGTTTCCAGTGTGACTTGAATGAGATCTGCTGTGGCACAGGGGGACAGGGTGGAAACATAGATGCACCCAGATCCTGGGGTTTATTACATTTTATCACGTGGTCTTATGGCTACAGTGTTGGTGCTGTAATATATGTATTAATGCATAGATAATTTATTTGTCCATAGTGTTTCTTTTAATGGCAGTAACTAACTGGTTGCTTGTGTAGTATTTTCACTTTTATGGAAAACAGTTTCCCTCTCTTTCTGAGGCAGGGATCCAGTCCAGGTAGTACGGTTACGAGACAGTGATTCTGCTAAAGGTAAAAGAAAGCCCAACAGAAGGAAGATGACTATTTTGGTATTAAAGCTCAATTATTTTTTTCATGGGAGGAGAGATGAGAAAACTAGAATTTGAAATGAAAGACAAACATGAGTTTTCATTCTTATTCTAAGTGTTCCAAATTATTTTATAGTACAAGAATTGTAATTAGTACTATATGGTTGTGGAAAAGTTCAAGCAATAAAAACAGGTTCCAAGCTACTTATACTTGGTCCTGTTTGTCTGATTCAGGTGATATTATCTGGACTTCAGTTGTTTCTTCTAAAAGGTGTGAGAACTGCCTGTTAAAGATTCTTGGAGGTGTTCTTAATCCACTGTTTGATGTCAATTTTGTTTCAGCCATCAGCATGAGTGATTTATATTCCAGTTGTTTTTAAGATGCCCTGAGTATATAAAAATTTGCTAAGGTTGATGGTTCTACTTTTAACAACTGGAGGCACATCTTAAATAATATTAAAAAGGGTGTGTCAGCAGAAAAACATTGACCATTCTGCCTCTTACAAATGAACTAAAAGGTGGTGTAGTTTGAGTGCCTGAGAACTGAAGCATTCAAAAATGTAGCCATGGCTTTGTACTTTTACCAAAATTTGTGAAGGTTATGCAGCATCAGGCCTATTGTTAATTCAATTTTTCATGAGGCAGCAGTAGAGGAACAGAGAGGGAAATCCTACATGGTGTTTATTAAAGAATTACATAAAATTGTTGTAGAGAACATTTTAAATCGTATAAACGAATTTTCACCTCCTAATATTTACTGACAGTCAGTGAAAACATTTAGTGCAGTGTCCTGAAACAGCATTAAAATACAGCAGCCAGCAGGCCATATGTTCTGAAACATTAAAAAGTCTGGTACCTTGTCCCTCTCCAAGAGTCCACAGTTCATCATCATCAAAATGGGAGTCTCCTCCAATTCCTGGCCCTGGTGCAAAGGCATGAGCCAAGAGACCATCTTTGCCATCAAAGGGATAGCCATCACCATGTTCTGCAAGAGGAAGCAAACAAAAAAGAGCAGTTTCTAATGACCTCAGCTCTGTCAGACTCTCTATGTGAATGATGATTATCATGTCACTTCCCTGTTCAAGACAGCAGCAGAATACTCTAGTGAGGGAGTTTGTTGGTTTGGGTTTTGCTGGCAAGACTGAACCAGAAGAGAAGCAGCCAGTTCTTACAAAGAACATTAAGTGTCAGTACTGCAGTTGTCACAGCATAAGTATTGTGGAAAGGAACCAAAGATTGTGAAGAACAGTGAAGTATTGTACATTAGATGTATGACTGCATACACTGCTACTTCTCAGTGGAGACTGACAGGGAGCTGTAAAATAAATACTGGAGATGAGGGACATTTTCAGGTAATTTGTATCAGTCTCCAACATAGAAATTGGAAAGTAAAGGCAGGTTTCATTTTGCAGGCTACTCTTTTCTTTGTGCAGGATACTCACTCCTTCGAGCAGGAAAGCAAAGCTGAGGGTCTCAGCAGTGAGCCTCTGGAAAACTTGATCTTACTTGCTGCTCTGAGTGCTGAGGGAGCCTATTCCTCCTCCACAGCAGCCACCCCGAGGCTCAGGCAGCTCACAGGGCAGCAGCAGGTTAAGTAGCTCTCCTGTTACTGCACTGTAGGCTTTTCTTGGAAGTACACCACATGTGGGTAAGGCAGGCTGGCACGGGCATAGCCCTGGTATTCATAGCCTTCCCACCACACTGACCTGTGCAACAAAGCTGGCTGCCAGCAACTCTAGTTGCATCATTTCTGGCCTTTTGGTCTGATGTCTTGCCATTTAACAGAAGCCCTAAATACACAGGCCTGATTCTCTACTCTGTTACACTGATTTCGGGCTGGTGTCACTCTCTTAATACTAGTTCAGTTCATTCATTTCAGGAGACCAGTGTCAGTTGTCAAGGAGAAGATTTTAACACATATTAGATGCTTTACTCTCATGTATTTCAAAGTAGATTCTTTGCTTAAGAGAAAGGTTAAAAATGAAACAAACTTGTGGATGTCTCAGCTCCTGTGGATGTGACATGCACTAAAGTGATAAGAATGACTGAATGTAGAAGGAGTTCTTTGCCCACAGTTTCTGAGCTTACTATAACCAGCAAGTTCTAAAACCAGCAGAAACACTTGTGCTTTTATAAGACTTTTTTTTTTAATTTATTTTTTATTTTTTATTTTTTTTAACTGTGAACTGAGCTGCCCTGGATGAGGATCTGAAGTTCTGAGTGTACAGAATCTCTGAAGCTTTTCAGGTCAACTCATCAGTAGCTAAAGCAAAGAAAACTAGCTAGAAATGAAGGCTTTTACAAAGAGCTCAGTTATTCTTTGAACTGTTCACTTCACTTCCAAAGTCTACCTCCCAAGTGATTGGCTGTACAAGTATCTTCATTAGTATTAAAAATTCTGTGACTGTCCAAAAGAAGTTAAAATTCTCTGTGTTTACACAGAAAAGCCATAAACATTCTTTCAGAGGAAACCAAAATTAATTGAGAAGGCATGTACAACAAAAATGAATCAAGTCACCCATAATCAGCTGGACTCAAACCATAATTCAGCTTATGATCCATGTTTTGAAATTCCTCAAGACCAAAGAACATGTTGAAAGCCTTCATTCTGCTATGCTAAAGAATGGAAGCCAGCTATGAAGTCAAAATTGAAACCCACATATCCATTTTAAAGCTTCAATATGTTACAGCCTTCACCACTATCAATGGAAAACAGCTATGAATAAATGGTATGATGGCATTCCCTTCTCTTCCGTGGTAGGAAGCCAGCTCACATCATCTGAAGATCTGTACCAATATTTCTCAGTTCCATTTCTGATTCATAAATTTAAATTTGCCCCTAGCAATTCTCCTTTGGAAAGATAAATATAGTATAAGGATATTGTATAAATACTTCTCTCTCTCTCATGTATAAGAAAGAAAAAAAGATCTCAATGAAATTAGATCTTAGCTTGTATAAGCCAAGTGCAAACAAGGACAAGGTTTGCCAGAAAGGTGCTACTTATTGAGGGTGGATCATTCCAATACTGAGGATTAATGAAAGGAACAAACCCAAAAACATATGTAAAAATAGAAAAACGTACCCCAGCGTCCAAAATTAATCATAATGTCTGCTTCTCCATCGTTTATTCGGTTAAATCTCAGCGGTGTGACGTCACTCCAGACTTGAAAAGCTCGAGCAAAGGCATCATCTACTGTCTCAGGATCCAAATCAGGAGTATAGCCTATAATCCTTAGAGATAAAAGCAAGAGTTAATTAACTCACAAACCTACTCCCTGTGTTAGCTGTTTACATGCTGAGTAGATTCAGAGGTGAACCAGTTAAGAGGTAACACTGCTGCACATGAGATCTAAACACCTTCCTTTGGATTAGAGATGTGTTTAGATGTGGCTCTTGTTATTTATTTTATTTTGTAATTGATGCAGCAGCACGAAGAAAATTATATATCCTGAGGCTGTAAAGCCTGCTTGGCAGTAAGCCTTGCACAAGATACTCTGGGTTTTGCATCAGCACTGAGACCAGAAAAGGAGCTCAACAACATTCTGAAAGTTTCAAGTGTGGATGGTTTTCCTCAGAAAAGCAGCCCTTCTCCCTCCTCTTTGTCACTAACTGTGTATTGTTTCATCCCTCTTGAATGCTAATCCTTGACCAGTGTGTAGGTTACGTTGGCAATGGGATGCATGGGGAAACAGGAGGAAAAATCACATAAGATAGAGACATGGGCCTGACGTGAGAAAGGGACAAACTCTTAAGTGTACTGCTTTCTTCTTCATATGTTTTAATTGGACTTCCTTGTGCCTTATTTCATAGCCCACTGTCCTCTATATAAAGACCAGTTTCCAATTCATTTCTGCTGGGGCTGGGCACAGTGAGGGAAACTACCTTGTACCTAAGGAGGATGAGGAAGAATCAGAGGAAGCACGTAAGCAAGTGGGAGCTGCAAGAGCTACCACAGGTTTTTTTAGTGTTTATTAGGTTAGTCGCAGCCTGAGGGATACTTTGAGTCAAAACTTGTGAGGGAGCAGCAGACTAAGTCAAGCAGCTAAGACAAACCTTCTGTTTGTTCTCATTGGTGCTAAAAGTTTCTTCGTGGACCATCTTAAAGTAATCATTTTTTTACTACTGACTGCAATTAAACTGTGTTGGTCCCTCACTCTCTAGCTGATGGTGAAGAAATTGAAATGTGCCAAACTTACTGCAGCAGGCTTGCTTTGACTCATGTCTGTATGTAACTGAAATATGATTGTTTGATTTTAAAACTTATTTGATGATCTCCATTTTTAGGACTGCCGAATGCAGATGAGTTTGGCCTCTGCAATCAATAAGTACTGTGGTCCTCTCAGAACAGATGGGCAGGTGAGATATTCCTACTCCAGCTCCCTTAGGATGCTTGCTGCAGAGCAAAGAGTAAACCCCAAACCTCTTTAGTCTCAACCAGAACCATAGAGTTGATCTTGAGATGATTATTTCTGAAATATTACAGTGACAGAGGTGTTTGTTAAAGCATCCGGTAGCTATCGAAACACGAGGGGATTCTCCTTGAAGGAATCCTGTTTAGCCCTCCAAGCTCCTGCTCCAGTGCCAAGGGTCTTGTCTGATTGGTTCCTGAAAGCACTGTGGTTGTATGTGAGCAGAACCCACCATCACCACTCAGTACCTGTATGTTATATGATTCTTCTCCCATTTTGGCTTCCTTGGAAAGAAGTTGTAATTGGCAACATCGGGGTTACCACAGCGGGGTTTCTTCATTGTCTCAATAGTATTCTGATCCAAATCTCCTGTTTCAGGCAGCCCAAAAAATTTCTGCATTTTCTTCAGAGTATCTTTCAGGACAAATAAATTGCAATTGTCTTTCGGGCACCCATAGTATTTATTCAGGTATTGCTTGGGAAAAAAAGCACAGAACAAAGACTTTAACATTCACAAAAGAAATGGTTAATCGTTACAAATAAATTCTGTAATTTGATGTTAGCTTTCCATCTGTAATTTGCAAGTTTTCTTTTCAAAATTACTATTATTAGTAACCAAGGCATCAGCAGAATCTCCTTAATTGACACAAAGCATCCTTGATCACACAACATTGCTAATTAAGCAATCATTCCCATTATTAGCGATCACCTTTGCTTAATGAATAGCGTTTAGTAAGTAGAGCACAGAGCTTTAATGTAGAACTACAAAGTAAAAATGCGTTTGTCTTTTTTTGTTTGTTTGTTTCTCTATGACGTTTAAACCTGCTTACAGTTTTAGATTCTGTGTAATGTTTTCTTGGAAGAATCTGGATTATTGAGAAACTTGTCAAGGTATCAAAGCAACCCCACAAATGAGACCACATTATTTGGAAGTGAAAAACCCCATTGTTTATTTAAACTGCACAGAGCTGTTTGAATGTTATGTGTGCTTGCTTTTGAATCAAACGTTGCAAAGACCTGAGGGAGAAGGTCTTTGGTAACATCTCAGTTGCTTGGGCACTGCAGCCAATCAGTATCTGCATACTTTAAACTCCATTGAATGCTCCAGCACATTATGGCCAGATTGATGTTTCTGATACAATTGTGGAGGCAATTCACAAAATCATCTCTCATTAAAAAAACAGTGGTCATAAGAGGCCAAAAAGATGGGACAAATCCCATTATTTTCTTCTCTTCCCTAAAATAACACCCACCCAAGCCTCCTCCCTTTCTTTTAAGTACAGGTTTACAATATTTTACAGTATTTGATGCCTAGCTGTCAAAGGAAAGCTAAAGCCATGTCGAAGGGCAGGTGTTCCCAAACTGCTGTGCAGGCCACCCGAATGGGAGCTGAGCACAGAGCTGGGAGATGCCCTTGCCCAGGGTGCTGTTAGACAAGAAGATTGCAAGTTACTGATCTTTGTGGTAAAAATGGTCTGTGGCAGAGGAAGGAACATCCTTCAGGTATTGTATCCAAAATATTAACTACAAGTAGGAAAACAACTAAATAAGGTAAAGCTGCCAAAAATATATCAGAAGTATCAGGGAGAACTTTTTCAAACTGAGGATTACAAGAAGCCTGACAAAATGACTGAACGTTTATGTTCTTGTGCCAGAAGGTATTCACAAGGGAAAGCTTGCTTTATATGTCTAATTAATTGCTGAAGTTTACCCAGGAGACTGGGGATAAGACCACAATGTCAGCAAAATAAAGCAAAGGATATTTGATGACTGCAGTTGGTCAAGCCTGAATTTCACCACTCTCCTCACAAAGTCCAGGCGAACTTCATCTGCCCTGCATAGGAAATAGTTCAGGGCTTACTCAGAAAAGGATTTAATCAAAATGTTACACCATTTCCTTCAGAAGGTTTTTCATCCCCCATGCTTAAGCACAGAGTGGGCCTAGTTTTTGTGATTTCTGTAACTTCTGATGTGGTATTTCTCCTGCAGAGACTGTAGCACTGTTAAGTGAAGGACACAGAGTGATTTCACCTTTGCTTCCACTTAGCTGCTGTCTACCCATAGTTAATGGGGCCTGGTGGAAATTACGTGAAATGCATTAAGAACATAATCAAACAAGCCAGTTTGGAGGCTCTGTTCTTATCCCAATTTTCACTTTGGTGTCGTTTGATAGATATTTTTATGCTTCTGCTTGCATCTCCCAATGAGGTACCATGATATCATACAGACTGTACATCAGAACTGGAGTTCAGTGAAGAACCAGGCCTCTGCTCTTGCCAGTTTAGGTTTGGGAACAAGATCTACAAACCAAAATAAAATGAGGCATGGTAAAGAATTTTACTTGCTAGGATTCTAAATAAAAAGCTAACGCCTTTCAATTTTTTCTAAAACGGAAATTTTACTGAAGATGAGAAATGAACATGACCAGCTGTTCAATTAGAACAGAAACTTGAAGAAAATGTAATGCCTATGTAAACCACATCTTGGCCTAGGCTGTGAAATGCAGTTTCCCCAGAGTCAGCAGGGAGCTGTGGTGATCTGGAATTTTGATCCAGCCCATTAATGAAACAGGGTCCAGCTGCAGCACAGCAATTTGTGTTCTGATGCTGAGTGTTGGGGCTGTCCTGGTGGAGGGTGTGAGGAAAGGCAGCCAGTTAGCATTACCCAAGAATACTCCAAGAAAGACAAAGAAGAACTGCAGAGTTAAACCAGCTTGTAATTTTCCTCTGAGTACACATAATAAATAGGTTGTTGGAAAGAAACCGATGAGGGGAGATGTGGATTGCTGTTATTGAATAAAAGCCTGGCTGTGTCTAAGAAAAGAGATTATCTAAGAGTGGTTAAATTACTTAGACACGTGGGACCCCACTCTCCTCTCCCAAATGCGCTGGCCCCCTCTCCCCCCCCGCCCCATCCCCTGGATGCTGTGCTGCTAAGGCAGAACCTTGGGTGAATTTGTTTTGTTAAAGACTGAAAAGTGCCCTTTTTGGGTCAGTTTGTCTGTTTTTCCTAAACTTTCCAACACAGCTGCCATCTGGAAATTCTCTCTCTACCCTCCCCCAGACCTTCTTTAACCTGGCAAGCTTTCCCAAGATGCACACAAACTCCTGGAGAAAAGTGACCAACTTTCAAATCTCTGTGCCCTAAAATAAGAATAATTTATCTCAATCTTCCTTAAAATGGATTTACTGCTGAAGAAGAGAAATGTCTATAATTTACATGCTAAAATAAGGATAATCCATCTCAATTTCCCTTTAAATAGACTTCCATGTAATGTCATTTTTATGAAGGTCCACAGGGCTGAAATAAGGTTAGAATAAAATGCTGTAGAGTTATAGCTATAATTTGCTAATATCACAGAAATCCAAACTCCTTTTTCTGGTCAAGATAGGATTTGGGAAAAAAATATTTCTTTAAACCCCTGATGAGATTTTCTTTCAAAGTCAAAACTAGTCACAATGGCTTCTGAAATTCGAGCCAGCTTTCAATTGTAGTGTCCCTTAAAGCTGTGTTTATGCAACACACGGTAAACACTCCAGAAAATACACTTCTGAAAGCTGTGCTACATGCATTAAAGGAGTCTCAACAGCCCTCACTTCTACTTGATTTAAGTAAAAAAACTAGATGTCTCTTATTTGTCCTTCCCCCCTCTTACCATTTCAATCTTTTGATCATTGTCGCTATGATTTAATGAAAATATTTTGTACGTTCAGACTTAAGGAAAAAAACCCCAAACAAATCACTTTCTTTGCTGGCTTTAAAAATTTTAAGAGAGGAAACATTACTTGGCTCCAGTTGTAACTTTTGAAAGCTGATACCTTTGCTAGCTAGCTAGCTGTTCCAGAGACTCCAGGGAGAGAATGCTACAGTCATTCCTTAGCCTCAGCTGAAACAAGAAAGAAACATCTGCTTATGAAACAACAATATAAATGTGAAGCAAAGATGAAACCAACACTTACCACTGCTAGTTCTTTGTCTGTTTTGGGAGTGCTGTCTCCAGGAAACTTAATGATTGGTGATGGTGCAGCTATAGTTTTGTTCAAAAGATATACTTGGATGAATAGTACTTGAAAAACGAAGCCACAGCCAATGTGAGTCTTCATTCTGCCTAAACTTGTGCTCTCCTCTTTGCAAAAAGCTTTTCCCCACTGTCTCTCTGTTACTTTAGCTGCACGGTGCACCAGTTGCTTATCTGCACATCTTAAGTCTCGGCACCGTTTTCCCTTTTGCTTGCTCTAGCAATTCCTTTGTATGTTTAAAACATCCAGATGCGCAGTCTCAAGCTACCACAAGAGGAAGTCTGAAAACTAGTGGAAACATGAGAAAAGGGCAGTTACCAGATGTGATTGCTGTGATTTTAAGGTAGCAACAGGCAGATACTTATTATTGCTGAAAGAGGCCACATTTTCTCCTCATTTGCATACATGAAAGTGTTTACTTATGCCAGAGTGCAGGAAAAAAATAAAATCTGGCTTAATCTTGAAGGCAGAATCCCACATACATTTTAAGTGGAAAAAAAAAAAAGAGAAAGAAATTACTAAACATTATTTTCCTGGCTAAGAATTTTTATTTTTTTAGCCTATTTTTATGTCACAGACATAATGATATGCTTTAGTCATGTGTGATCAGACTCCTACATGGTGCCTTACAGCAAACATTTTGATTATGGATTTTGGGCAGACCCTGCACAGGCCAGTGCAGCCGAGTGAGGCTCCTTGTCCCGCTCCTGCTGAGGCTGCACAGGCTGTGTACACAGGGCTCACCCGCACTGGGTGTGAGCCTCGCTCCCTCCCTGCTCTGTGCTAAACGTGCACAGCTCTGAACAAGATTCGTGTGGCTTGTTGGCTTTAGAACCAGCTGGAGCCTTTGCCACCAGCAGGCACAGTGTATCACCTTAACCTATGTGGCAAGAGATAATTAGGCAGATTCAGCAATAGAAATTAACTGATGTCAGGGGGAATTGTACAAAATTCAGAGTTTGCTTATAATGGAGGTTAGATCTGCTGGTGCAGCTGACTTAGTCTGAAATTTGCATGTAAATACGGCCATTGTCATGGACAGTCTATTTATTGTGTCATTCATAATATTGCCAGCTTTGAGATGTTATTACAAGTGGAATTTTTTTTTTTTAGCTGAATAACCCTAATCTAGGTTTTTGGCTCCTGAATTTTCAAGATGGGAGGTAATTCTCAAGATTCAGGCAATTCTGCATGAGTGCAAACTGTGTTCTGGCCAGCCAAGTGTCTACAGTTTCTACTGAACATGAGTCCAGCTATGACAGCTCCTCTGGGTATATGTCACCATAAAGGTTGTCACAGCTTTCCACTGGATGTTAAGTGAAAGTTTTACAGATATGACTCCTATTAACATAGGGCTGTTAATGAAAAGGAAATACTTGTCTGGTATTTTTTGTTTACTGGTAATATTTGATTGTAAATAGTTAATATTGACAGTTCTTTGATTTGTGTTAATATCAAGCTGTTTTGCTTACTGTGCCATCATCCCTGAACTGAATAGTCTTAACAAAGGCCAGGGTTTCAAAGGGTGGGCTGAGGGGCTCAGGGAGAAAGCATTTGCAGGAGCTTTTGTTGCCTGTACAGTTCCACTGGCAACCCAACACAGCAGCTGTATGCACGGCTGTGGGGTGAATCAGCCATGGGAAATGACACTTAACACTTGAGAGAGAAAAGGGAGTTACGGGAACTTCGTGCATGAATGGAGCTTTCTTTGTAAGCAAGTAGCTTTGAATTTATACCCGCTCATCCTTCCAGGAGTGAAGCCAGTGTGGCTTGACTTACAACTTTCCCCTAATGGTTCAGCTTTGAAATTTCACCTTCTTTTTCAGCTTTTCCCCACCAGCAAAACCCCGTGGTCATTTAAAGTGTTGCCTTAATAAACAGCAGTTCTGAAAATATGATCCATTTTTTCCACATATTTGTGGAGAATGACTCTTCTTTGTTTGTGATGACAGCTTGTATTTGTATCTGGCCATGTGACACTGTAAGAGAATAAAGGCTAAGAAAGCCTTCACTAGATGTGCCAAGTTGCTCTTAGCTCTCCTTAATTAAGCAAGTAAAAATATTATGTATCATGTTGCAAGATTCTGCAGTTATCTCTGTGCTCTGTGTTAGGTCCAGGGCTGCCATGAATCTTAAAGCACAAGAACCATGCCATTTTCATAAGAATTTTAATGTAATTTATGACAGCTTAGTAGCTTTCGTTTAGAACAGTACAGCAGTGAAGCCATTTAAAGCCAAATGTGTCCTGGCACATTCCTGTTGCACTCATAAGCCTCATTGAAAACTAATGAATGCTCTGTTCTCAGTGTGTCCTAATCAACATCGGATCAGAAATGGATGAGGAAACTTTTGAATGGACTGTAAGGTCTGTGCAGTTTGAAAATCTCACTGTATTATGTTTACTGTCTTTGCTCGCAGTGAGAGTAGGTTGAGGTCACCTTCTGAATGCACTTCCTAAAAGGAATTGTCAAAGCAATAGAAACCATGCAGTGAAGCATTATTTCTCACCTTTGTTTGCATTTTGCTGGTAAATTACTTTGTTGGTACTACTTCAGTGAGGGAACAGTTAAGCAACTTATGTTCAATTAGGAAACATAATACATAATGGAATGCTGGATTTACAGATACTGGGTGAACCAATAGATTGAGTTTCTGAGCAGTCAGTAAAAGGCACTCTATTCCATTAGCACCTGAGATCAGTAGCAGCTTATGAGGTCCTGGCTGAGCTGCCCTCTTTCAGATAGGCAAAGCAAAATAAATGGTGGTGACAGCTATTTGTGAGAGTAGAAGTCCTATTTTACTGCGAATGAATTTGGAGTGAAATGTTTCTTATCTCCTTATATTTGTCCTTAAGCTCTATGGGTTCATCCTGTTCCTAGTGTGCTACTGAGGTGCTGCTTTTACAGGCTAGGAGTGCAGTGGTGCTAAATCCTGGAAGTAGGGACATTCTGCTGCTGGCTGTCCTCTGCTTTGAGCCAGAGGTTGGGCTAAATGACTTCCTGAGATCTGTTCCAGCCTGAATTACTCCATCACCCTACCACTCTTGCTGAATTTGAAAAAAACATGGTTTGGTGTGTTTTCTCTTCTCAGACTAGATAAGCTTAAAATCAGACAGACAGACTCTGAAGCATTTGAACTGATGCATTTTGACATTGACAGATTGACAGTTTAAGTGCTGTTAGTGTTTAGTGCATAAACATTCCTCAGCACTCCATACTCTGAAGAGATTGCCTCTGACATTAAGTAGTGACTTCTGTATGGATTTCCTGGGAGTTAAAAATTAAGGAAAGAAGCAAAATAAAACAAAGGGAAATAAGAAAAAGCCCCCCTGAGGAGAAAACATAAGGCCATCTACCAACTTTATGGAAGAGCTGAAACAGTAACCTATATCTCCTTTCTCTTACCTTAATACTCTATAAGATATTTTGTCTACATACACAGACACTACCTCTGGATCAGGTACAGGAAAAGGAACACAGTTATATCTCCTTCTACAGCCTTGATGTATCTGTGGAAAAAAAATATTTCCATGTTGCATAGAGTTTCTATATTTGATATTTATTTGATATATACATTGGTTCATCTCTCCTGAGTCATAAAAAGCTCCTCTCTAGTTCTGTGTTTATTTCAGGTTAGAACCACTCCATACTGAAAATTTTAAACCATCTACTTTATGAGTAAGATGCCAGATTTACTTCTCAAATGCCTACTTTCATGCATTAATAGTTACTGTATGGCAGAAACCACCCTGTCTGAGGTGGCAAATGCCTCTTTTGAGGACATGCTTCAGTAATAACAGTAGAAAGGGAATCATGATATCTTTTGAGCTGTAAGCTACATATCTCAGAAGATCTGACTGTGATAAGAGACACATGAGCATGCATTAACATGCTGTTTTTATCAAAGGATTTTTCTGTTTCAGAAAATTGTTTTTGAAATTATTCAGGAGCACTCAGCGGTTTCAGGATTAGATGTCAGATGCTGTCCTGGGTAACTTGCTGACAGAGTAGTCATCCCTCCAGAAATGCACTGTAGCAATTCCTACTGTCACTAATTCCAAAATTTTATCAAAAGCTGATGATTTCCTGGTGGTTCCAGAGGAGTATGTTAGACAGAGCATCAGTGAACACAGGCCATGGGAGGATGATGGATTTATTCCTAGTGGGGTTTTGTGTTTTAATTTGAAACCTGTTGCTAGGCTGAAGAAAAAAATAATCAGCAGGACAATTAAGATCTTAAGAAAGAAGCTGATCCTCCGATTACCGACTCAGCTGGCTGGAACTGGGTGCAGTGGGATGTGTGTCTGCAAGTAAGCTGTTGTGGTACACGTAATATAACCTCTTCTGGTGTTTCTTACTTCCAGGGTATGTGCTGCTAGTTTATAGCTTCTAGTTTAGGAAGCAAAACAGAAGTTTGATTAATGTAGATGGACTTCCATTGATTGTAGCAGGATTTGTGAAAAAAGAAATGACCGATTAAAATTGTCAGAGCCAATGTGGTGTTCTCAGAGTGTTTCAATTAGAACTTCTAAGGAACTGGAAAACCTGAAGCTCAGATGGATGGAAAAGTTTGCCTAAGCTTCAGGAAAGGTGCCAATGCAACTTAACCCAAGGTCCAGTTTATCCAGGCCTTTGGCTCCTCCTTGGTTTTCCAGGGTTGCCTTGTGACTCATTCTCTTTGTAGAGATCCCGTTCTGTAATTTCTCCTGGATCATCATTCCAGAGCCTCCTTTCTTCCTGTCTGAGGAAGAGAAGTTTCTAAATACGAGTAAACCAAAGACTTTACAGAAGAAAGCATAGGACTGGACTGCGCTAAAGGAGGAATTTTGATGCCTTTTGCCACATGTCTGACTTGTAGGGCACTGTGGTGGAAAGGCAACCAGCATGGTGCCAGACTGAGGCCCCGCTGAAACTGAGGTGCATAGGAATAATTTATCTACTCCCTGCTTGCTTAGTGGTACCTCTGCTGAAGATGGACCATCTCTACAAGTAACAGTATTGATACACTAAGGGACTACATTCTTTCTGTTTGGCACCGGCGATTCACTAAGCTGCAAGTACCTGCTGTTCAGTGCCTATAGCAGAAATAGTGGGTGTCTCCTGCAGTTGACTGATGGAGACGTGTGTCCCTGTGGGAATAGAGGAAGGCATGATATTAGCGGTTTATCTGCTTTAGTAAAGTTGTCTCCAGGAAGCAGTGGTTAGTCAGAGCAGTCCCCACCGGAGTTTAAAAGGATTAATAACTTCATTGAGAACTCATTTATACCGCAGGCAAGTGAGCTCATCTAAGCCCTGGATGTTGAAGGGTTGATCCCAACAGAACGTAAGCGTTAAACACCCCCATCATGTACTGTCTGGATATGCTCTCTGCCTGCTCAGCATCTGGCTCAGACTCCAGTGATCTAATTCGCCATATCTGACCACCACATGAGGGAGTCTTTAAACTGTTGGAAATCAGTGTGTGTGTGCGTGAGGGGGTGAGAGCAGGACAATGTTGTTGACAAAGGGTCAACGGTTGGTACCAGATGTGATTTCCAGAATTTAAGGTAGCAATTATGTTTCAGCTTTTTTTGTTTCTCTCATCTCTTCTGTTTTGGGAAGTTAAGTCCTGAGGATGTGAAGTTCCGTTGACACATGGATTTAATTTGTTAGCTTGTTACTACATTAGAAATGAATTTTAAGTAAATCTTTTACTCTCAACAAAGCGTTTTCCATTGCATTTGTTCATTATGCTTCTGCCTGAACCAGAAATTCCTGCTTGTGTCTTCAGCTGGTGTTAATTGGCATTGCAAAGCTTCTGTTGGGCAAGTTCAGAAGAAGTACACTGAACTACTTAGGGCAAAACCCCAGGCCAAGTCTACATGTGCCTTTGAGCCTTCTTAATGCTGCCAGGTGGTCTAGAGAAGGTTTAAAAATCAGACTCCTTTTATGAATTTATCTCTTCTCCCGACACATTTTCCCAGTTTCTTTCTGACGTGTTTTAACTCTTTTGATTTCAAGTACCTGGAAGGATAAAGTGACACCTGATCACTTCCTGTAACTTGAATTTGTTGTATTCTGATTGCTCATTTCTTGTGAGCATTCTGCTAAAGAGTGAGTTCAGAAATCATAAAGCCTTCGTGAATTTGATTAGAAACTAATTTAAAACACTTTTGTTTGAAGTTGGTCACGACCTGTTTGTCATCTCTGAATTTCAAACAGACATTAGATATAATAAAAAAATAGGTATTTTAGGTATGTCCATTTAGAGACTTATTATAGTACATAATAGATGCCTGATCTGCTAACTCTTAAGGTTACTTATTGGAATGGGTCTTCAGTGAAAATCATGCCAGTAAAATATCAAATCTGCTTTCAGTAAAAATGACATAGTTTAATACTGCAAGGGATGGTAATGGGGAAATATTCCTAAATGGGCATAAATGGAGCACAATATA
The DNA here is from genome assembly GCA_013396775.1 of Cephalopterus ornatus. Taxonomy (NCBI): domain Eukaryota; kingdom Metazoa; phylum Chordata; class Aves; order Passeriformes; family Cotingidae; genus Cephalopterus; species Cephalopterus ornatus. Next base: position 439,587 of record VZRE01009497.1, read on the forward strand.
AGGCAATTCCTTGGTGGAACTGTGAAAATAGAGAAATAGTTTCTACACAAGATCAATAAATTAAAAATAGGGGGCAAAAATTGGACAACTAGTGTAGAATATTGTGAAAGTGTGTATTGAGAATGTTTTTCAAAATGAGTCAGAAGAACTCTCTTCTAGCTTATGGGGCAGTTGAATTTAAAAAACCAAGTGGTGCTACTTGTAGAGAAGGGAGGGATGTCTGGTCAATGGCTTATCTATTTGAAAAAAACCTGGACCTTGTATATACAGGAAGCAGAACTAATTTGTCTTTAAAGGAAATTCCACACACTGCTGGCTTGGCAGAAGAATGAAATCTTGATGCTGCTGTATTTGGTTCAGCTTGGTAAAGTCATCATGATCATTAGTGTCTGGGGACAGATAACCACCATCCCCATTGGTGTTGCCTTGTGTCATATATTGTCAGTGTTGATCTCTGTGAGGCACCTTGCAGTGTAACATGTGAGTAAAGATGATGGGGTCTAGCCCTGGGCTAGTAAGGTAGCTCTCTACCCACGTGGTGAGAGCAAGAGCTAAATTGATGTGATTGCACGATCAGCTCCTAAGCCCCACAGTACAGAGCTATGGCATTTGTGCCTTTCAAATTCCAGAGACAAACCCTAAGGAATACTGCACTGAGCGACCCATTTCTCGAACTCCAGGAAGAGGCAGGTTACTTACAAACAGTGCCACGCCAAAGACTGCCTATTCCCCACTGCTGTTCTGTTTGTATTCATGGGAGATCTCTTTGCTCTAACAATCAGCAAGTGCAATCCTGAACTTGTCAGAATAATTGTTCTACTTGCTTTGCTGCTGCTGCCGGGCAGCCGCTTGTTGATAGGCACGGTACATCTCACTTGTCATTGTGGTGTTAGTATTCAGACGCTGAGGGGCCTTAATTAATGACTTTGAAGATATGGTCTTTTATAATTCATGGCAGAACTTTAATTAAAATCAAATATACAGCAGTTGAATTAGCAAAGGATTTAAAGTGCACAATCTTTGACGAAGACAGTGATTCCCTCTGACCACTGGTGATGGATGCTGAATGCAAATTCCATTTCATCACAGCAGACTCAGAGAACAGAATGGGCTGTTTTTTTGTTTTGTTTTTTTTTTAAACAGAGAGGTCCCTGTAATGGTAAGGTCAAGGGGCCTGCAGTCGTTTGATTCCCCTTCCTACTCCCATTTCCTCCTTTAAAATTCTCATGTATTTTAAATGTCTGTATTGGTAGGGGAAAAAAAGGACATGCTTTAGTATGATGCTTATATACTCATTTATTATTTGTAGAGATGATGTGGAAAGATGATGTGTATGGTTCAGGTACTCCCTCCAGGACTCTTGCCAAGGCAGTAAGAGAATTCTTATTTCACATAAAGGGAAACTGAGGCAGTGCTTTCACTCTGACAATGCAGGAGAAGTTCATGCAATCTTGAAGAGTTCAGGTTGATGCTCTGATCAAGTGCATGTCTTTCAGGCCTGTGTTAGGATAACTGGACTTCGGCAAACATGTAGAAGCATTCATTGCTATAGATTAAATCTGTTGTATCAGAGAGCATGGTTTTCTTATGACAGTTGATTTTATTTCAGTTTATTTGATCTTACTGTATATCTTGATTAACCTAAATTTCTTATAAAATATGTTTTTTATCTATGGGACATATACTGCTATCCCACTAATGCAGTGACTTCCATGAAGTTAATGGAATGGACTTCATGGTCTTGCTGGTTTTTCTGGCTACTAAGAGTAAAGATTTAGAGGATATTGTGGCTACAATTTTACAATTATGGGTTGTATTTTAAGTTTTATGGTTTCATCTGGTCTGCTAAGGGATGGATCTTCCTTTCTGTGGGACTAGTTGATTGTTTGGGGTTGCCAAATTTCCTTGTTGTGTGTATGGAGGCCAAGCTATGATCTTACCACCATAAACAAACAAACAAACAAAACTAACCAACCAAAACACCTGCTACACACACAAAGGCTAATAAATTAAACAAAATTTACAATGTAATATAGCTAAGGGAAATTGGTCAATAAGTCACATCAAGATCTTTCAAAAAAATTGCCTTGAGAGGGAGATGAATAATGGAAAAAATTGCATTTGAATAAATTAGTCACTGCAGGCTGGCAAAAAATCAGAAATGTCTTATTTAGTAGCTGTAGAAATGGTTTAACAGCAAGAAAATACAATTCACAATTTTTCAGCAGTTTCTGAAAAATGTCTTTGGTAAATATTGAACATCATTCAGCCATCTGCAGTTACCATCTTTACCTTTACAGTGGCAATAATCTTAGTTATAAAAATAGAAATATATCTTATAAATATAGAATAGATTCCCTAGAAAGGAGACATTATAGATTTCTTCAGTGGTTGCTCTTGGTAATGTTGCAAAAAAGTTCATCATTTTTCACTTAGTACTTCAACCAAGTGCTAAAATTACAATTTTTAAACTGATAAAATGGAATTCCTGGGCACAATCATGGAGGATTTTTATCTGGAGTTTTTTCTTTTGTTTTTTTTTAATTGTCAATTTGCTGCAGCAAAGTGCTACTCATGTTTGATTATTTAAGGCTGTTTGGCTGGCAGATATATTTGTATATGAGTCTTTATAGCACTGGGCTGTTTCTGCAGGCCCAACCATTGCTAGGGCAGCTGAGGCTGGGCTTTCAGAATGCTGATCCCCAGTAAATGTCATCTGCTTGCAGGCTCTCCTCTGGTTGAGCAGTATGTCATGGCACCATAGTAGAAAAGCTTTGGCTTATTCTCGAGCTCCAGTATGCAGAAGTTAGCTCAGGGTCTACACCAAGACTGTTCAGGCAGTTCTTGCCTCCGCACGTGGGGCAGGAGCTGTTTGAGGAGGCCGTCCAGGAAACCAGCTCGTAACCTCCTTTCTGGTATAATTAGGTATCAGGGTCAGCTTCTTTCCTTTAACGACTCGTACCAGGCACTGGTTCATCACGGAGATCCCAGGAACAGAATCACAGCCTCAAAGACGCCATAAAGGAGAAAAATCGAAGGGCACTGTGGGAATCCCAAGGGGGAGAAGTGAGGAAAGCCTGCTGGCCTGCAGTGCTTCGGTGGGAGGTATCGAGTTCAAAGGGAAACCTCCATATGAGTGTGGAAACCTGCAGGAGCGGCACCCCCGGCCTGTCCTTCAGAGGGCCGTGTTAGCTCTTAATGGGAAGGGCTGGATAAAGGCAGCATTTTAATGGGCAGAGGGAGCGTTTCCGTAAAGGGATTAGATTCCAACTTTTTTGTCTTTCAACATTTTTATTGCTCTTCCTATGCTTTTTATGAGCCGTTAATTTCTTTCATACTCGACCATTTTTAATACAGGGCAAATAAAGGGCTAAACTGCTTCCAGAGGCAGCTTGATTGACCGTACAGCGTGTCTACATTTTCCTGTCAGGAAGACCAATTCTAGGGCCATTTGCACAAGTTCATACTGGGTTTTGTTTCTGATTTTAAGATGATATAAACAATATGACTACTGCTGCACACAAAGTCTGGGTCATGTATTTTTTTCTCTGTTTCAAAGAATGAAGTGCTTAAGGTTTTACTCTGAAATTTAAAGGAAGATTTACTTTGGTTTCAGTTCTGTATTTCCTAGCCTCCCCCACCTCCCCACTCTGCTGTAATGTAATAGATTTGGATTGGGAATTATGATCATAAGCAAATCAATAAATGTTTACTGTTGATAGTAAAATAAGCAGTGGGAACTTCTGTGTATGGTGATGGGTTAACAGGCATTTCTGAAAACATGCTATTTCCTTTGGTGCAGACAGCACCTGTACAGTATTACTAAGTTTCTCCCTTTTTTCTTCCTTTTTTTTTTCTTTTTTTTTTTAGCATGACAATCTGTGATGGGGTTATCTTCCTATTCCAGGAAGGGATATACTTTAAAATGGATAAAGTTGTCTTGCTTCCAGCTGTTCATATTGAGTGTCTTTGCAACCTCAACAGTTGTAGCTGATTGTTTTTTTCTGTTTGATCTCCTGAGTAGCTTTGGGAATGGCAGTTCACATGTCACCTGAGATGAGACATGATGCTGTACCCAGAACAGTGATTACATTCTGGATGCTGGTTTACTGAGCCTTTGTTCACTTCTCTGGTGCTTGTACCTGCAGTCTACAAATCTCTCTGAGCAGAAATCTGTAACCTTAAAAAAACTGACTTTCTGAGTTCCCAAGGAGAAGCTAGGACATTTAGGCTTCTTTGGGGAATGAAATAAGTAATTTACCATTTCTTTTGGTGTACTGACAGCTCATAAATTAAGACAAGAAGCTTTTCCACACTCTTGGTCCAAGATCCAGTCCAACCTCTCCAGCATCCCTTGCTGACACATAGTGACACTCAGCATTTGCTGCTGCCAATTTTAAGCTAATCTTAACCCTGTTTCTGCAAGACCTGAACAAATACCTTTCCTGATGACGGAATTTAACTTTTGCTTACCTTAATAATACCTACATTTGAGGGAAGGAGGACTCTTCAAGTGTCCCAGCTTTATTAGGTTTTGCATTGCATGTCCATTGGAGATTTTTACGCATTAGCTCTTCCAGTTTTCTGCCTAGATTTGCCTCTCAGAATTCACCATTTCAAGAACTATTTGCAAGTATGTTGCTCATTAATTCAATCTTGCTATATGCCAGGCTCTTTCACAGGTACATTAGCTCATATGAACAGAAACTTCCATTTTCATTTCACTGAAGTTCATCAGGTCTGTCTTTTCAATAAATCTGACAAGATCATTCCAAGAATCTCCCCAATATTGTATGCAAAAGGGAAGATAATCTTCTGCCTCTGCAGTCAGATGAAAGCCTAATAATCTGAAATGTTGCAGATTACAAACTGATTGTCACAGTGAGACTGTGACCTAATACAACATCTCAAGAAAACCAGTGTAAGTGAGCTCTGTTTATAATACTTTCTAGTTTATTGCAGGCAGGCATGAGAACTGATTCATAGCAGTCATTTGTTATTAATGTGAATATACAGATTGGAATCAATGAAATATGCATGGATACACTGCATATTCTCTAGAGGAACCCATGAGTTATAGCTCAGAGGCTGCACACACCTCCTTATACCCTGGATCAATGTTTTGATTGTGTAAGGAATATAACTACTACTGATGTGAAAAACAGGAAGACAGCAGAAATGGTCAGAGACATTGTTGGTGTATTAGATTCTTGTGGTTGTAGGAAAGGTACCACACCTGATAAAACTGCAAAAACAAACCCGGTCCCTATGAGGATGATGATGGGAAGAATCTTCCTCTTCCCTCAAACTTCCTAGACTTGCAATCAGTGTTGCTTTCCCCTCCTGAGTTAGAACAAGATGTAACAGGGAATACTGCAGTTTTAGAGAAAGGATCAAAACTATGATGGGAAATTTTTTTTTTCTTATTTGGGTTTTTTTAACCTCTGTGTACAGATTCTACACCTCACAAATTTTGGTGGGATAGCAACCAAAGTATTGATAGTTTCTCCAAGATTTGGAAGAGAACTTTTTTCAAATTAAAAAGTTCAACTGCCAATTGCTGCTTATTCTTGCAAAAACTCTTATGTCCTCAGTTTGACAGAGCACTTGAGCACTTGTTTTTACTCAATAGTCATGTGAAACAAAAGAGATTAGTCTTATGCTTAAATGCTGGATTGGAATGTATTTGCTTGAAGAAAACTAAATGCATTTATCATTGCAAAGAATGTAAATTCTATATTGTCAAATTCTAATAGGCTGAAGTTCAGTCAAAAGAATAGTGCTACTCACACACAGTATGAAGAGGAAAGCAGGCATAACAGCAAAAAGAATATTTAATACTTCCAAAGCACCTTTCACCCAATGAGTTCACATTGCTGTGTGCATAAAAATGATCAACATTTCAACACCTCTGTGAACTAAGCTGAATATCTCTTTTCTCAGATGGGAAAGTCAAAGCACAAAGACTTTGAATGATTTATCTGCATGAATTGGTAGCAGACCTAAGAATTGAATCTTGGCTTGCCTCAGTCTTCCATGGTATTATTGCTCATACCAACTATTCAGTCATTTATACTACATAGAATGACAAGCTCTGTCATTCAACTGGATAAAAATAATTTAAAAATATGATTTCAGTACAGTTCTTATTTGCCATTCTCCAAGATCCTTTTATAAGAAGTTTGCCTTTTTCTCTCCCATGACACAAACCCTTGGATTTAAAGTTTACTGCATTCATTCTGCATTTCACTTCCACCAAACAAAAAGTTTGGGCTGGCCAAGTCACCTTGCCCAGTGTTAGGACACTACTATAATCAAAGTGGGAAAAGGCAAGTCTCTGTGGAAAAGTAATTTTCCTCTTACTGGCATATCATACTGGATGTAGAGTCTGTTCCTTGCTTCTCACTGGGAGAGCTATGCAGCAATGTATATTTAGAAGATGTGTAATGTGCTCTCCTGAAGCATGGGCAGAACCTTTTCTCATACAACCCAATGATACTTCTCTCTCTCCCAATCCCTCTGGGCTTAAGTTACTCCCTCTCCTCTCACCCAGTTGTGAGTCATGAAATGGGCCATTTACAGTCCTTTTTGTGTCCAATGTAATGTTAAAAATAATTCTGTTCTCATTATGTAGCAAACTGGAATTTCTAGATCCTAAGGAAAATTGCCTAAGAACCTTAACATTATGACTTCTTTACTTCCTATGTGTTTTGACCAACAACTTTTCAAGCGCAGTAAAACAAATAGCTCGTGCTTTACTCCTGAAGTTTTGATGGTGGATTCTTTCTCCTGTGGACCTTCGAATGTTGGTCATGTGCTTCCCTGGGGAACAGGACAGAGTTCCTTACTTTAAAGGCCTTTAATTGCTTTAAGGTTTAAGATTTCTATTGTATAGAAGCCAGATGCTTTTCTTAGTTCATCTGTCTCTCACACAATGCCCACATGCATGTCTGCTAGTTTACATGATGCAAATAACTTTTTCTTAAATGCCATTACAGTGAGGGAAATGACTATAAAACAATGGCACTTGCCCCCCAGACCTGCTCCCCATATGTCTGACATATCTGCTTACTTAATGGAATTGAGCTTTTGCTATTGCCAGCAATTAAGAGACAATATAGTTGTGGGAAAGTGAGCTGGTTTCTGCTCTGTCTGGCACATTAACAGCATCACTCTCAGGTAAATTTCGGTTACCAGATTTTTATTATTGGTGATGATATTTGAGCCCTTACCATCAGATTTCTCATTCCAGGTTGCATTTGCAGAGCTGGGAGCATGGGGGAAAAAAAATGAAAAAGGGAGAAAAGAAAATCCCTTGCCTCATAAATGGAGTAAACTTAGCCTGGAAGATATTGAGAGACACTAATGGTTCATTAAAGCACATTTGCCTTATCCTTAACTTGAAACAAAGTTGTACGGTGCTTGTAGAAAAAAATGTATCTGGGTATCAAGATATCACGATGGATTGTGGGTCTTTCTTTTTAAAAGGTGTGGCATGGTCTTACTCTGTTGCCTGTTTCATGATGTGTTTCTCCTCCAGGACTTCAGCTTCAGCCCACCATCTGGCTGCACACACAAGCTCCTCTTTCTGCCCCTCCAGGGGCACAGCTCACTCGTATGAAACTCCCTGCAACACCATCTCTGAGTTCCAGCGTGGTCGTGCTGCCTCTACTTCTGGTTACTTTACCACAAGAGAATTCCATGACTAGCCCTTTTTAAAATTAATTATTTTTTATTGTTGATGAGATTCATAGTACAAAATAATTCAGATATTAATTAGTTGTTTCTGCAAATTTGGTCTGAACGTTTAGCACCAACTGTAATGATGAAATCAAAGCTTTTGTGGTCTAACTACTGGGTTGTTGGTGATTTGAGTCAAAACCACTCACTAAATGGTTGTTAATGTGAGTCAGGGGCCTCCCATCCCATGGTTTAGCCGCATCTCAGACTTTAATTTCTCCACTAGGAAGTACTTGTGATACTGAAAGGGCTATAGCATGTAGGCTTGCTCATTAGTGTGTTCAGATCCTTTGCAATGGACAGTGTTAGAAGCAAAACATAAACTCTTAATGTCTTCTCACTAATCCGTGTTATTCAGGAAAAAATAGAGAACCCTGCTAGTCAGCCTGGGGTCTGTAGCAGCTTTGGGTATAAAGCAGTTGACAAAAGGTCACTTGATACAATAACAGATGATTTCCTGTGGACTTTCAACTCTTTGCTAAGTATCAAAATTCTTCCTTTAATGAGACATGAGATTACTGACTGTATGACTTGGTTTGTTATCAGAATTAGAATACCATCATGCTTCATTTATGAGTATTTGCATAAATCAACACATCTCCTTCTTTAATAGGATGTACAATGCTAAGATCTTAACTTAGGCTAGAGTTGCTTCTTTCCTCATATTTTATGGAGCACATGGACTTGATTTTTAAATTTTTAATTCTAACACATCTTATTAAACGTATAGGCATAGAGAAGCACCACCAAAGACATCATTATTATATGCATGGAGGGTTATCTTCTGCTTTTCTACCCTCATCATTCATTAATGATGCACAGAGGCTTGTCACTTGTCTTTTCAATTCTTTGACTTTATTTTAGTGCTCATATTTCATGACACGTGGAGAACTCTGTAGCAAGAATTCATCATTAGCCTTACTTGTCGATGGAAATATCATCTGTGTTAGGCCAGGAAAAAGTACCTTTTGTTCTCTTTGTATTTTCCTTATGAACTTAATCTAACATCACTTTCTTATTGATGCTGTTTCTTGCAGTCTTTAATTTTCTAAGAACACTACTAACACAACTCTGCTGTACGCTGAGAAAGCAGCTAACCCATACAGCCTCATCTACATCTCATTTCATAGCTGCTCCTATGAAACCCCACTCACATCAGGTACATTCATTGGAACCTCAGTTGTAACTCCAGTTTGCCATTCAGATAGTGACCTTAGACATGATTAAGATGCTGCTTAGTCTGTGTAAAACTGCCAGATAGGAATCTCTCCTGCCAACGATGTTGGGTGTGTGTCTTTGCAAGGCAAGCTGTGGTCCACTGGGAACAGTGAGGAGACTATTAAAGCAGTTCTGACTTCTACATGTCACTTCTGTAAGCCCCCCAAGATACTCTGATCAGTCTTTGGAGTGTTTTAAGTTTTTCAAGTTCAGTTTAAAGAGCTTAATCAAACTTTCTGACACAACTGGCACACATTAACATTTTTCAGCTGTAAACACACAAACCCAGGAATTTCTAATTGCCAGTAATTAAAGTGTGTGGTTGGTTTTGAAATGCTTTCCTATTTTGAAGAAGTCTGAAGTGGTACAGCTCCCCAGTGACGTTCCCAAGCAGACAGAGGCCTGCCTGAGGCTGCCTTGCTGCCTCTCAAAAGGTAATAGGGAAAAAACTGGGCTGTGTACTCATCTTGCATAAACATTTGAGCTGGGGCTACTCTTGTGTGTTCATAGAAAAAAAATTTAGTTGGGTAACTCCTTTTTATTAAGAAATTAATTAGTTCACCATGCCAAATATCACTTACTGCCTGATATGACATTTAAAAGAATTCTGGTGTGCATCAGTTTTTTGCTGAAGTGGTTCAAGAGCTCAGAAACACAAACCCGTACTGTCCCAGCAGGATGTGGGTGGCTTCCATTGCTTTATTAAAAACATTTACGAATGAAATGTTCTTTGGACTAGAGCTAACCCTGAATTACTCTGAAAAGATCCAGAGACCTACCAGTTAGGGGCCAAGTTACATGCATTTCCTCGGGACTGTGTGGAGCACAGAGAGAGGCAGTCCTGCCCTGGTGCTTCAGTGCTTTATCCAAACACTGACTATGAGACACAGGGGTGAGGGGGGGAGGTCTCCCGGGCAATATGATATACTAGAACTGTCTCAGCCTCCTCTGGAGCATCTGGGGCTAATGACTGCTAAGAGAAATTTGATAGGAGGTATAGCCTAATCTAATATGGTAATTCCTAGATTTTCATGATAGCTTGATGCTTGACAAAAGCCACTGCTGGTTTTTCTTTCCATGTGCTCACAGAAGATTCTTGCATAATCTCTCTTAAAAAAAAAGAGCAGAGCTGCTGAGCCAGGGCTTGGCAGTCTATCCTCTAGGGATGCACTTTGCAAGTATTTTTGCTTCTTAGAGTGGTATTTCTGGTGGCCACATCACAATTCAGTTTTCAAGTGCTTGTCTTTTATTATCTCTCGCAGGGTTTCTTGATCTTTCAGTCTCTTCTAGCCAGTTCAAAAATACGGTAAGAGCAGCCTTTATTGTGGTGTTCTGGCCCTTCTGTTTTCAGTTTCAGCTGTAGTGAGGAAGCCCAGAAGGAAAAAGGCCTCTTTTTTTTTTGTGGAGGATGGTTAACCGTTTGAAGCCTGAATTGGTTGAGCAAGTGCAGAATGGGGTGATGTTTCTTACGCTGAAGATTCAAATTGAAAAAAGATTAGAGATCATCTAAACTTTTTGCATTCAAGACAACGTGAAATGAATTAAAAAGATTTAATATGTAGGTCACTGCAATGTGTTCCACTGGAGTGCCAGCAATCCAGTAACATGAGCAGTAACACTTCTTTTACAGCTTGATCTGTCAGTAAGTGCCCCCTCCTTTGGATTGCTGGCCCGCACATTTGCACATTGGGTGAGACCATGACAAAATGTTAGGCAGGGGGTATTATGGAGCCATCTGAATTTGATTTCTTATCTGCCATCTCTTATCTCTGCTTCTGCTCCAGGCCAAAGAGTTTTGATACAGCAGAAGTGCTACAGTTAAAATGTACTGGGACTGTGATTGCTTCTACTCTTATATTGCATTTGCCTTTTTTCCTGCAGATACATACATGTTCCAAGGAAATAAGTAAATATATTAAAAACTAATCTGACATCCTAAAAATGGAAGAGAGAGTAGTTTACCGAGAAGATTAGCTTTATAACTAAGTACTTAGAGGGGAAGTTTGGTGGAGGATTAAACCTGTTAAATTTGAGTCACTTAATTTTTCTACATCATTCCATAAGTGTGTGTTCTCCAGAGTGTCCTTCTCCTGCACAGAGTCACCTCATCAACAGGAAAGACAAACTGAGCATATTTCCATGGAACATCAGTTGGGAAAGAACAAGAATCAGAAGCTTAACAAAGCATTTATTACCTTGTAAGAAGAATGATGCACAACTTTTTTTTTATTGATTTGTATTTTATTTTACATTCTTCAGACAAGAAAGTAGGAGTTTGGAGGTTTTTAACAAAACAGGATCAGAACTACTCTGCTAGCAGAGGACATGGATTCTGCAGTACTTTGGGTATGGTGATAAAATGACTCAGGTGTTAGCAATTCTGCTACTTCCTCTAGAAGATGGTTTCACAGCTGAATAAACATCACCGGAGGAGTTCTTCCTGCTGTGATTTCATTCAGTAGAGAAGTGAAAAGGATTGTGGTCCTCCCATTCAGCAGGGCAGAAACATACTAGGTTTTTTGGGAGACAATGTCAAGGTGTTTGGAGGGGAAAAGGAGAAAGCCTAAACGTGTGAGAGAGAAAATGTGTGCTGAGGATTTATGCTTTTAAAATGAAGTAGGAGAATAAAAGTAAAATGTCCATTCTCATGGAGGCAGCTGCAGAATATCAGACAGATTGGCAATTATGGGATGGTGTTTTCATTTATACTTCAACTTCCAGATCCCATTTGTAGGCAGAATCCATTGAGTGGCAACACCAAATACTCAGCTTGTAGTCAAGCAGATTGCTTTTTAAACAAGGAAATCTTGGAAAACCAGAACTCTAAATGTCCTGCTTAGAGCCTTTCCCTAGCATTTTTAAAATTCCAACTCTGACACTTGAAAGTCCAGACCACCTGCCTTCAGTACCCATGGAGTAATTTTACAGGGATTTACTCAGGAATTGGCCATGCATCTGCCTCAGCTCTGCATGGACAGGTTGTAGCTTCAGGGCTAGAGGGAAGTCCCTCAAAGTCTGAACAAATTACTAAAAACGTGGGATTACATGGTCTTCATAAAAGTAACTTGCAACCAGGATCCAGGGGGTGTCTGTCCTGCTTTCTCTTATATCCCAGCGTGATGAAAATTTTCCACTCAAAGTATTTTAATGAGGATAATTACACACACTTGCTGTATTTAGTTTGTAATGCTCTGACTTCTCAACTCATGTTTGCAAAGCCACAAATCAGAATGCTATTTTTAGATAGAGATTGTCTTGGATTCATGCTGAGTATAAATATTTATAAGAATAAAGAACCCAAATAATTTGAGAATGTTAAATTCATCTAAATACTTCCAACACACAAATGAAGTTAGTTGGCAAGGAAAAAAAGGTTATCTCTGTTATCTTATTACAGAATTTGCTGAAGTTGCAGTTAATATATATTTTCTAGGCTTGTATTTACTCGAAGATCATCTAAACTAATGGCAGAAAAAGTGACATTTAAAAGATTTAGCATTATAATCTATTTTGGGTCTTCTGTGTCAACCAGTGCCAGACACTCTCTGCAGGCAACAAGTGATAATGAAGGCATCAAAATTGTCTGAAGGGATACTAATATCTACCAAAGTTTGTTACAGCCAGTGAGTGACTTTCAAGCACCTGAGCAGTGGCCATCACCTGGAACCGTGTGTAACTGAACAGCATTAATACTTCCACTCTGGAGGCGTCTGCGTTGGGCTTTCTTCTGAGAAGTTGCCTTGCTGAAGAGTCAGGAGAAAAGAACCATGCCAAGTGTTAGACCCAGTAAGTGTGCATGGGATTGTGACACAGTGAAATAGAGCGAAAGAAGGAAATTGCAATTTCTTCTCCATGTTCCGAACTTAAAATTAATCCAAGACAAACAAGACCTTTACTCCACGTAACCTACAGCAGAAGTACTTGTGGGAGTCCATACAGAAGCGAACACATCCCACTGCTATTGCTGTTCCTCAGTTTTGCAAGCTCTCTTGTGACCCAAATGCTGCGCTGGTAACTCTGTGCTTCCTCTGGCTGTGCATGGTGAGTGTGCTAAATGCCACATCACTGAGCCACGAGACGAAGGTCTGAGAATGATGGCTGTTTATAACTGCCAAGTAGGCTCTGTTTTCTCAGGTGCTGGAGTTGCTCATTAAGAGCATATGTGGTGATGAAAACTCTTATGCCACAGGTCTGTGAACTCTTATGAGCAAGAAAGATTATGAACCACCTCGAAATAACAATGTCAGGGTGAGCTGGATAAATATATATCATTCACTTGAATTAAGCAGTGAAATACAAGCTCTGCAGTTGGTGTTCACGGCCCACAGATGAGGTAGGAAATGTTAATGTCAATTAATCTATATACAGTCATGTTGAATAATGCCAGATCTGATCTTAACTCTAGCACTAAGCTTATTGAGTTCATACTAATCTTACCAGGCTCAGAGATCAATCCATTGCTGTCAAAGTGGTCTAAAGGCATCCTCCAGCTCTGGAGCCTCTGACTCGTAGAAGCTTGTAAAGTTTATACAAGGAAAAATCATGCTATGGGCTTATTGTCTCTTATGTTCTTCCCTAGACATGTACTCCTGACCCCAGGGACAGCCCTAATAGTGCTAGATGGGATGTTTTCTTTGAACCATTATGGCCTTTCTTATGTTCCTAAGCTAAAGGCACCCACTAATCTTAACTTTTGGTCCAAGAAGGGCTATGAAACAGGAAATGCCTCTTGGCATGAACTTAGGAACTTTGTTTGTCACAGAGAATGTAATTGGGAGTGACACCACTTTGGAGAGGGATTCAGTTTCTCAGACTTAGCAAAAACCCAGCACTCAGGTCTTTTCAGATCAAGACCATTTGCTGTTGTACCAATCAGTAAATTGGAAGCAGACCTGACAGGATAATATCCTGTACTGTATTGGAGCATGACAAGCATTCTGCACTAACTAGGCCCCTTCAGGCTGGCTTACAGGGTCGGCCTTACAGAGATTTCCAGTCTGTGTGGCTTCCTCAGGCACACTGTGGGAGGGCATTGTGCTGCATCCGTATCCAGCTCTGCTGCATTCACTAGCTCAGGTCAGAGGGGCAACAGAAGAGATCAGCTCTTTGTTTTTGGACATACTAACAGTTATTAGGAAGGATCTTTTTGTTTTGGGGAAACGTGAAGGACAGTCCAACACTGTCCTGAACAGTTGCCCAAAATCTAATGTTTGGATTGCGAGCTCCTCAAAGCATGCACTTTATGCCTGTATTTATCTGAAAAATGCCTTCCAGCACCCTATTAAAAAATGCAAACATTTATAACCTCTAGCCATTCTGTTTGTGCTTGTCTAACCGTGACCAAAACATTCCTTTCACATTCTCATCCTTATCCTTTCTTAACTTCTCATTCAGACATGAAGGAGTGATGGTCTTTTCAAGCGTTCTGTGGTAAGAAATGCTCTTTCTGACTCTCCTATTCTGCTGTATAAGATCAACAAAATTATTAGACAGCATGAGTAAGAAATGAGTGAAACAAAGGCTTGGCTTGCTGCTTGTGAGAGAAAAGCAAGCAGATGAACTCTAGGTAAGCTGCAGAATGATGATCCCACTAGGTATTCTGCTGTCGGGTACTATTTGGGATGCAACATCAAAGAGAAAAGGAGCAGTCACCACAAACAGATGATTATAAAGTTGTTTTATAACTGCCTAGCATAGCTTTTAGCAAATTAGTGAGAGATACTTGTCTTTAATGCTTGGTGTCACATGCACAAAACCCCCAACACATCTCATTTCTAAGGCTTCAAATGATGGCATGTGTTTCTCTGCCATCCAGAATATAAACAAATATGAAAATACCTCTTTATCTAATACTGATTATGGTCTGAGTTCTGAGCAATATGGAAGAGATTAAAGCCTGATGCTTCTGTATACAGCCTAAGGCACTCTCACAGTGGGAGGATGGCGGTCCCCTTTTTCAGTGTACTGTTCCAAATTCCATAAATGTCTCTGTCGCTGCTGTCACCTGCTACCATGTAAGATCAGCCTAGTTCTCCATGTCAACTTTGTTAAGTGCTTGTTCTTATTAGCCTGAACAGTGACAATTTGTTATTGCGGGTTGCTCTGGGACATTTCCCTCTCCAGTAGTACTTTGTTTGCCAAATCTGCATGTTATTGCATTTGTCTGTGCAGTGCAGACTGCCTGGGAGGATAAAGCTAGATTTTTCAACTTGAATACTTTGTAGCTGTAGGCCAAATTCTGTTCTCAGTTACATCTGATCACATCAAGGCTAGCATTTGGTCGTGTCATGCAAATACTCCCACCCTACATGAGGATAATTGTAGGCTGAATGGATCACTCAGTCTTGGACTCCTTTGTTTATTGAAATGTAGCAAAACATCTTTTGTGTTGGTTTCGTTTGTAGAGTTTCATATAAATATTTAAACCATCTAGGTGTTGTGAACAACATTAAAGTCACTTAAGAAAACAAGAAAGTTAATTTCTGGGTAAGGGATAGCAGGGTCATTTGATGGAGCAAACTGGAGTCACTTCTATCAGAGCAAGCCTAGGGCAGCTGCATTCCTAGCAAAGAATTTTGGCAAGGTGCATGAAACCAGACCAGGGAAGCTCCCAGAGGCAAAGAGAGGCTTTGTATCTCCTAGAACACTCTGTTGTGGTGTCTGTGATGCATCCTTAGCATTCAGTGGGGAGGGAGATGTACTTAAAATTTCCATGCTTTCTTTTCCCACCTATTTCTCTGGAGAAATGGAACAATTCTCTTACAAGGCAACAAAGCATTGATTTTTAAGCAAGCAAGACATTTGCAAAGCAAATGTGAGCAGGAACTGAACTGCACAGATTACTTCAGTTCCTGGCCATCCCTATGGTCGCTGATGGGCTTCTGACTTACAGCTGTGCATCCTTCCCTAAATGATTTGCTGCATCAGGTCTCCATAAGTAAATACATCCACAGCAATTTCCTCAGCTGGTGTAACTCAAAATTTGCTCCATAAAGTCAAAGTGGATTGAAATCACTTGTGCTACCTAGATTTGCAGCAGCTGAAAATCTAAGTGATGATCTGTATTTCAAAGGGATCTAAGGTTTCTTTTCCCTCACTCCCTAAAGGTTCCTTTCACTTAGGAGGAGTTAGTCTTTGTGAATGCTGGACTGCATCTGCATCTTTGTTGAAGGCATTATCTGCTACAAAGTAAGTTTTACTCAATAATGGATATTTTTTTTAGTATCAATTTTTCTGTATGTTTCAAAGACGATGTGAGTAATGCCGAATCCATCAGAATGGCTTTACTCTCCTTATTCTTTTTGCCCAATAGAAAACAAAATACTTTTACAAATCTCTTATTATGAAATTTAATTTGAAAAAAAAAATTCCTATTTTCTGCTTTAAATACATAGCCAGACCTGTTCAGTTGCTAATTGAAAAACAGTTTGTTTATATTTGGGAATAATTAGTGTCAATATCATGTAGTGAAAAATGCTATGAAAATGAAGCTATCTAACATAGCTTCACTGAAATCAGCAGCCCTGTGCTACTTTGTGTTTAAAGTTTCAAATATGTGTAGGAAGCATAGAAATTAAGTAACTAGACATATTTTACTAAATGGGATGCAATAAGTTTTATGGATCGATGTTATAAAACTAGTGAATGGTTAATTATTAATTTCAGGCTATTGAATAACAAGCTATGTTTGGAGTCAAAGGAACTTCATAGCAATGTTCTGTCTCAAAAAACATATTCACGTATTTTGTGGGTCTGTTTTGTCGGTATCTTGTACCTTTCTCTTAGTAGGTCACAGATAAAGCTGAAATATAAGAGGAGAAAGGATTAACTGCACATTTCTGGGCCTATGTGCTTTTGAGATGTCTTGGTGATAAACTGATCTGACCATTTGGTGACCTTAAACAAACTTCAGAAAGTAAAGCCAAACTTTGTGCAGGGCTTTTTCATTAGGTTTATTGAATCTTTTGAGGTGTGTAACTCTGGTTAAATCATGATTGTGGCATTTTGGGGTTTTTTTAATGCACTTATAATTGAGCCTGAGCTGATTATTATTATGTATTGCAGTTCTGCCAAGACGCCTTGGAGGTACTGCAGACAGTTTATCTGGCCTTCTCAACTTTTGAGAAGAAAAAACAAATGTGTGGGATGGAATGTTTCCTAATGAAATATAGTGTCTCAAGTATTTTGTTCCTGTTTAAAAGTTGTATTTTTTAGTGGGGATTGATGTAATCTCAACATAAAGAAGTTCAGGCTTTAGTCAAAGCGGCCGATTCTGAACCGACGTGTTTTGATTAGCAACCAGTCCTCATTTCCTCTAAGCGGTTTATTTGGGTTGCTTCTAATAATGAAGAGTATCAATGCCAGGCTGCTTAGGTGGGCAATATAGAAGATACTGTGATAAGCGACTTTTAAAATTTGGGGTTTTTTTTAATTGCTTCAAGCCTTAGTGTAGACTCCTCTGCCTTCAGCCTGTTTGGCCTTTAGGAGACAGTTTGGCTTTCCAGACTCAGGTTTCTGTTGAGAGAAGGTAATAAATTACTTCACCATTTTGGGAAGCATAAATGTAACATAACTGTAAGGGAATAAATTCTCAACATTAAATGGGCTTTGCTGGGTAAGCAAAACAGAATTCCTGCCTGTGTTTTTAGTTTTAGTGTATATACATAAGGGAGGCCGTGTGCACTTGTGAAGGCAACTTTACCTAAACCACTGTCAGTTGCTAAATATCTACAGCTGTGAAGCTGAAATGAGTATTTCGTGTCAGCTCAGCTGGAAAACCAGAAAGTCTTGAGAGTACTTCTGGCGTTGTCTTAGAAAATGATTGTGTTACTATTACAGTCGCAGTTTGCAGTGAATGGGTATTGATCTCTGCCAAACTTGGGGTGCAGATTTTCATGCAGATGTGGAACCTTGCTTAGTTTAACTGTCAATGACTTCAAGGATGTTCTCTGTGTGGTTTAAGAGGACTAGAATGTGATGTGCTGCTTTTTCCTGTAAAATGGTTTAACCTGAATCCACGAGTTATGAAACTTTGTTGATGGAGAGGGAATTGGATTTTTCTGAGTCTGAAAAAAATTCTTTTATTTTGGTCTTTTGAGGCAATAAAAAAATCAGACTTGTAGCTGCGGAGTCAGTCAGGAGATTTGATGCCTTGGTGGGGTTTTTGGGTTTTTGTCTGTCTTGTTTTTGTACCTGATCATTCAGGGCTGAAGTTTACCTGAGAGTACATAGAGCTTATATGGTTCACCTGTATTTCATAACTGAACATACCTGATGTGCTCCAGCACAGAGGGGTTACTGAAGTCTCCATCTGAAACTCAGTGACTACTGGGGATTTTTTTTTTCTTTGTTTAGTTCTCAGCTTCATTGTGTGGACATTTTATTTCGGTTATCAAGCACCACAGGTTCTCTAGCATATATTCGTCCTTTTGCCTACTTAAAATAGGTTATAGCACAATTCTTTGAACGCAATTGTCAAGCTCAGAAAAAAAATCCATATCCCTGCATTATTTGTCTGAAAGTATTAATCAAAAATCAGTGAAATCACATGAGAAATAATGCTGCAAATTCTTCATTAGAAAAGAAAGCAAGAAAAAAAATCCCAACTCTCCTACGGTACTTTTCTATATTTAGACTTTTAAAAATGTATTTAGAAGGTTAATTGTGGACTTCTGGGGATACAAGTGAGTGCCAAGACAGTTTGGGAAAGTTAACCTACTTTTAGTACATCAGAGCACATAACATGACCTTTGGGATTTTTGCATCTTCTTTTATTGCTGTTGCTGAGCCATTAATAGTGGCTTTTTCGGATTTTACACAATAGTCTGTGCAATTTCTCTTGTCTCTATGGTACCTTACCAGTTTTTGCTTTTTCCATGTGAATCCATTCAGATTAGCACATAAATTACTCTGCTGTTGTGCATTATAGAGCAGTTTTATTACTGCTCTGCATGGTAGAGGAGTTTAAGTGGCCATGACATGCACTGACAGGTCTTGTAGATTTTTTTTGTTTTAAAGAAAGATTGTATATTCAAAAAGGAAAAAGAAGGATGAGGGGAGAAAAAAAAAAAGTTAATTAGTCAAATGGCCATATCCATTAAGAAGTCTGAGCATTTCTTGGCCCGTGAAACTAAACTCTGGGTTATACCTGCCCACATATATAAACAGAGGAGGGGAAGGCCACGATTTAATTTGACCCTAATAGAAATTCGAACCCTCCTGAGCTGATGACATGGTGTCCTCCAGGCTCTGGCTGATGCAGGCAATCAGTGTGCCACAGCCTGGGCATTTCTCCCCTGCAGCTGTGCTCTGTGTGCTGTGGTGGGAGGCATAAGATGGTCTTTCATTCGGAAGGAATGTGCTGCTGGGGAAGCAGCTTTCAGGACACGTGTGACGAACGTCCAGCTCAACTGCCATATGTTTGCTAGAATAGCAAAGCAATGCAACTTACCCCTGCAAAGCTGGACAGGTGTTAAAGGTTTGTATTATCAGCAGCAACAAAAAAAAAAGTGTGAAGGAAACTAAATGGCATGATTCCATGGCTCTTCACGTGGGAAGGGGGTACAGGAATTGAGATGTCTTGTTATATCTATATATTTTCAATAATTGGCCAGTACAACTATAGTTCTTTTTTTCTGATATTTAAGTCAGTGCCTGATGTTTCCGGGTCCTGTAATGGACACCTTAAACCTTGGCTCTGGTTAATGTCCAGTCCAAACCTTATGATTTAGTCCTGTTCTTGGGCTTTTGGAGTTTCTTTCCCTCCATCAGACAATTCAAGTTAGATGGGACTTTTTCTGGTGTAAAACTAGTGTGGAATAGAGGGGTTGAGTTTGTCTGCAGGATTATTTTATATGTATCCCTGATTTCTAAAGAGAGGCCACCTTTAAATATTTTGGTACAACACAGAGGAAAATATTTGTCATAGTTATTGTAACAGAAGTCAAAATTTAGAGGTCTCAGTTCCTGAGTGTTGTGTTGTTACTTCCAGCAGTAAATGCAACCTGTGTGCCTGTGTTTCAAAAAAACTATTAAAACAGGTATGAGGACATTTTAAACTTGATGTATTTCATGATAAAATCTAGGCAGCTCTAAAGGGGATGTCGTTGAGCAAGAAGAGACACTGCAGAGTAGGATGCTCACCACGGGAACCAGTACATGGAAGTCCCAGGCTGAAAGACCTTATATAGCTACAGACTTGTTTTAGTAAATATTTATGATCCAAAGTTGTTTTCTGCAGGGTGTTTTCTTTTGACCTTCAGAGAACCTTTCTGTGTATTTATTTTCTCTTTAAAAGCAAAAAGCCTTTGTGTGTATTTTTTTTTAAAATGAAAAAAAAAAAGCTAAGTAAAAAGTGTTTGAAATGCTCTAAGGCAGCAGTTTGTCCTTTGTTCTTGTCATGGTGGTTGGTTTCTGTTCCATAAGCCTCTTGATACCAACTGCAGGCGGGCAGGTAAGTGCTGAACGAGAGGAAGAAACAGTTTGAGGGCTTTGTTTTTTGCTGTGGAGTTTCCCACTCGGCACAGAAAGTCTCTGGCTTGGGAGGTCTGTACAATGTTACTTAGCACATCGTAAATGCTCTCAAGTGCCCTTCCTAAGGTCAGATATCTGCAGTCAACTCCGGGGTGACATTTCACAAACATTCTGAAAGAACTAGTGTGAAAAACCAAGGCTGTTTTTCAAAGTGCCTCAGTAGCCCCAATTAGTTGTAACTCCCACTAACTGTGATGCAGTATTGCTCTGGGGGCTGGATTAACTCTGGATAAGAGTAGCTCTCCTAGTTTTCAGATTCCCAGCTGGCTACAGCCAATGGAAGTGTTGCATTTTAAGTGACGTTTGATCATTTGTGTACTTAGCACGTGGCTGTGAGATTTGGACTGGCAGACAGTGACGCTGCTGTGTGTACAGCTGGGAGGGTGGCAGGATGGAGCTGTCCCTGCAGGTGGGTACACTCACAGTCCCAGCCTCAAATGTGGCAGCAAAATTTTTCTGCGAGTAGCCTGCTCTCACTCTCCCACTTTCATCCTCATGCTCCACCAATAGCTGTGAACAACCTGACCAGAAAACCAGCAGAGTTTGCGGAAAACTTTGATATCAAGCATGAAGGTGGTCAGGCGTTGTGGTATGGTGTAAAAGAGTACTTACACTTTTGCTGGTCCCAAAGACGTCTGTGGACTGCTGTAAAATACTTCTGAAGTTGGTCTTCCTGTGGAGTATTGCCCAATTGAATCCCACCATAAAAGTGATTGGTCAGGGCAATCTTGAATTAGTAACAGGGGTTTTTTGGTATTCTGAGGATTCTCTACTGAAATGACATCATGTAAAACTGTGATGTGCCGGGGCTAAAAGACAAGGGCAGGATGGAACTTTGCCCCTTTTTTTATGATTAAAGAAATCAAGGTCATCTAAATGAATTCAGGGAATTTATTATAACAAAGAGAGACATCAAAGCATGGCATAACTTTATCTTCACAACATTTGTAAAATTCAATATTAAAGTCATTCAACTCAGGGAATAAAATTCGATGTGTGCACATGTCAATGCTGTAATCCTCAATCAACATCACAAAGCTGAACTTTTTCAGCATTTGATTGAAGATTAACTGCACAGATTTCACTTTTTTCTATATTTTAACCCATTTTCTTCTTTGCATGTCCCATAGGACTTTCAGTAATGACACGTTTAAAAGTATTTAACAAACCCTTCAACTAAGTATCAAACTGGAAGATCTGTTCAAGCTGTAAAAAGAAGTTTTAAGAGGGTGAAGACCCTACTCCTCCTGGTTTGATTTTATCAAATATCTCTTCAGAAGAGAAGAAAATACTTTGGAATCTTCAAGGGATATTTTTAGGAATGTTTCTGCTGCTTCTATTGGGGATCCATTGCATTTTCTTTTGATAGTCCTTGTTGAAATCCACTGTTTGGCTCTTGCACACAGCTGGAGAAAGTGGTGACATAGGATCTATGTGCAGAAAATGCTGAAACAGATAGAATTCAAAAGAATCTGGGAACAAGGAAGAAGTTTGGCTTCAATGCTGCTTGTTCTGGCTAGTGGGATATTTTCTGTACAAAATTCATTGTGACTGAAGGTTGCACTATGTACCTCTATACTAGTTGTGTTCCACAGCAGGATTATAAAAGGATTTGTGGGCATGGGAGAACTGGTTTGGAGTCCAGCTCCTTTAAGAGTTCATGCACTGTTCTCCACTGAATGATAGGACTGAATTTTGTTTCAAAACTATTTGCTTTTGGAAGTGCTGTTTCATACTTGAAAAGAGTGCTTTGGGCCTCATGGGAAACATGAACTACTGATCTCATAAATCTGAAGGAGAAAAGAAACCCTCAAGTCCTATGCCCTATTTCTTCTGGTCTGGTACTATTGAACTCCAAATTTCTCCAGTCCTGTTGCTTTTTTACTATATTGATCTTCTTGTCAAGAAAGTTCAAACCTTTTTCTCTCTGATGCTGTCAAGAAGCACAATGCAGAGCCTGTAGTAGACAGATAATGGAACCAATCTTGCAAGAGCCTGTGAAGCATCTTTCTTTACTCCACCACTGTGTATAAGGGAGGAGTGTTGTAAAAAGTCTTGTAGCCATAGGGATTTTATGAAGTTATTTTTTTCAAGGAATAAAATCAACTGGATTTATCAGTTTGCATAGTTGGGTCACATCAGAGGAATCCCTGCATCCTTTGGGTGGATGCAGGTTTGGAAAAACATGTGTGGGACTGATCCCTTTTGGTCTATTGGCTCCTCTCCCAAAAGTTTGACTTCAGACTACGGTGAGTAAAATACTTTACTCGTGGCTATGTTATAGAAGCAATCTCTTGGTTACTAAACCGTGCTATCACGGCTCTGAAACGAGGAATCATTTAGCAGCACAGCTTATCAGAAGGTCAAACATCATATGAAGCCTTTATTACTTCCAGCATTTATATGACTAAATCAATTTTTATTCTTCCTTGATTTCCTTCCGAAGTTGAAGGACTTAGTAATTTAAGGTTCAGCTTAAATAACCACGAGGAGATTGCAAATGTATCTGCGGAGCCAATCTTGGGGTGCTTTGTTTTTTGCTTTGTTTGAAGGATTCGTCTTTCACAAAGTGTGCATCTACTGGGATATTGTTCCTCTAAGAACAGGTGAGTATCAGATATAAAGGTATGAGAACAAGTATTTGGGATTCTTTTTTGAAACACACCAGTATCTTTGATCTTCCAGAGTGATCTGGTAATTTTCTGAAGACTGTCACAATATTCTTTCTTACAGATATTAGCTACAACCAGGAACAGAAACTGAAGACGGCAGTTCTCTAGACAGTTTTGAACTGCAAATAATGTCTGGTCCAAATTTGGATCAAAATTTTATTTTTTTTCATCTCTTTTTGTTGAGATAAGAAATGGTTACCTTCAAAGAACCACTTCCTCTGAACTGAATAGAGATTAGGGAGTGATCTAAAACTTTTGCAGGAAGAGCACAGGGATCTGTGATCGATGTATGTGGTAAAATTGCAGCTTGGGTTCCTCAAGTATCTGCCCAGTTAATTTTCTTTTTTTTTTTAAGTGCTAACATAAATTCAGAAATTGAAAGATTTGAATACAGTGTATTGTTCAGACAAAGCTGCAGTGAGCCTCCCTCTGTGGGTGGGACAGGAAAATCCCCCACTTTGTGGATAACCACTAGCCCCGAAATATTAGAAATGGATAAGACTATAATAGTAGGAAGTACGAGGTATTGTACTTGCAGATGAATTGCAGGAATTTTCACTGTACACTTAGGTGTCTCAGTGACCAGCAGATTAGTGACATCTGACCATCTCTGATGCACCTCTAGTCTTTCTGAATAATTCTTTACGTGGTGTCCAATGCAATATTCTCCTGAATTTAGGAAAAATGGAGTAACTTGGTTGCGGTAAAACCAGTTCTTGGCACTATGAGGATAGTCATGAGATGGTAATAATTTTAGGGTTTTTTCAGATTGTTTTCAGAATTTCTTTGTAAGTTTTCATCCAAACTATCTTCTGTTATACAGAAACATAGATCCAATGCTGCAGATCCTCTAGGAATGGTACTCACCCAAATGTTGGTTTAGGCAAGCCTGTGCCTTTAGGCACAGCCTAAAGTAAAACCAGTTAAGTGAGCTGTATCAGACTTTCCAAATATACTGCTTTCTTCTCACTTACAGAATCAAGTGTGCAGCTCAGGAAGCAGCTAATACATGTTTTAAATAAGCAAGTATATATATTTCTGTAGCTCTTCAGAAGCACATACTTTTCTTCTGTATTTTAGAAAACCAAAATCATATAATTTTGAAATCACCCTATCTATAATTTGAGAACATGCAGTGGTTAATTATTGTCACGCTGGTTTGAGTAATAGGATGGAACTGGGAATACAGTGGTTATGTCATTGCAGGAGTAAAGAGAATAAAGTGAGGAACTGTCACTCCCCAGAAACCTTCATTAAAAGTTGTGTTCACAAAGACAAGTGAAGGCCCAAATCCTGTTATTTGCAACTCTCACTTCATAGAGTTTTCATGAATATTTTCTTCAACGACAGTTTTCTCCATTCTTAACAATTGGCTCGTGGCCTTTGGCCAAGAAGCCAATGTGTTCTGAAGTTTTAAGTGTGTGCAATGATGTTTTTGTTGGCCCTAAGTATTTTTACTGTTGTAAAGGTTTCTGCAAGGCTAGCCCAGTCTCTGAAGGACTGTGCAGTGCTGTTGTTTTAGTATCTTCAGTAAAAGTTGCGTGTGATGAAGCTGAAGCAACACCCTTTGTGTACATATTAGTACTGGCAGGCGGCCGCTGCAGCCTCTCTGAGCTCACTTCCAGTGCTGAAGTTCAGCACTGATGTGAGAGCACCCTCCACTCACATCTTGAGTTGTCACTTTTCAGCAGCCTTCAAGTTGCAAACTGGCAGACTTTTGCACAAGATTACCTTTTATTTCTTTGATATCGTACTGAAAAAAATTCACATCTTCCTCTGAGCCCTATATTTGGGTTTTTGTTTCTTTGTCTTTTGGATCAAATGACTTAATTTGGAACTGGAAGTAGATTTTCTGCTGCAAAATGCAGCTACTATTGTAATGAAGCCTTATCAGAGAAGCAGACTGCTGTCTCCTTGCCTGAGATTGCTCATTTTCCTACTCTTGATCAAGCAGTTTTTAAAGAGGCACTGTCAGAAAGCATAGAATCGAAGTGTTTCTGAATTTGATGAAAGGTCTGTAGGTGGCAGCAGATTTTGTCGGAGCTAATTTTAATATAAATCTACTCTTGAATGTAACCAAGTGGTACTAGAAAAAACAGATCCTCTAAGTTTAATACTGAACAGTCATTAAAGATATCATTAAGGAACTTGTTCCGTTGCAAAGTGTGAGCACATCCCATATATTCATAGTAGGTGGATCTGGGAACTAATTGCTCGGCAGCTAAAAACATTGTAGTACAGTTAATATTGCCAACCCAGGGCATTCTTAAAATGAGACTCTGCTCTCAGGATTTTGAAAGCAGTAGGGTTATATGGTTTGTAAATTGTTTTGAGGTGTTCAGAATTTGTTTTAAAATTTTCACAAATACTTTGTGAGAAACAGAGTCTCAAAATTTTATAAGTTTTAGAATAAGAATTTATTATATGATAAAAGCAAACAGAGCTGGATGAACGGGAGGAGTCTTGCTCCAAAAGCCTGTCACACCGAAATAGTGAAGATGTCCAACATTTATCCCAGACACTACGTACATGTTCATGAAATATTTTTACATGGCTATCTTGGGCATTCAGCATATTTTCTTTTACAAATAAGATCAATCGCTTTTGTTATCTCTTACAACAAGTGATAAACAAGTTATAGATTCTAAGAAAACAAGTTTAACAAGCTATAAATTCCTGCAAGTCATGAATTTCTGCATTTCACTCGAAAGGCACCAGTATAGTCACAATTCATGGTTAAGAAAACAGGGGAGGCAGTGGTCTGCTTTATTATGGGGGTGTAATTAAGTTTTACTACTCATTTGTTTTCTCTTCTTTGAGGCCACCATAACTCACTTATTTAACCTTTTATCGGCACGAATCATAACTGTCTATTACAACTTCTAGGGGACAGGACTCTCTGGTTTAAGTGAGGAAACACAGACCATGTTCTCAGGTTTCATTTGAGTTTGTCTACTGACATTTTGATCAGCACTGGCACTCTGGTGATACAGTTGAGAAACAAGTGTGTTCTACTAAGGTAAGGTACTTCATTCTGAAAATAACTCACTTTACATGTGTCTGAGGGCTTCATAATTTATTATAGAAAAATTATCACGGCAGTTTCAGTGGTTTCATTTTCTGTCCTCTTTTTTTATAAATGAGTTGTGTCAAAATTTGCAGTATTGAAAAGCAGCAATAACAGAACACTTCTCAGTGCTATGTGAAGGCTCTGGATGTGGTGTGTCCCCTACAAAATGAACAGTCAGACAACAGTGATATCAGCTGGCAACTTTACAGCAATATTCAGACCAACGTATCACTTCAGTGTAGTTTACAGTTTTCCTTCCTATTGAAGTGTGTGTTTGAGCTTCTAAAGGCACTTTCCTGCTTCTTAGAAAACCAATTTCAGGAGAAAAATATTTTTGTCTTTTTTTTGTTTGTTTGTTTTTTTCTCCTACTCCTCAAGAAATAAGAGCAGCCTTTTTAACATTCTTTGCCTACTGGGTACTACTGTTCATGCTGCTAAACCGTAGGGAGCTGGTCACTCCCACTTCTGCAGGGCTGGCAGGTTATCTGCCCAACCTAATGTCTTATTAATTAACTGCTTGTTTATGCAGTGACAAGAAGTCAGATGTCATCCAGACTTTGAAAGTAATCTTTGCTTTCCTGAAGTCTTGGCTTTTGACTGGGATACACCTTGGGCAGGGCTTTCAAGCGCTTGTACTCCAAGCTTTTAAAGAGTTTGGCAAATATGACATCAAATACATGGGACCAAACTGATTGACCTACGGGTGTTAAGAAGTAAGGCAACTCTCGGTGCATAGTCTGTGGCAAATCAGGGCATCAATTATCTAAACATGAACAGAGTAGTAGTACTTGACCGGTCCTAAGCTTTCCTTTCAGTAAGATTGAATTCAAGGCTGTTTTCAGTCCTGATTCATGCTTTTTAATCTCTGAAATTCAGAAGTTAAAAGTACACAGACAAAGCACTGCTTACTGTAGTGAGACAGAATCTGTTAGGCAACAGGGAGTGTAAAGATTTGATTGGGGTTTTTTTCCAAATTGTGTTAAACAAAACAAGCTATTTTATACTACATACAACTTTGGTTTAGACTTGCAAGATAGACATTGTCTGGACTCAGTTTTGCTCCCCAAATGTAGGAAACTTTTTTTTATGTCTTTAAAATGGGTGTTTATCTAACATAAAGTTATATTAGATATGCTGTGCATGCTTGCTAGGAGCCCCAAGAACTTTTTGTAGGCTGGGTACAACCTTCCACATTTATACAATGTGCTAATATGAAAGGACAGCTTGGTTTGAAGTGCCCTCTAGTGACAAATGGGATTTTGGATGAGGCATCTGAGATAATGCCTGCTAGACGCAAAGCAAGCTTCAAAGCCAGGTCATCTTTTGAGAATGAGCATTATTGCCTTAGTTTATTGATTTCTCCTCTGGCAGCACAGAGGGCAGAAGTAAGGTTTGCATGTCAGGATGGGCTAATACCTGCCAGGTATTCTGCTGGTGAAGTCTGGGGATAAGAGGAAATAACCTGAAAAGAAGCACCTAAAGAAATTTGTGCGACTAGAACCGATCAGAGAGTAACCTCTAAGGAGGCAGAGGCACAAAGGCTTCCCGTGGCCATGATCTGACTCTTATTGAGGAAGATATTTGCAAGTAAAAGCTACAGCTTCAACTTCTCAGCTGCTACAGTTCAGAAAGATACTCCTTTGCTTTGCATGTGAAATTTGACATCAGACTGGGGACAGTGAAGTGATGTGGCACCACACTGTACATGGAGTGGCTCCCAAGCTTCTGCAGAGCCACCTGGTGCAGACTGAACATGTCAGAGCGTATTTCCCTTTGGTGCCACTTCTGGAAAGACAGCACTGAAGTGTCAGAACGTGGACTTTGCCACCTGTGCAGAGTTCAGAAAAGTATGGTTCCAGAACTGGTTATTAAGCATGCTTTGCCTGAGAAATGACACCAGTGAACTTGAATGGACTGGAGGAGGGAGAGACATGAGGTTTACTGTGGAGGATGGTGCCATTTCTGAGCTCCAGGTTTATCCCCTTCTGATTTTCACTCCTTTTCAAATAATTTGTTCTCAGGGGTGCAGCTTTAAGGTGATTACTCATGGGAGTCCTGTGCTTCCAGCCAATGCATGCATGCATAGGAAAGCATATCTAAAAGCATCAGAGAGCAGTAAAATAAAATGCATCCTCACCTTTCATTAAAGGGGTGCCAAAGGCCCCATTTTCCTCTTGTAGTAACCGTCAGTGCAATGAAATGCTTACTGGGCTACTTTCCAAAGCAAATACACACCCACATTGTATTATGGTGAATGGCAAACACTTTCCAGTTTGCCTGTGCTGGAGGAGGCAGCTGCAGAACTCTGACTGACCCTGTGAACTACGTGCCACTAACAGTTATGGACGCGTCTTACCCTTGAGTCCCACCTAAACTTGCTCACACCTAACAGGCAGTGCTCCTGCCAGGCTCCAGCTAGGGGAGCCCTCCCTGGATGTACTGCTGGTTGTTCTAGTTAAGAAATACTTGTACAGTCTTAGTTGAGAGATCTGCCTTTTAATACTGAAAGCTCAGGCCTGAAGTATTTATTATGCAGGGTCCTCAGAAGAAGCCTTTGTAACCCTCACAGTGAAGGAATATTAGTATTATATTTATTTTAAAAACAGAATTTTCAAAAAAACCCAGTATTAGGTATATAAAAATCCACGGTTATACAATATTTGTGATATTTATGGGCTAAAATGAGAAGTAAGAATACTTGGATTTCTCCAGGATACCAAACATTAAGTAGTGGAGTTTCCAGCTCTTATTTTTATTCCATTGCACCATCTAGTGGGCAAGTACATCCAGATCCTGGAGCCAGGCTGCAACGGGGCCGTCGCAGCTGCCTCACTTACTCTGGTGTGTGCATCCCGCAGAGCTCCTCTTGTGTGCCAGTGCCTGGAGAAATTTAGATAGACAGGTAGAAATTCAAATTTTCTCTTTTCCACAAAATACTGACCGTAGAACACACGCAGCAGCAAGTGGCACCATCCTGCAGTGTGCTCACCAGTCTCCCTCTGTGTGGGATTCTGCAGGAGGTGCAACAGTAGAAAGCCATTTTCATTGTATGTGCCTATCTGTGAGGATAGCTGGGATTCCTGATGCAAGAGGATAAAACAGACAACCTTAAGTAGAACTGTTGCTGAAGTGTAGACAGATACCAAGGAAGTTCATAATCACCTGTGGCTTTTGTAAAAAAAAAAGATGTTTCTTGTGTTCTCTTACATGCCAAAAGATGCAGAGTAAAATTTTAATGAAAAAGGGGAGTTAATAGCTTTCACCTAAGTTAGTTGTGAAAATAGAGATAATGTGGGACAAACGGGCCAGGAAAACTTGTTTTCTACATTTAATGAGGGTCTGTAACCATTGTTCCTTGCTATGGCTTGTTATAAAAAATAAGTGCTTTTCATCTAGTGATTTTCTAATGCTTTACAAATGGAGCAGTTAGAAAACTCTTTGTAATTATGCTGCATTCTCTTATCTGTAATCTCTGTATCTTTTTCTTCTCCTCTGTAAAAGGAAGCATTGAAAATTCAGTATACCTTTTAATTAAGAAATTAAACAGCAGAAGTCACTGGTATGGGATTGTCAGAGTAAGTTACTGTCTTGGATTCAGTTTGCAATAAGCCTGAGTACCCTGCATGTTGCTATTATAGCAAGTAATGCAAAGTATTTCTAATTCCACAGTGTAGAATATCTCAGGGCCAGTCTGGGTAACAATTCTATGGTTATGGTGGAAACTGGGTCATACAAAGGGAATTATTCCTCTTAGAGAGCACCAGAGGCCAAATTTAAGTCAGTGAGCTATCTCTTCTGTCCTTTTACACACTCTGCACTATTCCTTTCAACACTTTCCTTTCAAGGATGATTTTTAAGGAAATGAATATATTTCAAATGTTTCTTCAGATAAAGTGGGCGATTTGGCTGTTTGTGACACCCAGGAAATCACTCAGGATCATTTCATGTTCCTACATCAGCTAAAAAGCTCTTTTAATCAGAAATCTTGCATACCTGTCCTCTTGCATAAAGAGTGAAAAAGTAAATTCTAACAAGTTCTTTATTTTTAGAACAGGTTTCAGTCATGGTACAGGGGCGTTTGGCTTAGTAAATTAATTTTTTTATTAAAGCATCCTGGGAATGGGAGCAATCTTGAGCCTTAAAAGAGTTTCATTCCCCCTACTAACTTCTTGGGGAAAGGTGAAAGGAGAAAAATTATTCATGGCTTACAATTTGCTTTTGCTGCATTTGCAAAGCACACTAAGAAGTGTGTGTTGATGCATTAATACAGGTAGGAGTACTTTTTCCTTTTAAATTACTGATCCATCTAATTTTCTGGTCAGCTAAGTGGGGATGCTTTCTAGTGGAAAAAAAAAAAGAAAACTTTCTTTATCATCTATTCTTTCCCACATAACAGCAGGTTTCTAGGATTGATAAGGGAATAGTTGTGTTACTGTGGACAAAAATATAAATTAGCATTGGCTGGAAATAATGGAATTTTTTTCCCAAAAAAAATAATCCGACCCAAAATCTTTCTTGATTCTGTGTTTCTTAATGAATTTTATTTTTTTAATGGAGCTAAAGTTTTGCATGAGTTTAACTTTGTTTCAAAAAAGCTGATATTTGTTAAGTCTTGTATGGCTTTGCAGTAACTTGGGTTAGCAATTCAAATTAATAATAAAGTACTGAAACAGTTAAAAAAAGCTCATCTGACCTACATTTTGGTTTGTCACTTGCTGTTTTTATGAAGACCTTCATGCCTTCACTTTTATGTCATCAGCAAGGATGTGGAAGGATATCTGTCTTTTTGTTGTTGTTTTACTTTTATATGGGCTTGTGGGAAAGACAGATGTGGCATGAGGTGGCAGATAGGAAATGCCCTTGGTTTGGCCTGGCTGTGTTCTGTTGAAGAAATTTATTTTTTTCCTTCTTCTGGTTTGCCTTGATAGCAGGTGGGGTCCGTTTAAAAAATCATAAAGAGCAGGCAACCATTGGTCAAGTTGCAATGTTCCTAAAGGGTCCTGTCCTTTTGGCTTTGTTGGCAGTTCAGCTGGTGAGGGTGTTTGGTCAAACAGGTTTTTGTTTGGCTCTTCATTTTTCCTGTGGTTCCCAGTCTTCTGACATTATGATTTTCAATGGTGCTTAAGCACCACCATGTGCAGAGTCCTGTCTGGTGAGCAAGGAAACAGTAATACCTGTTTTGCATACTTTGCTGTATAAAAGCAATGCCCAATTTTGCATCTGTGAGTTACGTGACTGTCCCAGCTTTGCGTGACTCTGGGCTGAGCTCTTCTGTTGAAGGCTCCACTCTGGATGTCTAGACTCATTTCAGCATGAATACATTGGAACCAAAGGAAAACATTCCTGCACAGCGCTGTGATGCACAAGCAGAGTTTCACACACGGTTCTACTCCAGGGTTTAGCAGCTTCCCATGTGGTGCCCCACAAGCAAATCCTGGTGTGTGGGTGGATGCAGCTCTGCCTCTTGTGCGAGGACACGATCCCAATAAGATGCTGGTGCTGTGCTATGACTTGTACTGGAAGGGGTGTTTGCCACTGGGTTTCGGTGTGGTCTGCTGGTATGAGTGTCTCGTTGTGCTAAGGACCTTCATAATGTGCTCAAAGCCTCTCTCGCTCAGGAAATATTCATAGGCACAAAAGCTGCAAGCACAGAGCTGAAATAAGAGTGATTCTAAAAATGCAAGAGGAATAAGGCTTGCCAGAGCTGCTCAGTACTACTCTGGTCAAGTTGAGCTTTTAAAGACTTTTAAAATCTCCTCCACTATTTTGAATTGTGTCTGTGGTTTAGCAAGGACTCCCACTTTTGTGCTCAATTTTTCCCAATCCTTTTCTAAATTTTGCTTTCTCCTTTTCTTATTTCTGGGTGAATATCACCACAGATCCTCCACAGGGCTTGCTTTTCTTGGCACTATTGCATTAATCATGCTTCTGCCTAATACTGCCCTGTGGGGCTCTGGCTTCAGTTTTGTCTATACCCCTGTGAGCAACAAGAAGCCTTAAGTTTTGCCTTTGCCCAGGCATGTGCATGGCAAGTAGCCTATCTGGAAAACATGAAATGGGATTAGCTCAAGCAAGTGGGTCTTGGTTGGAAGAAAGCACAGCAAGTTAGGCTGAAGATGGGGAATTGGGTGTGCATGTAGCACCTTGAGGAGGCAATGGCCACTGGTTTAGCATTAGCCCATACATATATACAGAGAGAGATAAAAAAATATTTAGGCATTTTGGCATTGGGGAAGTCGTGACAGTCTGCTGAAAGTGTACATACAAGAGAAAGTATCTGTGAGGATGGAAAATGGCTGTCTGTGGCAGATAAGTAGTGGCTGGAGAAGTCTTATCAGAAATCCTCTAGGAAAAGCAGCCAAACACCCATAGGGCTGGGAGAAGTCTCCTCTATCAATCAAACCAACCCAAGAAAATTGTGCAGCAAAGCCAATGTTCAGTTTGGCCAAATTTCAGCCTCCTCTGTGGCTGAATTTTATATAGAAATGCAACTGCATAGAGTGTACAACAGTCTGAGCAAAGCAATTTGTGCAGGGAAGGGAGGGAGAGATGCAGGGTTATGCTAAGAACTGCTCATCCACAGAAAGCCCCCAGGCCCTTCTAAATCCTTCTAAACCCTCCTGGCTCCATATGCAGACTTGTGCCCAGCTGGCATTTGTCTCCACTGCCACTAGAAGCCAGCAACTACTGCAAAGTTACTTCTAGAAATTGTAGAGATAACTAACATGTAAAGAGGAAAGACCCAGCTGGCCTTTGTGCTCCCATGTGTTTTGGTCCAGCACAGCTGTGGTAGTCTCCAAATGAGAGCAGTTTTGAGTCTGTCCTCAGCTGGGAGGGCTGGATTGGTTTGGTGAGATTTGGAGAGTTCAAGTTGAATTCTGGGACTCAAATGCTGTGGAGACACCCTTGGGTGCGAAATGGGGAAATTCTCAGTAATGTGTTTTAGTTACATGATGTTTCCAGGTTTGCCTCTCCAGTTTGTCTGGCAAAGCTGCTTTGCTGCAAATCAGAGCTGGTAGTTACCATCATTATGGTGCTCAGTTTTTCAGTCCTGTTGGTAATGAGAGCCTGCAGAATGGTTGTTTGGACTTTGGTCTGGTTTACAGACTTTTTGTCAACAGATAAACATGAACAAGAAACTTCTGCTGATGTCTTCATTTAAAGCTTGGCCTGAATGCTTTGGGAAGGTTACTTGTGAAAGCAATGCTTGTTTCAAAGATACTGGGCTAAAAGGAGAGAGCTGGCTTTAGACAGGAGAACAGGCAGGTTCTGATGGGGACCATCGAATGTCAAATACTCCCATTCTTATTGGAACTGGATCCAAAGTTTTCAGAAGTAACTTGATGCTTGACAATTTATCTCTTCTCCAAAGGACAGGATGAGCAGAATGATAACATCACTTATGTGGGAATGTTCCTTGATATGTAACTTTAGTATGGGTTGAAATAATGTTAAGATAAGAAGATTTAATGTCAGAAATAACCATTTTCACAGTGAGGCAATTTGGTTGCAAAAGAATGAATTTAGGACCCAAAAATAGTATTCATGAGAGTTTCAAAGCCAGGTTTCGATTTAGTACAAGCCCACTTAACTCTGCTCAATCCAGACCTGGCTGTTAGGAAGAGAAATGCCCAGAAAACTACTAGGCATAAATTGACCAAAGGATTTTATTTTGCTTTTTATAGTTGATCAACTCTATTTTAAGAATGAACATGCCCTTTAAACTTCTAAAATCTTTCAGCATGTGGAAGGCTCTCAGTGGCAGCCTGCCTCTTGCACTGTTTCTGTTTTTCATTGTTACACAGAAGTGTTGAGGACTCCCAGCACCCACTAGCCATCTTCTTTCAGAACTGCCACATCTGGAAAAAAGTTCAGATAAGCACTGTTTTAAAACTGTGTTAGAGGGACCTCTGTCCAGTGCCTTCCACACCCTTAGCCTTTAGTGCTCTGCTGGGACTTTTGGAAAATTAGCTTATTCCTGCCCCTCTCACATCACTGCTTCCTCTCACATCACTGCTGGACCATTTTAGATTAATATCTGGACTCTGAAGTGGACTGCCTTCTAAATTAAGGGCCACAGAAAGAGTGTGTATTGACTAATGCAACGACTGGTGAGTTCTGCTCTGTAGTTTAACTTGTTTTTGAATAATCTTATGACTTTTTTTGACATCTATTAAGAATGCTGTATCTACTGATAAATATATCCAAAAGGCAAAGGAGACTGACAGAATGTAAGGGAGCTTAATATGTAACACATTGCACCTCTTTCTTGATTCTACTCCATGATTCCTCTATCATTTGTTTTCTTGATAGGAGACAGTGTATTATCACTTCAGACAGACATTTGTGGACATAATTGGATCAAAATTAGTAGTGAAATCCTTCTGGTTTGTATCTAGTGGGAATTCTTTCTTACAGTCAAAAGCGCCAAATGTTTCAAGCCCAAACAGAGCCTGGAAAACCTGTATTAATCTGTCCTTTTCCTTTGCCTTGTTATGCTTGTCCAATACTCTTATTTTTGAGGTATGTCTGGCATTACAATACTCCATTCCTCCTCCATTCTGAGGAGCACTTTTAAAATCACCAGTGGGTTATTGGCCAAGTGACAGCAGAGGAACAGACCTATCAAAATTGCTCTTAGGACACCAGATATATCATTGGTGTAACAAATCCCAACTGGCTTCATTAAAGCAGTTTTTGAGAAAATAAACTGGTTTAATAGATGGCAAGTTTGTCTCTGTTCCTACTGTCACTGTACCTTTTTAAATGTAGAATGTGGCTTCACTGTAGAAACCCATTAAAGAGATATAATATTTCATTCAGGTAAGTATTGCCTTTCTGCTTAAAGGGAAAACACCATTGTGAGCTTAGTAAAGAATTTAATTTGATGTATATCTGCAGGAAGTAAGCCTTACATCAAAAAGTAAGTACCAGCAGCTGGGTTCAATATGGGATTTGACACTGTTTTCTATAAGCTCTTTACCAAATGTGTGCAGTTTTTGAAATAGCCACATGCCCACCTTATTATGATCCTTTCCTGGAAAGAGAAATACCTTTAATCTTAAATATGACATTCACATGCTTATTTTTTAAAGAATTGATTTAATATGAAGGATTTTATTTCCTGTTTTTTATTAAGATCCAGGTTCCTTGTCAAAGTACTGCCGTAAGTAACAAGCTATTGCACATCCTGTTCTTCATTAAAACAGGCAGGATATCAAAGTAAAAAACACAAGAAACATAAATGTAGAGGAATTTTAGGATTGAACTGTAATCTATACCATGCAAGTGACTTAATAAGGATCTCAAATGATAAAGGAATTCAAGTCTGGGCAACATAACCAGAGCAACTTCCCCCCCTAACTTATGGTATAAACTATTATTTTTTCCCTGTGCTTTTAAAAACATCATGTTCTTGAATTAATATTTATGTTAACTAATGAAAAAGCTTGGAAGAGATACACAATGATTGATTCCTGCTAGTGCTATTACTCTCCTTAAATTCTTATTTTTCATTATGTCAGTCTTTTCCAGTCACTTTAGATGACCGAAAATTTTTTTATGACTACCTGGTTGCTTTAAGGAGCTAATATCAGCCAGACTAATACTATTTATGGTCATTTTCAGCAAACGTTTCGTTTGTTCAAAGCACTGTTGGGAGTTTGACGTGAAACAAAGCCCCAGTGTCCAGGAACTGTTAGACACTTATCTAGTCAGGACAGGCGATATTACACAAATGTGATTTTATTTGACCAATTGCACCTAAGTAATAAAGTCCTGCTGAGTATGATTATGGTGGAGGTGAAATATGAAATATCCTCAGGGAAACGGAGAACGTGGGTCTGTCTGCAGATAAGGATACATTAGGTTTAATCTAGACATCATGGCTAACCAGGGCAATGTAGGAATAGCAGGACAGGCTTCCCCGTAAGCTAGTGACTAGAGGATTTCTCCAGCAACTCTGGTGGGCTTGAATTAGATTATTTTGACTGCCTTGTCACTAATACTGTTAGCTGTTTTGGCTGGCTGAAGCTGGTGTGAATGTATCTAGCAGAGCTGCGTGTTGATCTGGAAATGCAGCACAGAATAGAAGTGAGACTGAATTTGTCCATGTAAATATTCTTTGCTGTTTGTATCGCTTAACAACAGCATCAAGATAATTTTTCTCAAATTTATTAGAGGAAATACACAGAGGTAAAACAAAGTGGGGTTGGATTGGCGTTATTATTTGACAACATACGTGTGAGGGGGGAACAGCCCAAATCAAATAGGACTAAGGAGACTTTTTGGATGCCCAAATGTAGGAAAGATAGGGAATTTCCTTCTGGCATAGGTATGTGGTGGACCCCAGGGGACCTCATTGTATCATGTAGCCAAAGCTTAGTGTTGCCTGTGAACTGGCCTTGCACCAGGGGCAATTGGCTCAATATAAAGGCAATTACTTCATGAAGTGTTTTTTAGGTAAAAAAACACGCAAAAAAGGTAAAGGACATGAGGACAGACCAGAGAGAAGCTAAATGTACAGCTGGGCACGTCCTGACTTTATTCTGTAGTATGTAAAGTAAGCCACTATTCATCTCCATTGAGATGACTGTGAGCACTTGCACTGGAATTGTGTGTAAAGCATGCATGTAAATCCAACACCCCCTGAGAGACACAGGCTAGCAAGGACTTAATCCTCTCTAATCCCTGATTGAAAAATTACACAGATAGCACAAACTTTGAAGAAAGAATACATTAAAAGAAGCCTTGGAGGGGAAAAAAAAATAAATCCCAAGCTTAAAAATGTACAGGGGCAATCGGATGTCTTCAGCAAGTGTTTCCAGCAACACCCCTGTCTGTTTTGCACCATTTGCCCTTCTTT
The DNA here is from genome assembly GCA_013396775.1 of Cephalopterus ornatus. Taxonomy (NCBI): domain Eukaryota; kingdom Metazoa; phylum Chordata; class Aves; order Passeriformes; family Cotingidae; genus Cephalopterus; species Cephalopterus ornatus. The sequence continues at coordinate 476,683 of VZRE01009497.1, forward strand.
CCAACAGCTGTTCCTCCCAAAATGCAGTGAAATGACCCTAAGGTGTGGAGTAATGCAACCTTCTGAGCAAAAATGCTATTCCTGCCTTTTCCTAGTCTTTTGAGAGGGGGGGTGTATTCACAGCTTGCTAGCCAAAGGCAAACTGCTTTTGAATCAATGGGAGACTTGAAAGTGAGGGGAGCCGGGGATGATAGGGGCTGGAAATCAGAGCAGTGGTGAGCGATAGCAGCCCCCTCCATCCTGAAGATGGAGGGGGTGAGCGCCAGACCTGGCTTGGTTGAGGGGATTGGATCTATGAAAGAGGAGATGTGTTGTGCACTGGGAGCATTGCAGCGAGGTGAGATGAAGGGTCAGTGCCATCTGACTCACACTGTGTCACCAGAGCCCAATCAGTGCAAAAATCAGTTCATTGCTTCATTGTGACTGTGCAGCAGGAGATTGCATGTGGGAATGCCCACACACTGCTGCCTTCTCAGCTGTGGCTGTGCCTTGTCTTCCTCTTCTATCTACATATAGATTGAATTTAGAGGAAGGGAAGTTGACCAAAGCACAGCTGTTCATGCTAAAATGGGCAGAGGAGGGAGGTGCTACATGCTTAACATTCCTCCAAACCAGGGGTCCTGTGAGTGCTCAGGCTTTTGCACAAAGCATTTTTCAAGACCCAGCTTAGGCTCTGCTGCAGGTAACGCCATGAGTTGCCTCCAGCTTCTGGCTCTGTTGTCTTAACTACTTGCTTCCTTGCAGGTCTTCATATACAGTGTGGAAATTCACCAAATAGGAGAGGTAGTAAAGGAGAGGTTGTCTTTGCCCACTGTCCTAATCATCTGATACAGATCAAAAAGCTATATTACTATCTGTAGGAAGGGCCTCTTATCTGCAGACGTAATTGGCTTTTGGTGAGAGGGTGGCTGGGATATTAACTGAGCTGAAAAATGCAACGGAGCTCCTCCACATAGGTCAAATAAAAATTCTACTCTTTGATATATGCATGCTTCTCCTATTGCAAAGACTAGGGAACGTGTGGATTAAAGTGAAATGACTAGATGCCAAGGGAAACGCCAATTGTTGGGTCCCCAAGTTTTATGGATATTGCAGAATTTCTTCAAAAAGTGCAAAATGTAGCCTTGAGAATATAGAGTTCTGATCTATTTCTACTATCCACATGGGAAAATAAACAAAACACCTTTGAATTGTTTTTCTTAGATGATTTTGCCCATCTGCAGTTTCTTTATAAGCTAATAACACTGTACAGCTTTCACAAAGCCCTAAAATAGGTCAGGTTTTGCAACCAGAAGATGCTCACCAGTGTTCTGCTTACAGTCTTGTAGCAGCAAATGTAGACAATGTATAAAAATATGGCACATGTGTAAATTTGCCATCTCATTGCTTTTGCTGCTCTGGCTCTATTGTCAGTAATAATACCACAGCAAGGACGGTTGGAGGGAAGCCAAACGTTTATTTGGTCTTTAGGCTTTGATAGTATGTTGGCAGCTGTGTGATCTTTGTTAAATCCAAAAATGCAAAGTGTAGCTTGTTTGTAAGAATCAGATGAGACTGTTGAGACAGATGCTTTTTGGAGCGATACCCGGCGAGCTGTGACACACACGTAAATGGGGCTGTTCGACCACTTGCCCGTGTATATTGAGATTTGCCTGGTCTCTAGAGCTATTTAATTAAGTTGGGATTCAGTGTTACACAAATGAAACATTGTGAGCTTGGACAATGGCAATGTCTTTCCACATGCCTACTAGCTGGGAAGCCCCTCTTCTGGAGGCAGAGAGCACGCTAGATAAACATCTTTCTCAACTGCGACTCTCACAATGGCAATCCTCTAACAGAACGTGGAGATGTATTATTTTCCAACTGAGTTAGCTGTGTGTTTTATGTGGTGTGTCCATAATTAATCTCTTGCCAGCAAGAGGTTACCTGGTGTTGGTATCAACAATGGTGTGTAATAACTCTCTAAGAACGCAGTTAAGATGCTACTCCTTTAGCTTTTTCAGTTTCTGGTGTACCCAGACTCAGTAAGGATTTTTTGTAAATATGAGCATACTGTAGCATGAATATTATATGACTGACTAATATATCTGCTTATGTGGCTGAGGATGTGGCTTTATTTGCCACCTACAGGACTGGAAAGCATTTCTTAATGTTGTCTTCAAGGATTTTATTAATGATGCAGAAAAAGGGGATTGGGAAATGAGTAAATTACTGAGTGCAGGAGCGTGGGTTTCTGTTCCTGTTTGAAATCTCTTTTCTGATAGCTTCTGCTGCTGGAGGGTGGGCAGAGGAGAGCAGTATGTTGTCAGTCACTTGCAGCTGCAGTGGACCAGCCAACAGCGGCGAGTAGCTCCAGCTCCTGCTGCAGTCAGGTTTCTAGTAGAAAGTTAGAAAAGTTCTGTCTAACTTTCTTACTACTCAAATGCAGATGAAAAAGATCTATACCAAAGCAGATACACTCCTTTTTCATCGCACATCTGCAGCCAGCTGGGTATGCTAATGGCCAGAGTTGCTCAATCTAGCAGAGAAGTAGACTGACAGAATCAGACTGTCATCCAACTGCTTACATTTACTCACTGTTCTTAGTCTATATATGTAATTTTATTGCTGTAGTCATTTTGGAGATTGAAGTCCAACTGAAATATGACTAATGCACTGATGGTTACTTGCTGTGGTCAGAGTGCAACATGGAAGAGAGTTCAAGTGCAACCAGCTGCATAATAAACTGCATAAACTAAGGAAAAGTCCATGGAGTAAATGAAACTGCGTAAGCAAGGTTAGCTCCACCAATCACAGCCAGCATGGTGAATATTAGGGAGACCAGAATACTTTTGAGATGAGAATGACTGAGTTAAAACAAGCAAAAAGAATTTAGCCAGGAAACCACTTATCTTTTGGGTCTTGTTAGTCCCCATGAAACTTCCAGAACCATATTTCCTTCTTTGAAATAATGAAGTGGCCCAGAGCCACTATCTTGCAGAGCTGCAAGGTCAGCTATAAAAAGCTGCAGGTTGCTGAACTCAGCAGCTATTTTTGTTATTGAGGTTGGTCTCTACATGCCAACATGTTCAAGCTGAAATGTAACTTGCCCAGGAAATTAGTGAGTGTGCACACAAATACAAGATTATAATTACAGCTACAGAATGCTGCTCGCTGGAGAATTGAGCTTGGATGGGAAAGCTAGTCCTTTTCTTTGCCCATTTTATTTGGAAAGAAAAGAAACAATGCAAGCTGCCAACATTTTGATGTCAGCATCCTTTGTTTTTCCTGGCTATCTGAGACCTCTTTGATCCTCATGCTGCCAGAAATGTTTGCTCTGGCTGTGCTCTCTCTTTCTAGCAGATCTACTATTTTGCTACAGGTTGTGAGAATGAAGGTCTTTAGTTTGATGAACTTCTGAGTGTGTGTCTGAGGCACCTGTTTCTGTCCAGAACTCGGTGTGTTTAAACGTGTATATCTGTAAACCGTGACAATAGGTGGCACCTGTAGAACCTGAATTCAGGTCCTCTGCCTTTGCTCAATGATGAGACTCTATTTGGCACTGTAAATGTTATTGGGTAAAATATTAATTAAATGTGGGGACCAGGATACCTTGGCATGGAGCATCTTTTCCTACAGATATAGTGCTGGAATATGTAATTCATGGAACGGCCCTGCTGTTGTCTTCAGAACTTGTTGGATGAATGTGAACAAGACTCCAGCTATACATAACTCTGATTAGTTACTAAGCTATACTCTGGCACAAGCAAGTCTGTGTTTTGTATTGTATTTGTAGGCTTTGTAGATCTCCTGTGTCTTACAATAACTTTTGAGCTGGGACAGAATGAAAAACTTCCCACTAAGCAGAGGACCCATATTGGTTAGTCTAGTTATTCTTGGTACTAGAAGCTCCAGTTATAATCTTCTAGGGGACAAATCATATTTTCTATTATACAAGAAGAATATATTAATTTTTCATATTTGTCTAATTTTTCTTGTCTGACCATCTGTATATATAAAGTATTAGTGAGATTAATCTTGTGATAGTTGAAATCCAGTTGGATGTTTTTAGTTGAAACACATATAAATAACTGAACTAGTATCACACCATAATCCAAAGCACTGGTTTACATTATAGTCATATATCAGAATTTTTTTCTTTTATCAGAGATGTTTTATAACATTTAATGATTACAGCAATGTAGGTGGTAGGATGAAATTGCACATTGTGCAAAGGTACTGCTGATGTAGGAAATTGCTTTTTGTATCCACAGATCAGAATACTAAATCATTTAAGAATTGGTGCATATCCAAAACGCATCTGTTGACCCAGATTCTGTCCTCTGATAACAAGAATGAAGTGATTGTTTTTCTGAGAACCAAATAGATTTTATTTACATTAGTGGAAGTGCCAATAAGGGCCTGTTGTGGGATTTGTAGGATACTGCTTTTCTTAAAGAATGTATTTGAGAACCTCTCCTCTGTGTTATCTCCTCTTAGCTTTCTGATCTGGGGAAATACCGCACCAAGAATTTAACAACAATACAAGCTTTCTAGCAGAGTCAAAGGGGAAAAACATGTCCCAAACAACTACCCACAATAATGTAATGTTTCCTGGGTAGGAAAAGTGACCTAAACATCATGAACCAGATGCTTATGATACCAGCTTCTTCAGAAACACAAGGTAATTTATACTTGCACAGAAAATGAAATGGAGGAGGAGACTTTGAGTCTACCACATAAGTCCTCTTGATGCATATTTTATTCTGTATAATAGTATTTTCAAGGATGGACTTCCACCCATATTCTTAATTTCCTCTAAGTCCAGGGTCTCTTCTGCTGATCCCTCTGGTCTTCTTTACTGAGTAGAGCACATGTTCTGGTAGAATTAGTCCTGGCATGGAGCATCCATACTGTGAGCTGCAAAGGGTGAGCTGGCACTCGGTCACAGTTCCTTTCCCATGTGGAGACATATTTCTGCCTCCCTGTTCTTTGTAGAAAAGTGTAAGCTCTGTATAATGAGGATACCAGATGTTTGCCTTTAGACAGAACTTGCATTATCATGGCTTCCAAGCTGCCAGGAAGGTCTGGACTCCAGCAGTGGGTTATTTCCTTACTGAGAGAACAGAGTAGACACATGCACAGGATAGTTTATCCTCGTCTGTATGTATTCATAATAATCTACACTTCTGTAGATATACTCCAGAGCAAAAGAAGTAGAGGTTACAACTCCCAGAGCTGAAGAAAACATGTGCTTCAGTCTCCAGCTGCTGAGTTTCTCATTGTAAACTACACCAGGCACTGAGATTCAAATCAACTGCTCTGAGAACTAGGTCAAAGTAGTATTTATAGGCAAACCTGCATCATGGGCCTGAGAGGAAGGAAATTTGAATTTCATCATGTTTTGTTGTTCCAGTTCTGGGAGAATGGGTGTGATCTGCTATCAGACAATCTGGGCAGCCAGTGTGGCTCTTGGGGTGATCTAATGCTGCCCGATCAGCTCTGACTTGCTGAAGGTGCTTGTGCATCAAGGGCTCTCCCGTGTGGTGACAAGCTCTAGATCATCACTGTCTCCTCTGCTGACACAGGCAGAGCCCAGCTGTCCCATCCTTGCGTCCCTCTAATGCCTTTCCACAGGGAGGTGCAGAAAAGAAGTGAACTGATGAAGACATTGGGGCTCTTGCTGTATAACTTGTATATGCTTGTCTCTACCATGTATGTACGTGAGCATATAACGTTCTTCTGTGTATGTGATCACCTTTCCTGTCTCCACTTACAGCATATCTTTATCTGCAGACACTGGTCAATTTTTGGTAACTTACTTGGTTCTTTATTTCCTGGTTATTTTCTGGGTTTCGTCACTTTGTGTGGTTGAAACCATGAAAACTTCTGGCACATTTGTTTAATAACTTATAACAAATGAGACTTTGAAGAACTTAAACACTCCCATTTTTCAAATTAGATTTTTCCAAGAGGCTTTTGGACTCAACATTGTCCTAATGCAACTAATATGGCTTCTGAACTGGCACTGGCTTGGGTCCAGCCCAACTCTGAGCATGGGCAGAGCTGGCTGGCAGCTGTCAGCACCCATCTGTGGAGGCATAACCAGTAACATTCATTGAATTTATAAAGACCCCTTGCTAGCAAATGCATTCAGCCTTCTGAAACAATAGTTCTTCCAACTAATTAAAAACAACATTACCCTAACAATATTACATGCTCAAGAAGTAAACAAACCATAAAACAATCAGCAAACACAGCAGTATTCATTTAGAAGTGTATCTGCCGGAGCACAGGATAGAAAATGAGTAGGATTTTAGGCTAGAGAGTATTCTATGCTCCTAGGATCACCACCCAAAAGCTGGGACCACTTGCTGATCCTGGCACAGTGGCAGAGCTGCAAAGCAGCAGGTGGCAGATGAGTGAAAAATCCCATCTGGCAGGAACCGAGGAGGTGGTACCGAGAGCTTTGGACTCCAGCAGGTTCATCAGAGTATCCTTTTAATGTGCAGCAATTACAAGGACATGAATTCTGGTGAATGTGACCACCCTTGCTCAAGGCTCTGATCTAGCTTGGCTGTGGGTCATTTGTGTAACCAGTGATGGGGGCTGAGCAGTAGCAGTGCAAGATGGAAGCTGCAGCTGCTGAGAGCTGATGTCAGAAGACCATAGTGCCAGTGGCCAGCACTAGCCATTACTCAGGCCAGTGTGAGAAAATGAACATTTCTCACTGACTTTCTCATACCCGGGAAAAATGTATTTCCTCTGTTATTTCATCATAAAATGACCTGTGGAAAAACTGCAAAGTTGAAACCTCTTTCCATACCTTGTTTGTCATGGGAACCTCGTTTGGAGAGGGCATGGACCAGCACCAGGAACTAAAAATTTATTCTCCCTGTCTAAAGGAATGCACTTGGACTGATCTGATCTGAAGGAGGAGTGAGTCACCTTGTCAGAATGATCTCAGTCCAGTAACATTCAGGTCTCCCCTGGGATGAGGAAAAGGCAGCTCTGAGCTACCCAACTAGCAATTAGACTCCAATAATTCAATAAACAGGGAATGCAAAGCACGTTTCCTGATGTAAACTTATTTTGCAGAGTTAGACATGCCACTTTTTTTCTTCATGCTACCAGTGATTACTATTTTAGATTGTATAGTTAATATCCTGGTTTTCTAAAGAGAAGAAAAGAAGTCAAGTTCTAAATCCATAATTGTGTGCCACTGGGGATTAGGTTTTGTTTTGCTTTTAAAAACAGGCTATGGTTGTATTGTTGAATGAAATATTTTTTCAAATCATAACTTAGGTGCTGCAAAATTTTTTTGCAGTATGAAAATATGACTCAGATATACCATTTGAGCAGAAGAAAAAATAATGTTTCGTCTGTTAGTCTTGTCTCTGCTGTGGTTGTCTAGAAGCAGCTGTGTATGTATGCCATGTTGTAGAGAAAACTACCATTGTGTTCTCTTGGATGCAAATAGGGCTGTTCTTATCAGTATGGGTTTCTCCATGTTGTCTGTCCATGTATCTGAGGGCTAATCTATGGCAGAAAAAGAAATAAAGGCTATAATCTTCCTCTTTTTCTGAATAGCCATTCTTTTTCTGATGTCAGGTCTTGCCATTGCCGGACTCTAATAGATTTGTGCCTTAAGACTAATCTGGATGCTGACTTACACAGTATTTCCAGGAAGAAAATGTATTTTCCTGTACTGATAGGGCATTGATGCCCAGGTAGGATTAAATGCCTTGGCTCCAATGGCACAGCAGGGCGGGTGATTAGAGCTGGTTCCTTGTTTCCTGAGTACTGTTTAGTAACATCCTAAAGACAGTGCTTATGAGGAAGGGTCATGCCTTTTGTGAAATCAATCAGTGTAGTTGCAGGGTACAGACAAGTTTTTGGACATGTGAAAACTCACGAAGCCTTGACCTTGAGAAAACCCTGTGTTCCCAAAACCTGGCCTAATAAAATATACACTGTTGTTCACTTGCCTTGCTTTGGGTCCCTTTGCCATCTGGATTACAGGAGTTTGCAACAGGCAGTGTTTAGGGATAGGTGGTGTTTCACTCAAAAATTCTATATCCACAGCTTATGTTAGTGTTGCATTAATACAGGCAATTACCAAGAGGGGGTGTTAAATGTATACTTTGTTAGTAACAAAATGTAATGTACTATTTATTTTGTTCATCTGAAAATTCTCCTCACAAGCTGAGCTCCCCATTGGCAGAATTTGCTGTAGCACTATCTGGTTCTTAACGGTGGTAGCTGCAATTTGCACAGGAACAATGAACTCTTTGTCACAATGAAGCATTTTGATTAGGTGAACTCAGTTGAAAATGAAAATAAATTCTTCCAACTTAGGAAAGGTATCATCTGAGTGATAGGTGGGTCAGGTCAGAGCTGAGTGTGTATTCTGAGTAATTCCTCAGTGAAATTATTACCATCACCATAATAATATCTCAGTGGAATCAAAATGGAGATATTTGTCCTGATAGCCTTTCACTTTTTATTTGGAAAATCATTATAGTTACATTATCTCAAGGTTTATGGAGGAAAGATAACACCTGCTCCAGGAATCTGCTGAAAAGTTATTTCAAGGGGAAAACTACTGAACTAGAAATTAGACAGATATTAAAACCACAACACCGTTTTTCCTTTGTGACAAAACTCAGTCTGGAGTTGCCTAAAGTTTCAAGTTAATCACAGCTGGTCCTCCTGTCTGTAGCAAGAGCTGTCATTTCCAGCACACTTTATATGCCATTGCTCTATCCACCCCTAGGAAAGTACATGTTGGGTGAAGTGAGTTTTTAATGGGATGAGATATTAGTTCTAATGAGATAGTGTCTGGCATTATTTGTTTTTGAATAGTTTAGGGTTTTTTTCCCAGCAAGCTGTTTGTCAGCCGGGAAGGCAGAGACCCATTATGTGTTTGTTGATTCTCCAGCCACTGTCTAGAATGATACAGATGTGAGTCTTTGAATGTTATAAACTTTGTCTTTACATTTCCACCTAAAATTCAATTTTAAGATGGTCTCCTATCATTTTATGTCCCCGGTTTTCCTTCAATCCCTGGAAAAAAAAATTCTTCCTTCCACTGTGGGCTTAAAATATCTTCAAGGCTTCAGGTGGGTGTGGGATGCATTCCTTGATTGTGTGTTTACTTATGCCTGTAGAGTGTGGAAAGCTATCTAGGGTCTTTCAAAATAATATTTTACTTAGACATAACCTTTTTTTTTAATGTAACGTAGCTGTGGGTTTCAAGCCATGCTTCCATTTTAAAGCAATATTTCTTTGCGTGTCTTCAATGTGTGCAAGTTTCTTTTGCAGATGTTCTACTCATTTCAAAAATTTCATATAGAATTACTTTTCTGTGGACTAAGGGAATATTTTTAGATTTCCATGCTTGCATTTCTGCTTGCCCTAGTTTTCTTTGAACATGAAGAAGTTAATCCTCCCGTGAAAGAAGTTGTATGCATTACCTTGTGGAGAGAAAGCTGGTTTTAATATTACTTTACTTCCCTGCACTCCGGGATGATAGTTTCAGTTTTGTTAGCTCTACTATTTTAGGAGATAGGCAAATCTGGAGAGTTAATGATTTCTTTTCATTGAAAGCCAGAGGAAATAGAATTCTTTGACTGGTGATTTGATGGTGACTGATCTATGTTAATTGTCTTTTATTTCAAAATTCTTGCATCTCTCCCTTTAAACAAACAAACAGTCCTGGAACATCTTGGCACTATAGTGAGTGTCTTCACCACAGACATACAGCACTGATGACGCAGTTTTCTGAACCAAAGTTTTAGATGTGGAAACTGGGAAAAATGCATTTTCTTGCAGCGAGAGAAGATCTCTATTAGCTGTGCTGACAAACTGTGGGAAGGCAAATCAGCCATAAGACTCCATTAATTTGATTTTAATCTTTACTTTATAAACCTGACATTCTGGATGATAGGACACAACCATTTTGATTAAATGGCTTTTACTACCTTTTTATTTACTGCATAGTTAATAAGGACAGGATTACCCTACCTGTACATACCTGATTTGTGCAACTTCCAGGTTATTGTACCAGATGGTGTTGGTCAGTGTGCATCACCTACAAATATACAGGTTTTAAGCAGCTTTAAAGTCAGTGGGCATTTGTGCTGATTGGCAGACTGATTAAAAACGAACTACCATGTTATATGTGTATATTTTCAACCTCCTAAAAAGTCCTTTGGCCTAATTTTTGTTGTTGTTTGTTTTTTTTGTTTGGGGTTTTGTTTTGTTGTTTTTGTTTGGGGTTTTGCTTGTTTGGGGTTTTGTTTTTTTAAATTTCTTCGCACTTCATGTTAACCATCAACATCGGGAGGAAAACCCACTTTGGAGAAGTGAAGGTGTCATGCTGCTTTCACACAAATGCTCTTAATGCACCTTCTTGAGGCTCCTGGCATTACTTTGAAGTGAAACCACAGTACCTTTTTTCTTTTTGCCCTACTCTTTCTGAAAGACAAAGCAGGGTTTGCAGCTCTGCCTGGTGAGGTAGTTTCCTGCACGTAACTTTAAAAGTCAGAAGCAGACTTGGGCTTCTTTCCTATGCAGATAAGGAAAGCTTCTCGGTTTCTCAGCAGTCTGTCATTAATTAGATCAACTTATTGGGAGCACATGTTGACCGAGTAGATGGTTTATTTTCTGTAGCACAAAAGGTGGCAAAGAAATCAACAAGTCTTACATTGTATGATAGCTTTTCTGGTTTGTTTTCTTTAATTCTTTTTTTTGTGTGTGTGTGTTTGGAACGTCCCACATGAGCCTGCATGTGTGCATTGGCGTCAGCCTGCTGCAAACGGAAATAATATGCATGAAATGGTAATCGTTGCCAGCATCCAGTAAAGTGGCTCCTATCCAGGGCAATGGGATCAATTATTTTTCTGGGAGGCTAGGTATTTGGGGCTGTTAATTTTTGCAAACGAATTACAGGAAGAAAGAAAGAAGCATCTGTGACGGATAGTTATTGACGAAGGAATTTATTTTGCCCAGGGATCATTCACTGTTTGTTTGTGGGGAGAGGATGCGTTTTTATTGTTAGTGGTGCTCACCCTGGAGGCTGAGAGAGAGGGATCTCTGTTGTTCTCCTATGTGAAATTACTTTTGTCATCTGCTACAGAAATTCCTGAAGTGTGTGTGGACTGAAGCATGGAGAGAGACTGAGTTTTTGTTATTTTAGTGCTTACTGATTGCTTTTTCAAAGCAGTTACACTGCTGTCTCACTGAGTCCAGTACACAGCTGGTAGGACCCAAACCCAGAGATTTTATGCAGATAAATTAAAAGATGTACATACACATTGATTAATTTCTAAATCAATAGGTACGAGCTTGTATTCTACTGGGACTTGGTTATTTATTATAAATCTGAACTTTAAAATGTAGACCATCAGTCTTGTCCAAAATATTTGTTTTAGTTTCCTGGCAGATTGACGTTGCAGCAGTTTCAAAAAACTGTCCTTAAATTTGTCTGAACACTTGGTCCCTGTACCACACTGTTGCCGTTCTTTTTTTTTCTTTTTCCCCTTCTCTTCTTTCCCTGTCTGAACACAGCAGTAGCACAGCTGGAGTGACATTTCCAAATGACTCTTCTGAAAAACTACCATAAAAAAGCTTGGGCAAACCCCTCAGCCCCTTCTTCTACCCCTCACGGGCTGTGGCTGGGCTATAGAAAAAAGCACCATGTCCCTTTGGGGGAATGATCCTCTCGCTTCTGTGTGCAGAAAACAACCCAAGGAAGTGGGCAGCCCATCCATGTCCTTGCAGTGCACAGCAGCCCAAGATCACAGAAGCACAAAAATAGTTTAAAGGCATTGAGGCGTAGTACTTTCCCTAGGAAATCTTAAGCTTTTCTTCAGAGTGATTCTTCAAACTGAGTGCCAGCACTAAACAGCTTCAAGAGGCATCCTGGCTACCTTTGCACTTCATTTATTCTGGCACAACTAAACAGAGCCTTTCTTCTCCTCTGTTAAGACATGAGAGCTTGTGAGCTTTGCACTCATCCATGAGATCACACACTGGGTTTCAGTTTCAGACCTCAGTAGTAGCAGCTGGTGGAATAAAAGGATTCCCTGAAATAACACCAGGCCCATGTGGTTGTGCCTGCGCAGAGGGAAGCGCAGGATTTTGGGTAAGCCCTGCAATCTTGGGCCTCTGCCCATCCAGACTGCAGCACCTCTGGGACTGTGTTGTGGTTTCCTGCCTCTCTGCACCTTGGTTTCTTTCCAAAAGAAATCAAAGCACACAAGGACATGGTGTGCTCTTGTTTGCATCCTGGGATGGGGCTGGGCTGCACACCAGGCAGGTCTGCTCTACTCTGGGACTGGGTGTCTTTGTCACTACACTGTCCTGCTGCTCTCTGACCTCTGGAGTCTTCGGCTGCCATGCCTAATGCTGGGGATCTTCACTTGAGAGATAGTGTAATATGCTTGAGAAATAAAGCCTGTAATTGATTTTCTGTTGCTTAACACACGTGCTCTGCTGGTCGATTCATGCTTTCAAGCCCAAAGCTTTCTCAACAGGACAAGAGCACTGCTCCAGGCAGGGTGTCCATCCTTGGCTGCTGAGGTGTTCCTCAAGAGTGTGGTGCCTTCACTGTGCATGACATCATCACATGCTAGGCATATTCAAGCTGGCATTAACCTAATTGCACTCTGCAATCACTACAATGTGATTTAGAATAGGAATATACCCATGCAATCAGACAGTGCTGACCTCTCTGCATGTGTGACTGAACCCCAGAGATACTAAAGCTGGCTGGGTGTGTGTCTTGGCAGTTGTGAACCTGCTGGTCCCTGTATACTCCGTATTTATTCTTGATAGAAATAGTCTTTAGATGACTTGGGGCAAGATGTGGATTGAAGGCAAACCTGGGGGTGTGTGAAGCAGCAACAGCCTGTGAAGGTACAAGGCAGTGCTGAGCTGTTTCCTTGCAGACAGTCTGTGCTGGCTGTTCCCTGCAGTGACAGAAGCTGGGTGTGCACGTTCTCCAGGTGGTGCCACAGAAACTCTGTGAGAATTTGTTGTCTGTTAAGGTTCCTGGTTCGGGTCTTTGTGTTCTTATCTGTGGCACCGGGCATTTGCGGAGAGAGAGAACAGCTGCTGAAGCAGAGTCGTTGACTGAGCTTAATTTGCCAGTTTATGCTTTCTATTCCACTTTAAAACTGAAGTTTGGTGTTTCAGTAGTGTGTGTTTGGGTTTTCAGTTTGTTTTGGGCTTTTTAAAAAAAATATTTATGTATCTATTTTTAAGTGAGGGGAATGACAGGGAAATGCTTTTAATAACTGAAACACACCACTTAACTTGTGCACTCCCACGAACAGGGATTGCAGGTGTATAAAACCTGGGATTCATTCAGTCTGGACTGAGGTGCACTGGCACCATACCTGAACTACTGGAGGAATTTCATAATAGGAATTTCATAATAGGAGGCCTTCCTCTTCATAATAATTTCACCATTCAAATTGACACATAAGAGTTTATAACGTTATCATTCAAATGTCTCTTATTTTTAATGATGTTTAATGGAGTAAGATAAATTTCAGAAATGCATTTACACATTTTTCGTACCTTAAATATATAAGCCGCTTCCAATTGTTACATCAGCTTTTTTTTCTATAATACTAATTTCTGGGAATGCACATTTGAGCATGTTGCCAAAGTTACACAGAATTCATCAGTGCCTTGAGTCTCCATCTATTTCTTCTATAAGTATTTGGGTTATGATAAAGCCTTTATGGTGAGTTTTTGGCATTTCCAAGCACAGCACTTCTAACAGCACAGTTGCCAAGAAAGCACACTTGCTTTACAGTATTTGTTACAAATTTAAAGCACGCTTCAGTACCACCGTTGGCATCCATATTTTGAATCTTCACTTCAGATAAAACCTTGCAGCCCAGAGTTAAATGATCACAGTAATGCAGCTGCTCAGGATGAGGCCAGAATGTTACTGGATGTGTGTTTCTGCAGTGTGCCTGCCCCAGCCTGGAGGGCTCAGCTGTTTGAGGATTGTAGGATCATGGGATAACTTGAGTTAAAAGAGGCCTCCGGAAGTTATCTAGACTCACCTCTTGCTCCAAGCAGCGTTAGCTACGACTTCTGGTCAGTTGAGCCAACACTGCAACATTTTACCCAGAGTGGAGGTTTAAAACTGTGTCATGTGCCACAGCCCTTCAAAATCAACAGGGACCCTTTGCTGGGGGCTGCTGTTACGAAGCAGGAAGGGCTCATTGCTTGAGAGGAAAGCAAACAGCAAGTGTCTGACAGGGTATTTATTGCATTACTGAAAATGGTGTCTTGAGAACCACTGGCTTGGACCAGGATGAAACCTTTAAAGGAGAATTGCTTTCAGCTGAGGAATTTACATAATCATTGTCAGCATGCAAATTCCTGATTTTTGAAGCATAAAGGGCACATAAATGTTTAGTAAAGAGGCCCAATGTCTTTTTTTTTTTTTTTTTTTGGCCTTCCTCAGTTGCAAGAGAAACATTATAATACTCTTGGTATGCTGCCTAAATTCAAAAACATTTGTAAAAGGAAGAAATCTATTTTCTGCATATTTGTATATTTATGTATTTATAGCTTTGTGTGTGTAGACACAATATGTATACATGGTTGATCCATACCTTGTAAGGTTGCTCAGCTGCTAACTTATATGCATTGAGAAATATATTGTCAACCTAGAGCTTGTACATTTTATGCCTTCTAGAGACAGTTTAATAAAAACAGGTGCTTTTCCATAAGAAAAGTTCAGCAGCCATAAAGAAATGTGCACAGCATGTTTCCATTTCATCTTTACATATCTTGTAATTAAAGATGTGCCAAACTCCTTGAAAATAATTCACTTGGTCAGTGAACCACATTATTCAACGATTTGCAGATATCACGAAAGAGAAAGCTTAGGCATTTTGATTCACTCTGCAAATCGACACAGAATTCCTCCACATTATGTCTCGGTGATGCCCGGCAAATCGACTCTCATTGCTCCACACCACATTACTATGCATCAGGTCAAAGCAGCACTTTT
>VZRE01009497.1:491734-599788 GCA_013396775.1 Cephalopterus ornatus
TTTTTCACGGATGTGGAATGTTAGGTGGCATATATTAAAGTCACAAAAATTTTGCAAAAGAGCTATTTGCGAGGTCAGTCTTTGGGAATTTGTTCTTGGTCAGATTATCCTTTATTAATATGCTCTAGGAATATCTTCAGTGGATTCTGAGGCGAGTAGTGAAATCAATTTTGTCTCTCTTTAGGGCATGCCTGGCGTGCTTTTTAGGAGGCTCAAGGCTTTGTCAACTTTAAGGAAAGTGGGGCCATTAGCCTGCTGAAGTATCCCAGCCTGGTGTGCTGCAGTGGTTCATCCTCCTGCAACTGAATCCACTGAGATTTCTGCACAAAGTGTTCATCCCTGCTTCTGGGGCTGCAGCACTCAGATTGTGAAGGGGGGAGAATGAACCTTGGAGGTCCAGAGCGGCCTGGCACAGGATTACTGCATTGCCTATTGTCTGGAGTTGTGGCACTGAAACTCCATTTTGCCCCTAAAAAAGCCCTTAATCCTGTTTTCTCCACTGATGTTCTTATGGCCTTTGTATATGGGTGAGCCCTGTATAAGCTCATGTCCCCTATATGCCAAGCTCTACCAAAACTGGTTTTGTCAGGGGCTGTGAATACCTGTGAAAGCAAGAGAAAGATTTATCCTGATCATAAAATTATTTTTTTAACATTTGGAATGGATTTTTTATCTCTGTTTTACTAAAGAGGTGAAGTTAAGTGGATGATCTCCTTTCATTTCCCAGCAGCATTGCACTCTCGTATTTCAGCATTCACAGACTGAGCAATACCTTATGAACCATGTAGTCAGCAACAAAGCTTGTGCTGTGCTTTTGTATCCCAGCAATTGCCTGCTATTTTAAAAAAATCTATGCTCTGTTTACATAATATAACTAGAAATATCTTTCTGTTGAAATGTTTGGGTGTTTCACTGCGGGATGGATTGCTCACTCCAGGGCGGGACCTGCTGTGCTGTGCGGGCAGCTCTGCAGCCTGGCAGGGCTTCTGAGGAGACTCCAAGGACGAAAGGGAATTGCACTGGTCTGAGCCCATCTACCTTCGAAGTTTCCTTGCTGGTTTTACAGTCAGTAGAGGATTAGGAGTTGTGAGCATCTTGTGTTGCTCTGTGCCATCCAGACCAGTTGTGTTGCTGTAAACACAGAACAAACAAGCAAATTAATGCCAGATGTGATGGAGAGATGTCCCATATTAATTCACGTGCCTGTTGATGTGTGAACTAAAGCCTCCTGTCGGTAGTGTCAGGTGTTGGGAAGATGGGAGCTGTGGTGTTCCTTAGCATTTCAGCAGCAGGTTGATCTGATTCATCATCAATATGATAGAAAATTGGGTTTGACATGATAAATGTTTACTGGTCAGTGTTATTCTGCAATGCTTGTGCTGTGTCAGCTGTACCTCTCCTATTTTAGGTGCTATAAAACATTTGTTGTCTCCATGTTCATTACAGAGAGGGGAAAACAGAAGCTTTGGGGCTCCTCCATTGATTTCACAAGCTCAACCATTTTTCATTTCCCGGATGGACTGTCTTGCAAATTAGAATTGTGGAAACTTGTGTTTCTGTGTTAAGCATTCTGGTTTTATGATGCAAAAAAAAAAGGTTTTAGCTGGGCTTTGTGGAATTTTATTCTTCTTCGTAAAATTTTTCTTGATCCCTCATCTTCTGCCTGCAGATGTTGGATCTGTTGGAGAGTGTGTGCTGCTAACACCATGTTTACTCCAAGGTCATGGGTGTATGGTATTCAGTTGTTTTAAAAGATAGGAAGGCTCTCTGAACAGCTAGGTGGGATATGGAATATTTCTTAGCTGGGGACCTGGAATGGTTTGGGTGGATGCTAAAGAAGAAGGTGGAGTGTTTCAGTTGCTCAGGAGGTTTAACGCTAGTCGCTTCAAATCTTCTTTTGCTGATCTGCTGAAGATTGTGTAATCTCTCTAGCATGCAGATGTTGAACAAAAGAATATTACTGTAACATCCTTAATCTGTCTTTCCCTCTTCCCTTCCTTCCTTATGATCCACTCCCCTTTCTCCTGGGAATTGAAAGTATAAAATGGAATTTGCAAAAAGGTGCATTTCGAGTTTCCAAGAACTAATTCTCTGCAAAGAGATTATCTGTATTACTGGGAAAAGCTACTGCTCATTAGATGTCTAGCTGTAGATGCAGTTTAAGGCGATAAATAAAATATTCTTGATCACAGCACACAAGAATATAATTAATCGGGTATTTGTTCTAATATGACTGCATAGGGATTTAACAGAAGATCAGCTGTGTTTAGTAATTTCACTGATAGGTTTTTCCTTCCCCAGATGAAGGATTCTACCTTTTTCTGGAATATCAAACTATGCCCTAATTTACATAATGTAGAGTATTTCTGTTGTATGACAGAAGAAAGGACGCAAACAGGAAAGCAATAATTTTTAAACTATGCAAGTGTATGGGTAGTTTAGATATTTCACTTTTTATTTTTTGTTTTTAAAGTCAGAGCTGTAATATGTTTGAAGGGGAACACCTGAGTTCTTGAAACAGTTATAGGGATAATACTGTGCCTTTACTGAAACAACACTGCTGAAATCAAGAAATGAGACGTTCGTGCCGTGAAAACGGGGAGAAGTGCTTCAGTTAACCATTGAATAATAATCTGCGTGTAAAGGTGTTACAAACGCAGCGGCTCAAGTGGATGAGGCAGTCCTGCAGGTGTGAGGAGTTTGAAGGATATCCTTCAGAGCTGCAGTGTGCCGTTGCAGAGCAGCTCGGCACGTCTGCGTGCCCGTGGCAATGCGCCGTGCGGGCGCTGGAGGTACCCCGCGTGTCAGGTGTCACGGTTTGGATCCGTCTTTTCCGTCGAATGCTCAAACCTTGCAGTTTGCAGCCTCTCCTCCTCCCACCCCCTCTATGAACACAAGGGAAAGGGAGAAGGGAAAAGCTACTGAAACGCCGAAATGACCAGACCAAAGCTGTACGAAAATATACACATGTATTTACACTTGTATACAATTAGAATACTATGTACACAGAAGAAGGGACCCCAAACACCTCCCCCTGCCCCGAAGGGAAAAGGGACAGGAGAAAAAAAAACCAAAACAGATATATACAGTCAAAACCCAGGAGTAACCAATAAAGAACTAACAAAAGAAAATCCTACTACTCTCCTCGAGATAGCAGAATTGCACCAAGCGACCGCCGGCACTCTCCGCTTCCCAAGGCCCACAAGGCCTCACTGGGCCTCACTCCTCCACGCGAGTAGAGCCGATAGCAGAGAACCTGCTCCCGGGCCCACCGGAAAGGACAGAGAGAAAGAGGCTTCTCTCCCTTCTTATTTATACCCTGGTTTACGTAAAAAATCGCATGGAATACTGGGAAGATGACCACTTCCTCGGTTACAACCTGGTTACCAAGGAAGGTCTAGAATCAAAACCACTGCACTGTGAAAGGGCAGGTGTCTCCAAAGTCTCAGCCAAACCGCTGCTCCAAGCCCTGAGACTGATCCAGGAAAAGCAGCGTTTCCTCGAGGCTCATGTGTGAACACTTAGGCCCCTCTCCCTCGGCCGTGTGTGAGCACACATGTGGTGCTGGTGTGTGCGGGGGAGAACAGTCCCTTTTAATGAGTGGCAAACTGTCTATCTGGACAATTTGCATGGATAAGCACAATCCATCATAATACTTCACTGAAGATTAGCCTGCTTATGAGACTGACGTGTTTTGAAAGGAACACACCAAAGTGAAATTTATTTTCAAACTCCTAAGTCTGTGGCTTTGATCAAGGAAACAAAGCATGATGTTGTTTTAAGAAGACACTAATGACTGAAAAAGAAGTGATGTGTTTAAAAATCTTGATCTGCTGAGGGTAATGGTTGCAGGGTTTGCCAGCAGCTTCCCATTAGTGTTTGAAAAGCTCCCATGCTGTACCCTGCTGCACAACGCTAGCAGAAATTTTAATACCTATATCTCTAATTTAACTAGAGCACATGTCAATGAAAGACTTATATTTGTTGATCTAAAGAAAAATATTTCATATTGCTTGCTGCAGATTACAAAACCTTAGGATCTGCAAGCATCAATGAACAGTAAAATATATGACCAGATGATTGACGGGACAAGAAACAGACAGGTATTGTGTGTAATAGGCTAAAACCAGCCTCTGGAAAAAACATGAAAAATGGAAATTAAAACAACAGAAAAACAAAGAGCATTTCAAATTTGCCTTAATTCAATTTTTATTGCTTTGCATATGAGGTTACTCAGCCAAAAGCGAGTGAAATATTTTATGGACTTAATAGTACACTTCTGTATTTGTATGCTCATGTCTTTTATTCTGTATCAAAGTTAAATGAAAATGGAAACATAAGAGTTGACTGTGATAACATTCAGACTGTGTCTCAAAAATATATTTGAAAAGTTAACTGTGCCAGTTTGCTTGCAACTGGTAGTTGTATGAAGCCTTCAGTATTTTTATTAGAAAGTAAAACCGAAGGATGGGCACCTGCTGCTCAAAGGAGAAACTATTTTGTTTTTTAATGGGATCATCAGGAAAAGAAATCTCATTTCCCCATTGCAACTTTAGAATGAATATTTGAAAAACGTTTCTTTGTGCCTGAGCTGCCATTAAACCCTGACTGCTTGGGTCTTTATCTTGTCTGTAGTCTGGTTTCTGTACAGGTGGTCTCGTTGAAAGGAACAGGTAATATGAAACTACTTTCCACTAAGGCTACAGAGCTGAATGTTTCCTTCAGTCTACTTGTACCTGTTGCATTCCCAGACATGATCATGGCTTATTTCTTTTCTCTCTGACTCCCCTACCCCTGTTTCACAAGCTAAGACAGTCAGGTAGAAAAAGGAAAATTTGATAGTAAGTTGCATGTCTTGAGAAAACAACCAACTTGCTTCAGTCTGATTTCATAAATGTACCAGTTGATTTTCACTGATTTCATAAATGTACCAGTTGATGTGGCCTCTTTGAGCAGTACAAATACTGTATTGAGTGCTCTCCATTGGGTAAACCAAAACCCTTTATAGCTAGGAACAAGGTGGACATGAATAAGGTCCATTTGAATTATTACAGCGTCTTTCATAATTAGCATTGTCATGATGCTGTAAGGACTAAAAGCTGCACAGGCACTGCTTTATGATTTGCAAAAAATGCAGCAAGCAAAATGGAGTTTGAACAAGTAGCCAAAAAGAATGTGTGGCCTTTCCGCCTTTTTGGAGCAGGAAGGTGATCTGTCTGCCTTTGTCATCCGCTCCTTTTGGTCATGTCATGCCAAAAGATTGCTCAGTCATCAAATGTTTAAATTCAGTCATAATGTATGTCAAATCATCCCTTTTGGATTGCCCCTGCTAGCATTATTTGTCAGAGAAATCAGTATTCATGTGATGCCATTGATCTTTCTGCAAATTGCATCTGTATTTCAGTGGTACATAAATCCCTTTCATACTCTGTATCCAAGCACTGATCTGGGTCTAAGTGTAGAAGAAAACTGGAAGGTACAGGTCACCACTGCTCTGATCAGCACTGAGTTCCTGCCATAATCATTTCACCCTAAATTCAATACACTCCTTGCCTGTGTTATCAGTAGTGTTGTGACTCAATTCAAAGGTGTGAAACATCAGGACATAAAGGGGCAACCAAGAGAATCACTTTCTTCATCTCTGTTGGCGAGCACGGTATTGTCTTACTGATGTCTGGCTTCACATTGTGTATATAATCACATCTATTAAAACCCAGAGATTCAAGGATAGGGAAATTACTCTGAAAGTGGTGAAAAGAGACATTTCTCTCTGGGGGTTTGTTTGCTTTCTGGTTTATTGACCTGGGTGTCTCATTTGTTGGGTTCCTTTAAACCATCTGTATGTAACTTGTACATTCTGGTGGGATTGAAAATGGGAAATATGTGAGTTTTTATGACTTGGATGGATAGTTGCTGAGCTGCTGACTGTTCTGGATGGCAGATGTAGCAGTAGAATTGAGGAGGGGCTTTTGGCAATATTCCGAAAGCCTGGCTTGCCTGGTGCTCGGTGTAAAAGCAAACATGATCACAGGAGAAAAGAACTGCCAGAAAAACCAACATCTTAAAATCTGTCCTGTATAAAATACCTTATTTTTCCTCCTGTCATACAATGTTCACTTTCTGGTTTCATCCTGTACAACTGCAAAGCTGGTAGGGCATTTAGAGTTTCAAGAATATCTGTGTTGAAAAGCTCAAACCTATTTTAAGAGTCTTATATTCCCAGTTAACTAGTACTTTAACTTATGAATTTCTTTTTAACTTCTTTATACAGAAACCAGTACGAGATATTAATTTATTTTTTCACTGAGAAGCAAGGATATTTTTATTCTTAGGAATTAAATCTCAAGTGCTGATGTTTACGCCACACTAATTACCCCTTTTTTTGTTATTGAGACAGGCTTAGTGGTTTGTTTCCATTTGAAGCTTCTAGTATATCTGTAAATAGTATATTTGTAAATATTTGCTCACAAGATTCGACACACACACAGAGATATACATACATATATAAAACATGTAATTGTTGGTTTTCAGTCTGGTATGGGTCACCACTAGGGTGCTCACAAGCAGTAACTAAAATAACAAATTCAAAGCATAATTTTTCTGGGACTGGGATTTCTGCTGAAAAATACGTTGGTGTTTGCAAATCAGAAAGTTGGAGACCACTAAAGTAATCTGTTTCCAATTGCCTAGGAGACTCATATGTCCGTGACTGTGATCTGAATACTCGGATCTTCTCCAGTGACTTACTGAATCACGAGCAGCAGCCACGTGCCTGGAGACTCCTCTGGAGTGGGGAAGGCTCCTTGGAAAGGGAGCCTTTGGGTCAGGCGCTGCAACAAGGGCTGACTCCAGCTGTGCAGCTCCTGACCCAGAGGTCACGTCTGGGAAGACGGGAACATCCCAACCTGGCACGGGGGCTGGGCAGCCCCTTCGGCTGGGACTGTACGGTGGCTTTGCAGCTGCCTGAACTTCACACTGAGCATCTGTGCTTAAACCAGAGCATTAGGGGGGCGGCTTACTTTAAAGAGACAGAGCTTTTAAATGTTAGGAAAGCAAAAAAAAAAACTAGGTAAACATGATATTTGGACAAAAAGTGTTTGCGTGCATGGCCATGAAGTGTGAAAAGATTTAATTTTGGAGGAAGTGACCAGAACTAAAAGCACTGAGCTATTAGGTGCAGCAAGGATGCCAGACGTGAGTTTTCTATCAATGGGGCTTGGGGAGAGGTAATATACTTGGAAATGAGAAAGGATGATGCTTTTTCTTTCTGCCTTTACCTTTGCTGAGGTGAGGTCAGTGGGAATTATGTCCCATTTCATTCGCATGCCTGGAACATTAGAAAAATTGTCGTTGGTGGTACAGTGGGAACTGGAATCTGCTCGTGATAAGGAGGGTATGCTGCTTAGTTCAGAAGATGCCCAAAAGTTTATGTTCATAATGATGAAAAAGTAATTGTTACAAAAACTTGAAAAATTAGGGAAAGTCAAGTTTTCCATGTAGACTTATGCGTTGGAGTTTTTTTGTTGTTGTTCATTTGGACTCTTTCTCAATGTTCTGCAGAAGGTATCTATGAAATACGTAAAACTGTCATGTGTTAACTTTCTTGCCAGTTTTTTTTACAATTAGTTCAATATGGCACAAGACCTCTAAATGACCCTTGGTTCTGTGTCACAGATTGCACTTTGTACGTTTATATGAAATAGCAGGATAAGAGTCATCCTGGGAGCACTTTGGTGATTTTCAAAGCAGAAAAGTCTCTGTGGGGCAAATGTTTGTGATAACTACAACTTTATTAAAACTTTTGAAGAGAATGAATAAAATGAGACTGCAGAACTCCATCAGTGACTGAATTTTTGCCAGTGCTTGTCTTTTTGGCTGAAAATAGAATTTTAAAAAGAGCCAGGCCTGGGTTTTCATAGCGTTAAATGCCATTTTGTTGATTTTTGCTCTGGTACAGGGAATATAAATCAGTACTGTTTTGATTTAGTGCTTTGTACTGCTCTAGGGGATTGAGTGTGACAGGAGGCCAAGGTGGGTGGAGCCCACAGTCTCACTGAGGCAGTGTGAGCCATTTGTGGGACTTAAGCAGCTACATGTCCAGCCACAGTTGCCAAAGACCTTCAGATCTTTGGGAATGGGGACAGTGTTTAAACACCAGACCTGAGCTCCAAATGAAGTGTAGAAGACTCCTGAAAGCTAAAGGCACTGCATTGGCCCCACACGAGGAGTTTGCCCAAGCTGGAGAAGCAGAACCATTGATTTCTTTTAGTTTGGAGTCTCTGTTTGGCCAGTGCTAAGAAGGTCCCTCAAAGTATTTAGCCCTTAAATGTCCAGCTGGATTGCAGTCCTCTTGGAGCATGAAAGCAAAGACAGAGCTCTGGCCTTCTCCAGTGGCAAGTGCACCCCTGCACCATACCTGGCTCTATAACATGGCTCAAAGAGAGTCAACCCTGGAATAAAATCCAGTAAAACCCAGCTAAAGATCAGTCTTTTCTGATGGATTTATTTTTTAAGTAAAACCAAGCTGATTTAGATTGTGAGGAAGTCATAAATTTTATTGTCCAAGTGTACTCAAATAGTCAGGGTCTTGTAGGCACTTCTCATCCTACCAGATGTCCAAGAAACATCTGCAGAAATACATCATTTAAACAAGTAATGTAAATAAAAAGGCTAATTCATTAAATCCAGAATATTAAATTTAAATAAAAATAAAAAGCAATCAGTTTTCTCCTAGTGATTTCCATATTTTTCCATATTTTTTCCATATTATTTTCTATATTTTTGGTAGGTGACTGTAACAGGGAAGAACAAACAATATCAGTAAACATAAAATTGTTGTTGGAGGCTGCAAATCAAATTTGAGTTATTGGATAAATGTGTGGTGCAAAAGTAAGGAATATCTGAAAGACTGATATTGAAATGGTGCCTTATGGTCCAAGGACAAAAGAGGTTTCAAATAAAACAGAACTTTGTTTTACTTATTAAAAAAAAATTAAGGGGGATCCTTTCAACATTATCATTAAATTGAATTAAACTGAATCAATTTGCTTCAATAGAACTTTAATGCTTAAGTTCCGTAGGTCTCAAAATCTCAGCCTTAACCTTAGTTCCACTTTCTAAATCTTAAAATCTTGCCTTTGACCCTGGACATATAAAACTTCATAGATAAGAAACAGTTGTGTGTAGTCACAAGTACCTCTCAGTTCTGGGTTCACTTTGAGGAGGCTGCTTCTGAAAATACATATGGTTTGGGAGCAAAATTCTTCATTTTCTGGGCAAGGAGAAACTTGAGGAGTGAGGGTTAAAAAAGATGCTAATAACACAGTTCTGGATTCCATCTCTTACTTTTCTTGTAGCTCTACTAGTTCAACCTTGGTTGATTCGTCAGAAAGGTTTTCTCCCCACTGTAAAGTGATTTCTTCCCCTTTGTTTCTCTCTTCTCACTTAATGGCACAGTTTTTCCTGCATCATTAGGTCGTGATGAACCATTTTCATAACAGCAGCATAATTTTAACAGGAATTTATAAGATGTTCATATATTTCTTTAAATAACTCAATGCCTCTTGTTTACCTTTGGTATTGCCTTTTTAGTTATTGCTTACAGCTGGGCAAGCCATTTTATTTGGGTGTATTTTGTAGTTCATAATCGTCATAATCTTAATGGCTTTATATTTGCAAATTGCTTCCTAGTTACTATTGCTGATTGTCTCCTTTAAAGACCTGAACCACTTCTTGGCATTGAAATGAGTGTCATTAATAGGATAATTAATCAATCGAAAGGAGAGATGTCCCAAAATAATATTTCAAATTTTACTAATGTTTGTTCGCACTAAAAAAAGTGAAAATCTATTTGGAGAAACTCCGAATCACTACTTTCAGCTTTGTTCCATAATTATCTTCCTGAAATGCATTCCTGGAAAAACCTGCAAGAAAAACCCCTCTCCCTACCGAGTCAGAAAACTCTGGGAAGCTGATGGGTTTAGTCATTAATTTCCAGCCTGATGACCTGGGAAGAGGTGGCTGAATGTCGAAGTGCTGCTGGAAATGTTTCTCTTTGAGCAAGCTGAAGATGTGTCCTTTACTAAATTAACAGTCAGCCTTGAAAGGAAAGTATATGAAGCATGGATCAGCAAATTAATTCAAATTAAAAAGAGAACTGGTGTTGAAAATTCAAACTCGAAGCCAGTATTTGTTCTTTTCTTAAATTTAAACCTCAGGTGCCTTCAAACATTGGACTACATCATAATGCAGTTTTTTGTGGTCCACTCCCATCTCACTGCCTGATTATCCCTGTGACAGCTGTAGCTGTGGAGTAATAGAAAAATAGAAGTTGGAAAGTATTTAATGTTTTTTTCTGCCTTTTTAATAGAATATAGGAACAGGGAATGGAAGCTCTCCAGAGAAAACAGTTTCAGAAGTTTGCTGTAAAGATGGACTATGTAGGGAAACCTTCGTCACTGAACAGCAGTTTATTAAGGAGTATCAATCAGTTTGAGTGGCAGGCACAAAATGTAGGAGTTTCATGAGATAAGGAACAGGATGTTTTCTTTCTGCTGTACGTTATGATGAAGACTTCTTAATTTTCTTTTGTGTACTAATACCCATTCTTGAACTCTTACAGTTCAGAGTATGAATGAAGACTGATCCAAGTATGATATATTATTAAAAAAGAAACCTTATATTATTCTTTTATCCTTCAGAATTGCCTGATTTTGCCATGTAAATTTTGTTATTAATTCTTACTGAAACCTCAGCAAAGTTAGAGGGTAAATTTTAGCTTCTTTATTAATAAAATGTCATCATTTACAATCTTTTTAATAAATAATAAATTTGAGCAAATTTATAATCTGTTCTAACAGTGCTTTTAGTTATTTAAGGTATTTTAACATACTAAAATTGAGAATATTTTTATATATGCTTATAAAATAAAACCTGCCCACCAAACCCTGATTCTAGATGATTCCAATGGTGAAAACATCTGTCAAAGGTTGCTTTTTGCACTTCCTGAAGTCCCAGAGATTACTGAGGACTAAACAAATAATGGGATTTTAGTTTCAGTTTGCTGTTTATTCTTGAGGGTAATGTTTGGGACATTAAAAAGCCTTATTTAGGTCAAATTATTCATTTTATCGGGCCACTGTAAAGAAAGACTGGTTTTAGTTCAAAAAAAGCTTCAAAATAAGGTAATTTCAAAATTTCTATGTGGGGCGCTGCATTTTGAATTCTGTGGTGAACTTTCAGAAAGCAGCAACATAGGCCTCACAAAACAGCAGGTACAGGACATAAAAAACCTTTTAATAATGGCTGAAATTGTGCAATTTTGAGAGGGGGAGGGAAAAAAAAAACACCAAAACTACACCCCACCCAATGGGTGTCATTCTGCCAAGCAATAGCACGGCACAGTAATAAATAACCCAGCGAGCAGATGCTGTTTGGTACTAATGGGATATTGAATTGGCAACCTGAGGCCTGTTTTTTTGTAGTCTGACTGTGCCAAATTGGTTTCTGCAGTTCCTGCAGAGACCAGTAGTTTTGCAAACGCTTCCCTGAGGAGGGCTGGGTCTCACAGGGGAGCAGAGACAGCCCTGAGATGTTCATTTGCCCAACAGGAAAAATAGTGGCCCTGAGGGGGCAGCGGTAGAGCTGGAAGTAAAAGTTACATCCCTTTATTCCTGCCCTCAAATCTTGTCTGCTTTACCTCTTATTTCTGTAACTTGGGGCCCCCAGTTTAAGGGCCCCCAGTTCAAAGGCCCCCATCGAAAGGTGGGAGATTTAGGATCCCATGAGCACCTTAAATTTTGTTAACTAGGGTTTGCCACATGAACTGCTTAAACTATGTAGGACTCTAATTTATAACTGAACAATTCAACAGTGCTTTTTGCAGTTACAAAGTAGCTGCCAAAATCTCATAAATGACCATGTTAGTCATATTTTTTCCTTCTTCAGAAGGAATAGTTCTTTCTTTTATTAATATAAAACCACAATGTCATTATGTCACCCATGCATCCACTGTGTAATTACTCCATTTTAAAGATAAATCCATTGTCTTGGGATGCATCCATCATGGATGTCACCTTTAGCACAGAAGGTGAGACACTAAATGGACACTTTTTACTAATATTAATTTCTATATAGTCATCAATTGCGAATAGACTATCCATTGTTCTCTTTGACAGAGACAGGCCAATGACAAAGATTAAGTTATCCATTTTTGTGGAAGCAAGGGATCTGCTTCGAAGAGTGCTCTTCAAGATCCTGCTTTTCTGGTCTGAGTATATTCTATTAATCTACAGTTTGTTCATTTTAAACACTGATCAATTATAGCAGGAGATTGCAGATTGCATGTTCTTCATTGAAATGAAAGGTCAGGAATTAGAGAAGCTTTGAGTTTCTCTCTGAAAGATTTATAATCAAAAAGAAAAGAAAATGCCTGGTTTTGTCTCTTGCCTGCTGTGTTAATCTGACACTCAAGGGCTCTTTCTGGATCTTCTGCCAACCTTATCTCAGATTCTCATGCAATTTAAATGACAATTTATAGTACTCATTTAAATTATGCAGGAGTGTTATTCTAAGAATACACTGAAGGGTACATCTTTGGAAACTTGCTAGAGCCAGTACAGGAGCCATCAAGGCCCAAATGCCTTTTGCAACTGATAGGTACTTTTATGTTATTTCCAGAACCACCTGACCTTTTTTGGGGAAGGGAGGGTGTGGGGGCGAGGCAGGCCTCTGCTGCATGTGGGCTTAGTTTCTTTTTGTTTTATCTTGGTGCAATGAGTGGGAGTATGACATGTCTGGATACTCTGATATGGAAGAAAGTGTGACATAGGATGAATCAGATCAATGGCCTATGAAGGTATTTTCCCATTCTATCTGGACAAAATTCTTCGCTGTAACATGGCACTTGGGGACATGGGTTGGTGGTGGACTTGGCAGTGTTAGGTTAACAGTTGGACTCAATGATCTTAAGGGTCTTTTGCAACTAAATGATTCTATGACTATATTTTATATTTGAGAACTGTTTGAAGTTTGACTTCTTTGTTTTCTCTGGGAGCACTTGAGGGCTGTATGGAATGATTCAGCAGCTCACTGCATCCTGGATTATTGTCTTAAATCCATCACATGTTCATGAATGAGGAAAATAGAAAGGGTAAAATCCTGATTTGGGAAGGTACTTCAATGGGAAACAGTTCAGTACCAGTATAGGCTCAAGCAAACATGGAAAATAATCCAAATGTCGTTGAAAGTATCACTTAAATTAGTGGGCTTTTGGCAAAACCTACCAATCTCCTTTGCTGTGTGTTTGTAGGCGCGTGTGCATTTAGAGTAGACATTTTAAAAGCACCTAACCAAGTTGATAACTAGTTTGCTATTAAATAAGAACTATACTGTATCTACCTGTTTCCTTTCCCACCAGACGAACAGTTTCCATAGCAAACTCTGTAGCTGTTCTTGCAGGTATATGCACTTGGTGCGTATCTTTTAACACTACAGGGCTTTTATGGCCCAAAAAAATACAATATGTCCAACACATCAGGTTAGTCATACTTCCTTCAAGGTAAGGGTTAGTACTCAAGAGAAAAAAGAGAGATAGATCTATGTTTTGGTTGCAGTAAATGGCAGGGGATGAGAGCCTTGCTCAGCAGAATCAAATGTAGACTGTGGTTACAAATAGCAGTTGCCCAACTGTCCCTGCAGCGATGGGGTTGGGGTTGCTGTGTGCTCTGGGCGGGTTTGGCTGTGTGTGTTTGCATGGGTATTGCACTTCTGGGCAAGGCCTTGAGAAATTGGGCTTAATACAGGCCATAATGCTCCCATGGCGAGCTCTGCAAAATGAATTTGGGCTCTGCCATCAAGCCATCTTTATGCTTTATTTCACTGAAATTTCTTTTGACATCTGCTTTATTTAAACTCTGCTGAGAATGCTAGGTTAAATTTAAGGATAATCAAAAATATTCTATTTTGGGAAAGTTAGGAAATTGTTCTTTCCCCTGTCCAAAAATAGCTGTACTTTAAATAGCTCCTATTAAAACAGATTCCTTGTGAATTGTTTCCACTGTTTCTGATGAAAGTCTCATGTTCTGCTATGAGAAGGCAGCACAGGTAACAAATCGGACAGGATGTTCATATTCCAAAATATGAGAAATTTTGTATCACATTTTTGGTATTTAATACCTGCATGCCATGTAATAAGTAAACCTACACCCTTCTTGGGCTTTTTAAATAGTCATCAGGCTATTTTAATGATTTGGAGTATTCTTCATGTATTTGTGAATTCCTGAATTCCTTTGTAACTGCAATCTGCTTTCTTCTGACTTTTAAATGCAACTTAGAATGAGCGATTTTTCTGTGAATATAAATCTCTTTATTTGTTAGGGTCCTCTGCTTGTGGCATTACCCCTTTTTATTCACTTATGACTAGCTGTTAACCCTAACAAAATATGTGAAGGTTGTTATGAAAAGGAATTAATTTTTATCATATTAAAGACGTAATCATTGAAAGTATCTATATCTGAGAAAAATGAGAAAGACCTCAGAGGGTACTTTAAAATGTCTCTGTTGTGTCAGGGCATATGTATATTTCTGATATGTGTGCTGATAAGGAGATATAACACAACCAAATTATATGTTAGGCTTAGTTTAGAGTTTCAAATAGTGGCACTTCATTTACTGCTACTACTTTAAAATCCCAACAAAAAATTTAACTTGGTTAAAAAAATTAGATTTCTTTATTAACAATTTTAATAGTTGCCAGGCAAATTACAGCTTTTTCGTCATTCTCATTGTTTCTATTTATCTGCATTGTGTTAAAGGAAATTCTGAGACAAAGAAGGGACAAACATTGACCAAAGTTTGGTATTCTAGACATCTGCTGCACATCAACAAACTGTGTGTGCACGGTTTTCAGTGTGTCTAGACTTTTTTCTGTAATAATTTGTGTAGTTGTTAGGGGAGGAAAAATCCATTCTAGAAAGACTCCTGTTTCTTTTTGACTGGGTGACCTACAGTGGACAACCACCACGAAAGGACATTAGTCACAAAGTTGGCTAGGAATACTATTTTATTAGGAGAAGAAGTAAAAGAAAAAGGGCTCTACTTGAGTGTGGATCTTTTCTTTAGTCCTAATTAGAAGCACAATCCATCATGCTGGAAAGTTTCTATTCATTTTGGTGATTGGGGACATGACAAATGAATCTCGGAATAAATGGGATGTCAAGGCAGAGCAGGAGATGGATGTGTTCTGCATGGGATGAATGTAATAAGTACAGTTAATGTTGGCAACCAGCCAGTCCCATTGCCTCATGCTGGGTGAGATGCCCCAAGGCTCTGACCAGGGGTAAACCACTAATAAATGATTCCCCTCATCTCCCATTTATTAGAAAATGAACACCTTGTCAAGGTTCATTTTCTGTTTTCCTAACTGTCACTTTGCTTCAGGGATGGCAACTAATTGAATATTAGTTAATTGTTTTTAATAAAATGCTGATAATTAGATAGCTTTTTTTCATCTTGCTGGCCTAGCTCCTCTCTTTAATTTCACTTCCCTTTCAGTAGCCTCTGTTTCTCACGCAGCCGTGTCGAGATTGATTATCTGCAGTGAGCGAGAGGCCAAGCAAGAAACTTCATTTAAGATTAATTTCAGGGAAACTGTTTTACAATTTTTCTAAATTGAATTTAGTCTTAATTTTAAAGTGTTAGAGGTTGTATGTCTTCAAAGGTTGCTTTTGGATAATTTATTATATAGCAAGTAATCAAACCCACTCTTGAACTGGGATGCTCAACATGTCTAAAGGCATTGCTTGGATTTAGCCATACTGACAGAAGTATGGTTTTTCTCAGAAGTGTTGGGGGGAGAAGGGAGGCATTCCCTGGCATATAGATTTCCAGTAATGTGGTATCTTTATTATTATATAAGCAATCCCTACAAAAGGATGTCTTTTCCTCTTTATATCAGTTTCTCCAGTCCTCTGTGATCCCCAGTGGTCTTTGGTAGTCACAGTAACAGGGGATACAGATGGTTTCTCCTAAATGCTTGAAAACCAAGTCTATGATAACTGTGTAAGTTCATGGCAGCTACCCGATCAGGATGTGTCTTCCCCATGCCAGCCTGGGTAAGACTCAGATGTACCTTCAAGTGTATTGGAACTGTGGTCTGTTCTTTCAATCCGTTAAAACAACCTCCAAAATCTAAGACCTGTGTCAAAGCTGCGTGTGGTTTGTGTGAAAGCTGCACGTGGTTTCTCAGGAAATTCTTACGGTAAATTGCTGGGTGTCTGGCCGCCACCAGGTGTAAAATGTGAGAGTGCCACTAATTGCAGTTGAACTGTGATGACTTGCACAGGCTGTCAGGCTGTCCCATAGGACTGGCCTCTGTCTTATCTGGAGTAAACCATAATACAGAAAATATATTTGTGGGCTCACAAAGTGGGGATAGTACGGCCGTAAAAATGCTGCCAACAAATATTTCTCCAGCCTAGAGGTGGGAATATGTGTGTGTGTCTGGTAAGGGCAGAATGGAAAAAGGCAACAAAGCATGCAGAATTTGTACTAGATTGGTGCTTATTTAGCAAAAGGAGAAGGCTGGAAAAGGCACCCCTAAGATCCCTTCTGCCTTAGCCTCTATCTCTCCCCACACAAAACCGGCTTTAGTTGTTTGCATTCCCTTGGGGAGGGGATGAAACTGTATCACGCTGCTCCTTTCAGTCACTGACTTGTGTAAAGATATCAGGGGATGGATATTTGTACCACGGCAAAATGCTGAGCAGCTCAGTGTAAGAACTGCTGAGCTGGAAAAAGGAGCTGGAGAAAGATGAAATGAATACTGAAAACACAGAAATGAGCAAATGGAACATAATGCAAGCAGAATTAGAGTACTTGGAGTCTGTCCTAAGATATTCCTGGCCAAGTTTGTCCCTTCAAGCAAATAAAACAACCCCAGGGAGCAATTTGGCCTACCATGCATACATTTGGATTCTCTGAAGAGAAGTAGAATAACCCAATTGCATGGACTGAGAAAAACTGTAACAGCTTTTACATCCCATCTTTTCTCTAAGAGATGCTGAATAAAATACATGGCTCATATACAGTTCTTGTTAAAGTCAACTCACTACATTTTTACTAGCTTCACAATGTACCAATTATTTAAAAACTCAGCAGAGAAAAGGTTGTCAGATTCTGAATGAATTTAGGTGAGCACTTGCCTTAAACCTGGCAGAAAAGTAGATCTGTATGCTTTCTAAACTTTTTTTTTGCTAGCAAGGCTCTTGACTTAGCAAGGAATTGGACTGGGAACTTCCAAAGAATTCACTGTTTTTCTTTGGATGTGGCTGCACAGTCATGCAGGACCGTAGTTCATGTAGACACATCTGAGTCAGCTTTAAATCAGCAATGTAACAATAGCCTCATGGAGCTCAGCATGGGACAACACATTTGCCCAGTTTCTCAGGTAGGTTTTGCTGTGTTTTGCTGGCTGATGTGTGTGTGTGTATCCTTTGTCTTTGCTAAAGGATGTCAAAAGACCTTTTTCATAAGGGGAAAAAAAAAAAAGCCTGGCTCTCAGATTTATTCTGTACTGGAGAACCTGAAAAGGTCCTCTGCTGAGCGTGAAGGGTGATCTATGCTGATCTCTAAGAGAAGGATGAAGGTTTTTCTATTCCACTCCCTGGCAAAACATATACATAGAAAAACAAAAAGGCAATTAGTGAAAGACCAGCAAACATTTCTTCCATTTCTATTGTATATCTTAATCTTTCAGTGAAGGGTACAGTTAACACTTTGCAAGGAAATCCACATCAGATGTGTGAATTGAAGTCTGCAATCCTCCCTGGTGAGCATCTTGCTCCTTGAGGGGTCCCGCTGGACTCAGTCAGATTGTTGTAGCCTAAGTTTCTTCAGCCTCCTCTTCACATTCAGTCATGATGGGTGACAGACCAGTCACCTTCCTCTGGCAAAGTCACCTTGCCAAGCCCTATCCTTTGTAGAGGTGGAGATTTTATTCTTTTCTGTAAACAAGAGGATTTTCTTTATTAGCTACAATGATCTATAAAGCTGGTAGGAGAATTGTTTATTGTCAGGAAAGCTTGTACTTAATGGCACGGTCTGAATATTGCAGGCCACCTCAAGTAACTCTGTAGTACTGTAGCAAATGGGTCCCCCACTGGAGATAAACAATACAAGCTGCTGTAGAAAAGACTTCCAGGAATATTCACGTGTTTTGGTCTTGAGCAAGTAGTCTGCTGCTTCTGATTTTTCACTGGAAACAGCTGACTGGTGAAATATTGCAATATTGTTTTAAAAAACCATGCTGTATTACTTGTAGGCTGCTATCAGCTTACTCCACTGGCAGTTCAGTTTGCAGCACCTGTGATAAATGAGCAAAATTAATGATTGCCAAGTGCTGCCAAACTAGACTTGATGTAAAGTGAGATGGGTTTTTTTGAAGTTCAGGCTGTCATCGGATTTTTTTTTTATTTATTTATTCATTTATTTTTAGAAACTATGTAGCAGCAAATATCTGCCATGTACTGCCACCTGATAGACAGCTGAATGGCAGGGTTGTAATGGGATCTTACAGTTCTTACTGAATAAAGGCTGTTTCCTTTTTATTGCTCTGATTATACCTATATACCAACAAGGCATGTTTAAAGCCTCTAGGAGCCTGGTATCATCACAGCAGAAATGTGATTTCCCTTTACAGAAAGGAGAAGAATTCAGACTATTTGTAGGCTCGTCCAACACTTAAGTTGCCTTTGTTTTTGAGTAGGCATTTGGAAGTGCCTGA
The DNA here is from genome assembly GCA_013396775.1 of Cephalopterus ornatus. Taxonomy (NCBI): domain Eukaryota; kingdom Metazoa; phylum Chordata; class Aves; order Passeriformes; family Cotingidae; genus Cephalopterus; species Cephalopterus ornatus. The sequence continues at coordinate 510,516 of VZRE01009497.1, forward strand.
GAAAGGAAATAAAATATGTCAGTCCATGTTAAATGTGGTCCCAAGATCTGTTTCTCACCTCCCCAGACCACAGGGATGCATGTGGATGTGTGATGGAAGTCTCAGGGAGCCCAGAGAGGGCTGTGCCCTTCAGAGAGCAGTTTCTGCCCTGGAGAACATAAAGCTTTGCCCACCTCAGCCAGTCCTAGGGAGCAGAAGCTGCATCATCCCCACAAATGAGTGAGGTTGTGCCCAAACTGACATGGCATCACTGGCCAGGAAATAAGCACCAGAGGGGTTCTTTGTTTAAAGAAATCTAAACAAATTTATCTTGTATTTAATTCCATTTCCTAATAAAAATCCAGATAAAGGGCATCTGGAGCAACAGTTGATGAAAAGAAACACATTCTTACAATGGTGCAGATAAAAATTAAGTCTAGTGTGAAGATCTTTCAAATATATGTCAAATGGTTTAGTAGCAAGTCATTCTAGATCTGTAAATATCCTCATTTGAAGCCGTATTACTTGACAGATAGAGAAATGTCAGTATTATTTATAAAACATAGCTCATCTTTCCCCTGAAGGAACACCATGAGAAACTGTAACACTGGTGGATTTGAGGGAAACCCACCCTATACCTCATGATGTTTGGTTAATGAAACAGAGGGACTTGTTTTCAGTCAATGCCAGCAGAGTAAATTTGTTTGACGCTTTTGGATTTGCTGGGAAGTTGTAGTTCTTGTGTGAGGGGCAAAAGAGAGATGCCCAACACCGTGGTTGCCCTCCATAACTTCCTCCACGTGACTGGATAAATCCTTAGCAGAGGTGATTCAGGCTTCCTGTGTACAGGGTGACCCTCAGTAGCACGGAAATAATGGAAAGCACCATTCCTGAAGCCAAGTGATAATTGTGGTGCTTATAGATGAGTGTAAACTCGTGATCAGTTGTAGTCTACAGCTGGAAAAATACAAGTATGTAAAGTATTTTTAAATTATTACAGAAATTATGTTCAGGGATCATAAGACAAAGATTAGTTGTCTAAATCTGTCTCATAAACAAATTAACACAGCCCTGCTTTCTGTTCAAAATATGATTCTTGTTGGAAGGATTAAACATGTTAAATCCAGCTAGAATATGCTGTGATCATGTTTTTTAGCAAAGCTGCAATAATCAGACATTTACAACTAATAAATCGGTACTCTAATTCCTCTGCAATAAGGCTTTGAAATATAATCTGTCATTTCAGATTTACAGAACATGACTTTTCATAATTATAATTCTCAAATACACATTACTAGTTATAATTAAATTCACTTTCAAAAAATCTGAAGCATTTTTGTGGATTATCTGCTCATATTATGTTCTAATGGTAAAATTAATGTATAATCTGTTGAATAAATTTGGTTAGTTCTTGGATAGAAAAATATACTCTACTGTTGATCAAGTCCTGGAAACTTAGATAAGAAGAATAAAAATGTGTACTGTGTATCTTAAGAGGGCTCTAACAAAGCCACATCAAACTCAATCATAGGCAAAAAAGGAGAACTTTCCTTCATAAAAGAAAAAAATGAAAGGATTTCAACTAATTCAAAAGAAATTTAAAAATATTAAATTAGACCTTGATTAGAAAAGATGTTAAATATTGGCTCTGGTAAGGGTGTAACAATGAATTAAATTATAGACTCATTCAAGTGAAGAATGAATCCGTATTCATGGGAACAAGTATATTTATTTGTGGGTGTTGGTTCAATAAAAGTCAAAGTGTATCACTTACTCATCTTAATGTTTCTCATTAATAAGATACCCAAGAACCTGATGTATTTCTTGCCATTATTGTCAGAACCACACTATTATTTCACTAAAGTAGAAGCTCAGGCTTTAAAATCTCAGTTTTAAAGTCAGTAGGTCAGATCCCTGCTGCTCCAGTGCAGGAGCTGGAAGGATGGTCATTGAAGGGTCATCCCTCACAGTGTGTCCTCCTGCTTCTGCCACTACCCCACTGGTGCAGCTGTAGGTGACCAGTACATAATCCTTGAGATTTGCGTGTGTCGAATAATGAGCGTAATTTCTTCTGCCAAGCCCTTATGTGAGAAGTACAGAGAAGGTAACACTCTATTTCTGTTGCCCAGACGAGGCAGCCAGGACCATCAGAGGATCAAGTCACTGGTGGGTTGGTAAATAGCCTCTTGAAGCCCGACCTCCTGTCCCCAGAGGTTTGTTGCTGTGAAAGCACGTCTGAATTCCTTTCTGCTGAGGACTTGCAGCAGTTGTGTTCTGCTCTTCAGGCCTGAGCGGGCTGCACCGTTACCTGTGAGCACTGTTTGCTCACAGGCAGGCAGCAGCCAGGAGGAGCCCTTATCCATAGGACTTGCACAAGACCTGAGGGTTGCTGATTTTTCTTAAGACCTGCAAGTCCTTCCCTTTTCATTTGGCTCAGAATGGCACCATCATGTGACTTTACATGGCCGTTATATGCTAGCCTCTTCCTTGAGGATGACAAGGTGGGACAAGTTGCCAGGACATGTCCAGGGCCCGTACTGCACACCCGTGCTCTGGGAGAGAAGCAGGATGCAATTTATAGGACTCATTTTAATGAGCATGGTGTGGCCAGCATTTTACCTCAGCATACATAAATATCAAATTACATCAGAACACATGAAGCCGTGCAGCTAAACTTTAGTGTGCGGATCATCTTACCCTTGGGCAAGCTTGTGGGATGGCCCAAAGTCAATTGGAAACTGAAGACTCAGAGATGAAATTTGCAGTGAAAAATGGGCCATTCACATGGGAAAAACTAGTGTTGGCCTGGAGGAAGGTAGTAGTTGTATTTTCACAGAATCACAGAATATGCTGAATTGGAAGGGACCCAAAAAGATCATCAAGTCCAACTCCTGACCTTGCACAGGACCATCGCCAAGAGTCACACCATGTGCCTGAGGGTATTGTCCAAACACTTCTTGAACTTCTGTGTAAGGTTACATCCTTCAGCCTGATTCATCCTCCCTAACTGAAGGTAATAGAGGACTAACTGGACAAGAGAGGATTGAAGTCTACCCAAATCTACCCAGAAACTGGAAATTTTAGATAAATGAAAAAACATATTTAACCAGTCCAAGTGGAGGTAAATAGGTTTTTTTCTTGGAAATAACATGACACTGTAGGGCTATGGTACAAAGGCAGCTGGATTTGAACAGGGATAGGAGCTGGCTGCCTTGTTAGGGGTAAGTGCTTGATGGGGGCATTGTACTTAAAATGACTGAGAAGGCTGAAACAAGATTGATAATGGTGAGTATCAGGAGAGCAGAAACTGGTGCTCCTGTGACCCGTTGTATGAAGACACTGTTCTTAGAGATGGCTTATAATGCTGAACAATTCCCCTACCTACAGCAAGTATCAGTCAGGTTTTTTTTTTATTTTGGCACAGCAGTAGAGTAGAGTAGTGGAGGAGCAGTAGAGTAGAAACACCAAATGCTGAAAGACAGTTCTTGTCTTAAAGGATTTATAATCTCCACAGCTATATCAGGCAAAAGTGGGAAAGTGAAGTGACATGGCAAATTAGCTGTACGCTGCATTTCTAACCATGGTCTATCATCCAACCTTGTGTATTGAGCCACCCAGCCCTTCTCACGTGCTACTCTTCCCTCAAAGCCTGAGATAGAATAGACAGCAGTCAAGTGCAGTAAAGAAATAATTCAGGGGCAATATGTAATGATCAATGGAGCATCCCAAATTAATGCAATGACCTGTGACCAAAATTACGTGGCTGAAAAGCAAGGTCGTTTAGGGAGAGCTTGCTTGTGTTTTCACTATACAGTCTTTAGTTTGTATCCTAATGACATGCATTACGAAACTTTCATTGTGCAACACAAGTAAAAGCAAAATCTACTACTTGAAGATGCTGGAGTATGTAATTGTATTTGATCAACTGCTGAAAGAGTATTTTTCACCAACCTGAGCAACCATTACAGGAGATATTCTTGAGCTCTGTAGAAGAAAAATATCTCCTGTCAGTCAAAGATTCTTTTCCAGCTGTGTAGCTGGAAATAGAAATTCAGATGGACTCTGTCAGAGTGGAGAGGGATGTGAAGGGCTGCCAATTGTGCTGAACACAAGGCAAGTGACAACAAATATACCTGGCTGTGGGAGTGGGTTTTCCCTGGGTGAGCTGGACCACTTGTGGCTGCATTTCTTGGGAGAACTTCTAGCTGGAGGTAGATGAGGGAAGTTCTTAATTAGCTCTCTAAAAGAATAGGTATTTCTCTGCCACTAATCTGTCCACTTAATTAGCAAGCTGAAATAGTGTCATTAAAATATACTGTTGCCATTACTGAAAATAGTTGTTAATATGCCATTTTTAGATTTAGCTGAAAAGCAATTATTAAGATGTACAGCCTCATGCTGTCTGGACTCTTCTTTCTACCCAGTCTTCAGGTATGGGGGAAGCAAGCAGAAACTGTGCTTGTCTGCCTTACCCATGGTGCAGGTGTAGCAAATGGGGGAGGCTGCGAGCTTGGTTTTCAATGAGAGAATCACAATTTCTTGTATTTTATTGATGCTGTATTTTCAAGACTCGGGAGAATCTAGGGTGATGAATGACTAATTATCCATGTCCTCTCTTTCATATTTCAATGTGAAATATTGTCCAGGTGATCAGATTGTTCTTAATTTTTATAGCTGAAAATACATGGCAAAGAAATACAGTCCTCATCTAAGAGGTTTAAATACAATTAGGCTTTATTCCTAGAGTATACAGCATCAGGTAAATTTGACAGTCTTATCACAAAGATCCCACAGTGTGTTCAGTGGACTGAATGTCCCATGTGCAGCCAGGGCCTGTGACCTGCTGTCTTCTGAGTAGAGAGTCATGAACTCCCTGAGTAGTTGTTCCTATCAGGAAGGATGTGATTGAAGAATAAGTGAGGTGTAAGTGATGGCTGCAGAATCAGATGTTGGTAAAACTTAAAAAAACCCACAGGAGAGTATGAGCAATTGGTGTTTAGGGGTTAGAAAGGATACAGCTCAGTATTTCACCTGTATATCTGTGCTTGTTTATTCCAATCTCTGCAAACAGAATTATAGGTGAACCAGCGCTTGGCTCTGGCCTTACAAATGTACAGTGAGCTTTGACTTGTTAAGTACCATATGAATATTATAAAGAGGGGATCAAATCTCTCCTTGTTTATGTCTTCTCTGTGATAGTGCCATATCCCTCTACACTGCTTTTGATCACGTTTTTCTTGATTAGTCTTCCTCTATGTTTGGTTTGTTTTTTTCCCTTCCAAATTTTGAAAACCTACTTTGGCTTCTTGAAAAGACATGGGGAGGATCTTTCTCACATGAGAAACGTGTTAGAAATATTTTCTTAATTGCCTGCTTTGTGCTGCTTAATCTGTAGTTACAAAAAAAAAAATCAACAAAGAACTGCATTTTTCAGAAAGTACAGAACAAATAACTCTTGCACATCCAAGGAGCTGCACAATTGATATACATTAGCAGTGCCTGAGGATGGAGGAGATGCCTATATCTGTCAAAGCCATCTTTTTTTTTTCTCAACAACAAAAATGTAAGCATTCATACTTCAGAAAATGAATTGCAGATGTGCCTTCCCCACCCACCACCCCAAACACATTTAGTGATGTCTCACATATATGTAAATATTTTGGAATTTGCCAATCTGCTTAAGGATATATGGTGACACAATAGAATTTAAATACAAATATTTATTTCAAATGACACTTACAAAACTGGAGAGCCTCCCTACTGATGTGCACAGGTTACTGTGAGAAAGGTTATTTAAATGTATGTCAGCGGTTTTACATATATCTTGGAAAATGTTCTGTGTGCATGTTTCCTAAGTAAAGGAAAGACTTTGGATCTTTGAGAGCGAATGTACCCATGTGGCCCCACCAGCTAAATCTGTGGCCGCTCTGTGTACAGCACAATCTTTTCTCTAGGATGGGGAGAAGCAAAGACTTTGACAGTATCTCCTTTTGCACTAATAACATAAACAGCAGTAACTGGGACTCATTCCTGCTGCTCAGGGATTTTCTTACCCAGCTCTGGTTTTTGGGTGTTTTTTTTTTCTCTTTTCCGTTACCTTTGTGATTTGCCTTAGAAAAAACCCCAGAAGATCATCATTTTAACACTGAAGGGCTGCAAGTAAGGCACATGAAATGAAATGCGATTCCCACCTTCACCACTCTCTGAGCAGTTGCCAGCTGCTTGATTTCATTCTGAAAGCAGCTGAGCACTCCGGATTCACAGGATGGCCACAAATCCCAGTTATATTCCCAGTGTCTTCATTCAGCATCCTGCAGGATTCTGTTCCTGAGAACAGGCGCTCTTTGTATTTTTACTACTGGTACACCATTTCCTATTTCCTCTCTGTCCACATCACAGCTTGATCTTTTATTACTGTTTTGGGCTTATGAAGATACCGAGCCATTCAGTTATGCAATGTAAACTCTTGTCTTTGAAAAGCTGAGATTGCCAAAACAATCAGAAACACCTGACAAATCTTTTGCTAAATATTCTGATGGAAACCAAGACTTTTAAGTGCTCTACAGTGCATCACAGCACACATGAAATATTTCAAGTCAAAAAAACGTGTCACAGTTTCCCTCATGACTGCTTAGGTTGATACAGTTCATACCGGAGTTGAGTCCCATTGACTTCAGTAGAACTTTGAGGCTTCAACTTTCATGCGTTAGAGACCAGGGTATGAATCATCCTTGGGGGCATCGTAAAAGTTCTGCCAAAGAAAGAATAAACTTATCTCCCTGAAACAGGTCTGATAGAGAAAGAAGTGTTTGTGGTTTTAATCTGAAATTCACGCACATTTTTCCTGAGCATCCCATACTCTGCTGGGGAGATTGTCAATTATTTATTTGAGTATTGGAGAAAAATCAAGGGCACATCAAGGCACTTCATACCTTTTGATGCAGTCTAAAATGTTAAAATTCCACTCTGGCAAAACTCTCTCAATGTTGTTTTTATTCTGCCTCTGAACTTGACAATGTTTCCCTTATTTTTGCTGGCAAACGAATGCATCTGTTTTCTGAACAAATGGAAGTGTTTGACTTACAGATGCTACCTTTCATATCAAAGCCTACTAAAATTCTGATATGGCCACAGAACATGTCAATATTTTCCAGTTAGTGTGTGAAAACTTTTTCTGCAGCTGTATTGTGTGTCTTGGCAAGTGTTTGTCTGTGCAAGTATCCCTTCCCCAAATTTATCAGTGCAAAATTTCTAAACTGCTGTTGAGATACAGTGCAAGAAATTATTGCTACGCTTGAGGAGGCACAATGTAGGAGAAGTGAGCAGTATTCTAGCATCCCAAATGTTGTAATTTCCATTTTCCCAAGCATGAGCATTACCCCCAATGTAAGAAGGGTAGGCTGGGGAGCTCCTGTTACCCCGGCGATGGTGTTCGGCAGGGGAGGTCACTCCTTGAGAGTAGGAAGTGGAAGGATATTCTGAAATGTGTGTATCCTACTGGAAAGAAACGCTGGTGATGCTGCATAGAGAGGATGGAATATTATTGCAAGGTAAAGAAAATATGCTTCTTCCTCTCTTCTATTAAAGGTTGCAAGGAGGTGAAGGAGTCAATGACTTTAAGTTCAAGACTTTGCACTTTGATTCGGGGGAGTGGAGAATGACAGAGGAAATGAGGATTAATTCAGTGTTTTCTTTCAATAAATCTTGCAGTTTTCCCCACAGTATAACTTCAGAAACATCTGAATGTTGACAGTGTTTCATACAGCAAGGAAATACTGCAGGGTATTTGTTATGGATTTTGTTCAAGACAGAATTAGCATCCAGCAGTGTGATGTTAGTGGCAGGTTCTTCTATGTCAGGACTGTCCCCACGTATTTTGTGATTTGAAAAGAAGGCATTTGTGATTAAGAGACTTCAACACAGGTCTCTGATTCAACTGCCTACAGATGAATGTTAATTCAGATGTGAATAGGATATAAAGTTACTACACATAAGCCATTCCTGATTAATGTTTTGTGCATACCACTTGTGATGTTTTTGACTGCCATGTATTTAGAGTAAAGATGCAAGAACAGATTTGAACGCTGGTTTTAGTTTATTGGTTCATTAATAAACATTAAATAACAGCAATTTTGCCTCTGCTAACCCACTTCCTGGTAAACCAAAACAGACTTATTTAAATATAGATGTGTATGTGATAGCTGCAGGCAAGTTATTTTTATAATTAACTACAACATTAGAAACCAATCATATAAATATGTTATTATAAAGCAGTCTCCTTAAGTCTAATTCAATTGAAAATTTGTAATTGTTGTGGTGTGTCCTCTAGTAATAATAAAATTCCTGGCATTAACAAGGAAAAAGAATTTGGCTGGTTTAGAGAACAACACAGAGATTCCTCCTTTTTGCATTTGTCAATTTTTAGTTCCTCCCTTGTCTTCTAAAAACCAGGGAAGTTCTTTCTATTGAATATATGGGTGTGTTATTCAAGTCACACAGCACTGCGGCCAATTCCCCTTTGCAAAGCCCCCACCAACAGGGCCTTTAAACTCCCATTGCCAGGAGCTGGTATCCAGGAGGGGTCTCTTGTGCCATCAGACACTTAATTCAGAGATCTGTGTTCTCCTTGCATTTCCTTGTGCCCAAACCACCTACACCTGCTGACATTCAGGGCTTCATTGCCAAGGTTGTGGTGGCTCCCACACTGCCAAGGAATGCCTGTAACATGCTCAGTGGCTTCCAGTGAGAGGTGTTTCCCTTGCCTTCCTGCCAAACCGTGACCTCTGCTCGCCTGGACAATGTGTGGCAACAGATAGCAGAAAGTAACCAACCCCCCCATGTATAACAGTGACATAAAAAGGTGGATTTTCCATTTACCTGAGCAGGGAACAGAAGCTAAAGCAGTTAGAAGGATTTCCTCTGTCTTTATATTTAGAGTAGCCAGTGGAGAGGATTTTCTGGTAGTCTGCCCATTTCACTAGGAGAGCCAAATAGGTTAGTGAGCTCTATTGAGCCTAATTCAGTGTTTTAATGGAGTATTTTAAGGTTGTTTGTTTGACAGTTACTATATTTTTCAAGTGTTCTGTTACAGGAGTAACTTAGACAAGTTGTGGTGCAATATCCATGTGCTTTGTATGTCTGTTTGACGATCATAATTTGATTGATTATTCATTTAAGCTCACGTGGGGTCAGAGTTTGACTGATGTCACTAGTCCATCCTAGAACTGCAGTTCTTCCTTCCCCTCCCAAACTGTTACAGTGACATCACGTGGAGGGGATGCATTTAGTAGTGTTACGTGAGATCTTTAGGATTACAGAAAATAGTATGTCTGTAAGAAACTCATGTAGTGTGTATGGGGTTGACAGGAGAGTTGCTCTGCTATTCAAGTCCAAATCCTTTATTATTTCAGCTTTAGAAGTAAAAAAGTGTTGGAGGAACTGAGAAACACAGTGTGGACTATCCTCACCAAAGGGAATACAATAGACTGGGCTAAACACCTTCAACTTCCATATAACCCCCTAGGAGGTGAGAATATTTGGCATTCTGCAGGAAGCCCTTGCTCAGCACTGTACAAGATAGGGCCCCATGACTGTTTAAATTTCCCAGTTCTGTTCACCAGATATATCCTTTCCATATGTCTTTTCCAAAAAAAAATTTTTTTTTTTAGAGAATCATTAAATGGGGTCAGTTTTATGTGAGTAAGTCCTAAAAATATTTTAGGAACAGCAGCCTAGTGCATAAAATGTGTTGCCTGCCTCCTTCCCCAAGCTTCTTTCAAATAACTAGAGGTCATAACCCCCAAAATCTGGCTGTTGGCTGTTAGTTAGTAGAAACCAGCTGAAACCCTGGTAAGACAAATCTTCACAGCTGTATCATATGTCTGCTATTGTCAATATATCTGCAAAACCTGCCAACTGCTTGTCACTTAACATAAATTGGATGCACAGGGGGATGAAGTAGAAAGAGAAACAGATCCCACTGCAATCTGAAGGCATGTTGATCTGGTAAACTTTTCTTCTCTTATTTACTTCTGGTTTTTTCCTTTGCTTCTCCAGCCTTCAAAAAATATAGGCATATTACGTTTCTGGACACTAAGAGCAGATCTCAAAAGCAGTGCTTTTGTTTTCCATGTTGCCCTCGTACCAGGAAGATCACTGTCAATCCCATCTAACGCTTGAGTGGCTGTACCAGGTGGATGTACTGCCTGTATGTGCTACAAGAGTGAAGAACAGAGGCTCTGATCCTTCAGGGTTTTTTGACACTGACTTCAGAGTACTCTCCACACTGTGTCAAAGCAGAATCAACCTTGGCCCAACCTCACCTCTCTCAGGAAATTCTCCTGCTCTGATCAGAACACCAGCGCCTCCAGCAGTGCTGCCAGCACTCCAGGGTTGCTCCTAGTATCACGATTTTTGGCAAGGGTTTGATCTTGCTAGCAATAGGCAAAGATACTTCCCTTCTTTCCTCAAGGGAGTGCAGATTATAGGGAAATATTGTAGTGGGGAAAATGAATTTATCTACGAAAATATTTCTTCTGGTACAAGAGGTTGGGATAATGGAAGAGGAGGAAAGAGAAAAGCTTGCTTACTTATTCTGTTTTCATCCTTCCAATATCACGAAAAGCAAGGATGGGATCATCTCTTTTCCTTACAACTGAGCTTTTTTTCAAGTTTTGGAAAAACATCGAGATTTATGTTGTTTTGTAAACAGGAATTTTTCTATGATAATTTCAAATTCACTGAAAGAAAAGAAAAAGCAAGTAGATAATAACTTCTTGGCTGGTTCTAATTTTTATTTCCATTTATAGTGGGTTTGATGTCCCATGGAAAGTCAGGGCAAGAACTTCAGAAGGACAACCCATCTCACAGGTCAGTGTCCCCCATGCATAGAAAATGCTGTCCCCTTTAAGTGTCACTGAAAACCAGACAGTTTCTTACCTGGCCAAGGTCTCTGATCTCAGAAAAAAAAAAATCACAAAGCAATCTCGCTCCCTTTTTTAGAAACTACTTAAGAAAATCAAATATTGGAATGAGAATACCCAAAGCATTGTTTCCTGGCCTCTGATAAGGACCTACTTTTCCAGTCTTGACTTAACCTGCCAGCTACTCCTGCAGGGAATTGTGCTACAGAGAAAGGATCTGAGATCATGCTCAGACTGCAGCTAATTATTAAAAATGGCTTAGTTCTGTTTATTTTTAATTGCTCCAAACCTCAGTAGTGTAATGAAGCTATTAAGAAATAACTCTCTGAAAGAGTTAACACAAAAAAAAATTTAAAAAATCAGATAAGGTCCCCAATGCACTTTTGCATTTTATTGACATTTTAATTAAGACTGTAGTATACTTCAGGGATCTCTGCACTTAAATAGAAACCATTTTAATATGCTACACTGGCAAAGAGTAATGGATGAATACAGACCCATATTCCCATATGTTTTATGGTACTTAGTGATTCTTTTGTACAATGTATTATGATGTTAAGACATTTTATGAGTTTCTATTGGCTAAGCTGAGCCATATCAAATTATAATTTTGCTCAGTGGATTTTACTGTAAGCAGATTAAATAGGGCACGTTCTGTATTTATTGTACAGTTAGATCTGTCTGTTTTTGTTTTTCCTATTATAGTCTTCATTTACTTTTCCTCTTATAGTGAATATAACAGGCATTATATGAAGAAATCACTTGGCTCCATTTACAGTGGGCTGGGGTGGTTGTTTGCTGGGTTTTTTTAAATTTTTTTTTTTAAATAAAAGTTGTTGGAGCTGAAAGGACGTTGTTCCCCTGATAATACTGATCTAAATAAATTCTTATGTATTTAACTGCACCACTAATATAGCTGGGAATATTTTTTCTTTTTAAATAGACAAGTTGGCATCTTAGTAGTATTATCTGGGGACTCCAACAAGCCAAGAGAGAGGATATTATTTGTCCCATTTTGGACTCAGAAACAGGACTCTGTGTCAAAGGGCTGGCAAATGCATTTTAACAACGCTTTACTAACTCTGGAGTTTTGAAGATTTTGAGTAACACCACATTGTAAACCTGCTTGTGAGCATCATCGAACAGTGTGAATACCTCTCCAGAACTAAATTAGGGCAGCTCAAATGTGTAACTCAGTACAGTGTCAGTGCAGACCCGCAGCTGGAAGAGGGGGAAGTACCAGGGTGAGGTGCACTGGTGGCAGGGCAATTGCCCTGGCCACTGCTGCCAAGTGAAAGAGCTTGGGTGAGAAGGCAGGCTAAATGCTGATACCTACTTTCATTATTATTCTTTTTGGCCTTTCCTCTCATAAGACAATGTTTCTGTATAGTAGGCTGAGTCCCAAAGGTTACTCTGTGGGAATGTCGGTGTAAGCAGTGATCCTCCATATCTCAATAGCCATCTCCAAACAAGTGAGAGCAGATGCTTGCGACGAAAGGGGAACATTCCAGATGATCAAAATGCTGATTCAGCAAGCCCTAAACCTTGGGGGGAAGGTGTTGATGAGGGTTTTGGAGAAAAAAGGCCTTTACTATTCCATTTCTTTTACACCAGCAAGATTTTAATACTGAAATTTTAGTTCAGGCAAAAAAGATTAGAAGAAAATATGTCATTGCTTAAACATAAATCTCATGGCATAAACAAAGTGTTGCAGTTGATTGTGGAGTCAAAGATTATCTGCTCACTCAACTTTTCAAAATTTCAACTTTTCCTGGCTCAGCATCAAACTGAGAGGGAAAATTGGAGACCTCTGAACTTTCCTGGTGTAAGAATAACAGTTCCTGGGTCGCTCTCACATTAGCATGGAGATTGGATTGCAGGAGGTGAGCAGCAAGGCGGTTTACAGCTTATTTTTAAATTCCCCACGTTAGAGGCTTTTGCCACTTCCAGAAAATTTTGGCTTGCTCTGGAATGACCCTTATTCCCAGGTATTCTGCTGCTCTATTTTTCATTGAAAGCCAGCTTCTCTAAAAACAGTGGGTTTATTGTTCTATTGTGATAAATGTTTTAATCTAGAGGATGTTGATAAAGAGGTGAAACTGTTCAGAGAAATTATGAGGTATTTGTATGTTTGGTACCAGCATCACCAAACAGTGATAACTTCAAATCTTTAGATGAAGGAAAGGAGAATGGAGCAGAGGAACAGTGCTCAGTCACTAGAGCTATTGACCGATGTGCTCAAAGATGAGATGTCAAAAAATACCTTCAAATGAGACCATTTTAATGTGAAGTGCACTAAAGTGCACAGATTTTTTTTTTTTTTTAATACTTCAGAGTGGGATAAAAAAAGGGAAACTGCTGTATTCAGGCTTTCTCATATCTTTTCAGGTTTCCCATCCTTTTTCAGGATTTTCTTCAGAATGTTCTATACTTTTACCTGTTAGAGCCACGCTGTAAGGGTAAGACTTTTAAGTAAAGATCATCCAAACCTCTTTGGGGCCAGATTGGTCCCAGCAACAGCTTCAAGGCCTTCTATCTTTCCTTGTCACTGATAAAGGCGCTGGTACCTGAGGTCATACCATTCCAATGTTGAACATAATAAGTGATAAGTTTTATGTTACTTCCTCTTTGCAACCTAATGCTCTATGAACCTTTGACAAACAGATGAGGTAAAATGAGACCTGGATTTTCAGGTCTGTTTGTCTACAGCTTAGTAGTGAGCTATTCCTTTCTGAATGAGGTTTTTGGTGTGCTTCAGCATACTTCAGCCAGAAAAGGGCCTGTATGTCATGGGTGAGAACACTTCATTGGCACAGGGCTAAAGAGAGCCTTTGCCATCCCAGCTCTCTGTGATTCATTAACTGATTCAATTTATATTGCTCATTTGGCTTTAAGTCTATCTTCTCTGAGCAGAAAGATTTCTGCCATGGTGCATGACAACATCTGTCAGTGCCTGTCCTTGTTAACCACAGTCCACAGAGACCTCAAGCAGAAGACCAAAGAAAAGTGAAAGCCTTGCATTAAATTCAAGCCTTTCCGATCCAGTCATGCCGACATGGCTCCCTGTTGCCTGATTAGGGGGATCCCAGCACCTTTGAAGATGGCTTTGCATAGCTGTGGCACACAGGCACTGGGGATGGTGCCAGCTGGGGAATTTGGAGGAAAAACTCCATGTGTAACTCCAGCATTTGTTACGTCTCATCATGGAGGAATTTTTTAGATGTTTATTGTAATAGGCTGATTTCCCTCCTTTAAAAAAGAGGCAACACACCAAAAACAACCTCTCTCACTCTTGGTTTCTCTCTCTCTGGTTCACTCATGGCTATATTTAGGTATTATTTTGCATATTTGTAAATAAGGAGAAATCAGTGGCATGCGAATAAGTGTGCTGCTTGATCAGGCCTTTGTCTTCATGCATGTTTGAGTAGAGTACAGTTTCCCCCCCTTTGCTTTCATCCTTATTAACGTTTCCTTTTTTTTTGGTCCTCTTCCTTCCCCCCGCCCGCCTTTCCTCGCTCCATCCCCCCCTCCTTGCAACAACCTTCTGCCACCCACTGCTTCTTCCTCCCTCCAGAGGAGCTGATAAGCAGCTGTTTTTGGAGGCACAGCTAATACCATCCCTCGGGGGGGTATGGGCAAGGAGGGGGGGTGCTGGTGCACGGGAAACCGGGTGTCCCTCATGGAGAGCAGAACAAGTCACCTCCGCAGTCAGCACAGCAGCCACCCGCCTTAGGCCTAGGATGCCGACTTTATCTCCAAATTCAGATCTGGTTCACAGCCCCATGCCAGACATGTGCCTTTTTNGCTTTCTTTATCTAATTTTGTTTTTTTTTTTTTTTTTTTTTTTTGATGCCTAAGGAATTCCTTGGTATTAAACTTAGAGAGAGACAGGGAGAGAATGTGGCGAGAATACATTGCTTTGTCTGTTTTAGCATGTGCTAGCAATAATTCTTGATGCCGTCTCGCAAGGGAGGAATACTGCCATGGTAACTTTTAACACAAGCATGAAATCAGCGAGCTCCACTCTGATATCTCATGTAATTAAATAGCTAATAATGTACAATTGTAATTTATACTAATGCTTTTGATATTTCGTCTTTATCTTGGAGCCCTTACCTCTTGGCGAGGCATCGTATCAGTGTGGACATGGTGCTGAGGGTGGGGCAAGACAAGAAAGGGATCGGGGATACCTCATTATAAATGTGAGGCTGGTGCATGAACCGTGTCTGCAGCAATCAAACAGGTAATTGTTATGATTTTGCTGATAGTGTCTTAGCTGTAATATCCTGCACTGTGTCAATTTTTCAACCCTTAATGTAACACATTTGCATATCGAACCATCGCAGTGACTATCCTATCAGCTGTACTTGAGTGTGTGAATCAAAAATGCATTGTTCCCCGTGCCCTTCAGCATATCGGATCAAAAAGCAAAGCTTAGAGATAATTTTTATTTCAATTATTTTTTTTTTTTTTGGACTTGGAGAAGTAATCGCATAGACAGTTTCCTTAAAGATAAACCCCTTGCTCATGCATGCGTTAAAATTCAGCTTGCAAGGCACCTAGTGTGGCTGAAGCCTAGATAAAAGAATTGAATTTTTGAAAAAATGGGAAAAAAAAAAAAAGAGAAGAGAAGCCAGCGTTTAAAGTGTCCTGTGAAAGAAAGAAGGCATTTGGCCTTAGGCATGTGGATCCACAAGAGACAGCTTCAACTCTTATAAAGTGGGGAGTTTTGTGTGAGCACAGATGCATTTTGTTTTCCTATGAGGAAAAGATGATTAAATTATCAGAAACAAAGATAAAAAACCCGGGGCTTCCTGGATATTCTTCTTTTAGCTCCCTTGTGTCTCACTCCTACTGCTTAGCAAAGGTGCTGACTTTATCTCTCTAAGCTTTAGTTTAAATGTCCAACACCACTTATTAATGAAAGTAATAGGCTTTTGTTTATTACATGTAATAATGGTGAGTATGACTATTTAATATAAATCTGACATTTAAATTCCACTTAGTTCCGAGATTCAGTTGATATAAACGAATAACTCTTTACCCTAGAGTAAAAACTCCCTCAGTCTGCATTTTAAAGCATTGAAGTTTTCAAAGTAATCAGTTTTTTTCAGAGGAACCAAATTGTGAAGACATCTGTTATGTTATTAATTTCACATAAATCTTAAGCTCCTCAAGGCCTGAAATGAGGCTTCATTCAAGCCGAATTAATGAAACATGATTGTAAGTCCCTTGCATGGAAATGCTGTCATACAGTATTGAGTTGCTTATAATCACTGAGTAATCTTGCAGGCTGCCAAGGGAGAGCTACTTTAAATCCCTCCATAAAACAATATCTGAAAATATCAGAACACTAACTATATCCTGGAAGATTAATAGCAGATGAAAATTTCTATGAAATGAATCATTCTTTCTCAGTAAAGGATACAAACATTTCTAGTAACTGCAGATTGTATAATATAAAGCACAATCTACGATCCAGATGCCAGTTGCATTTAAGCTCTGAGATTCATTCTAAATACGAAGTTGCTTAAGTATGCAAGAATTCTATGCAACAGAGAAAATGTTTGGAATTATATAGGTTTCTAATTCAATATGGGCCAAATCCCGAAGGACGTAGTCAAAACTCCTGCTGACCTTTTTCGCCTAAGGAAGGACCAAGGGATTGGGGACTATGTGTAAATATTGCACCGAGCAAATGATAACTAATCATGATGAGTAAGAAGTAGCATTCTAATTTTGAATTCTTTCTTTGAACAGTATTTGATTTTTGGTCTTTTAATTGAGCAAATGAAACTTGCTATTCCTTTTAAAAAAAATTAATACAACAGTAGCACACAACTTATTTTTAATGTTGAAACAGGAACTTTTGAGAGGCTTAACTGCCTTAATCAAACTTCAAAATACTTCATTGATCTCCAGCTGAATTGGGAAATAAAAATCTGCATATGATGTTTATTACACAAATCTTCTGAGTCCTGTTAGCTTTGATATTTTTTTCTTTTTTTTTCCTTAAAAAAGAAAAAAAAAAATCAAAGATGATTAAATACAAAGACAATCCTTTTCATGTAGTGGCATATTATGCAAACTAAATTATAAGGACAGTATATACCTAGGGTATGGGGTACTTGGTAATTACTCCACAATTACAAACCTTAGTGACATTGGTATCTTACATAATGTAACTTCAGGTGCAGCTGTTTGAACCTGCATTATGCAAGGCTTCAAAATGTCAGCAATTTCCTTCTGGATTTTCAGCTTGGTGGGTTTTGCACTTTAGCCCCCAAAACTCCTGTTCTGTCAGATTTGTAGGATTTCTTTCTCTTCTCCCGAATGTTTTTGCTGAACGTGATTAGTGCTTAAGTAATTATAAATAAATAGTTTTAACAGTTGTATATATGCTTCTGGTCAGCAGCTGTTGGCATTGAAAAATACTTTGAAAAAAATGTAAGGGAAGTGAGAACAGGTCTAGGAGCTATAGTTGCAGGAGATTTGTTTATGTATTTTGAAGGAATGAGTAAGATTTGTATTGCAGTTGTGATCATATCCCAGCACTTCGAGTTTTCTTTAGGTCTACAGTGTGAGAGACATTGTACACATACACAAGGTAAATTTTTAAGTGTCATTATAGGGTCATTAGGGCAAAAGCTTTTATGTCATTATCCTGTAGGATCCCAGCTTTTCTTTGTTGGCAAAAAGTAAAGAGGACTATCAGAATTCATCTTGGTGATATTTTTTAGATGAAATTCTGTGTAATTCACAAAATAAAGGTGTACTGGCATCTAGATGCCCTACTTGAAATTTTGACAACCTCTGTATGAAATAATAAAGAAAAAAAGGCAGCTAGGTCTGCATTTTACCCATTAGTCAGATTCAATATTACTTCAAAGACGTTCCAAATCTGCATTTGAGTACCATATGTTGACACTGTGTTTTGGACACTGGAGATTACTTGAAGTACCACAACCATGACTTGTACTCTTCCTCTGTAATCCTCGGTCTCGGGGGCATTACTGAATTCAGAGAGAAGCAAACAGAGCAGGGGTTTTTTTGTTATGTATGTTGTTTTTTTCCCCTGGTTGGTTTGTTTTCCGGGGCTGGAGCGGGGGGAGTTACTGCCTGTTTTGGGTGCTGCTTTCTTGTTCACCTCTGCGAATCCATGTCAAAATAAATGGAGACCTTATCTAGAGAGTGCCACACTTTGAAGTGCAGAGATGCAAATCCAAACATTGCATCACACTGTCAGATACAGAAATTAGTAGCATCCTGCATGTCCTTTGAAGTTCAAGGCTGTGCTTCCATGGAGTGTATTTCCATACAGAAATCAGATGGAAGCTATTCAGACTCAGATAGCAATAATGATTTACTTGCAGTAAATCTCACAGTTTTTGGCCACACTTAGGGTATGATTTACTAAATACTTTTTGGTCAGATGTTACTTATTAAGACATTACTCCCTTCCCCCAAATATTTTTTAATTAAAGGCTAGAGATCTAATGTGCTTATTTTTCCTACACATATGTAAGAAATCAAATAACTATTATATACCAGATTATTTACTTTTTGCATCTTTTTAAAATACTGTGATTTACAAACTTTGATAGAAGATAGAACTACTTGACTGCAGCAGCTGTTTAATCACAGTGGAGAATATTTTAAAATGACAACTTCGATGGTGGTCTGTTTTGAACAATGAACAGAATAAAGTAGTCTGGATGTAGAAGCAACACACTGATAACAGCAAAATTATCAGAGGCACTGAAGTCTAATGTTTAATTGCTTTTTAAATAAATAGTATCTCCTGTTCATGGCCCTGCAACCAACATGCTGTGACCGCAGCTCCCTGTCCATCCCTCCTCAGCCTGCTGGCTCTCTCTCAGGGTGTGTTTGCATGGTGCACAGCACAAGGGGAAGGTCCAGTTTCTTACATCTTATAACAAAAATTCTTAAAGCCAGTCCAAAACTTGATTCAACTGGCTTTGGGTCAGATCCAGCGAACTATATTTTCTTTGGCTGCATTTGTAGGTCTTCAGCACCCACAGCTGAGGCCAGATTTTTATAGGTGCTCGGTGCTTAACAGTCCACAATGATGGTTGCAAGGTACTTGCAAAATTCAGTCTCCCTAACTGGCAAAGAGAGAAGGTCTCCCAGAGACCACTCAGAGCACCTGAACTTAAGCTTTAATATTTGTTCTGCTTCTTGAGCCACTTTCCTCACTGTCACCACAGCAGGGAAGATGGCATCCCCTGTGTGAAAGTCTTCTCTGTGGAGATTCCCTTTGCTTCCGGTTTTGGGTCTTTGGTTGCAGGAAGCTGGTGAATCACATTCATTATATAATGAGAGAAAATACCAGTCTTTAGAGGAATGTGTGGTCTAGGTTAAGATATGTATTTAGATACGTATTTTGTGTATCCAAATATCCTGACTGAGAGCCTTATTTCTGTATTCAGCATCTCCTATGGGCTTCTAATAACATAGATCCAAAATGAATCATCTTTCTTTACATTTAACAGGCCAATAATTTTCTTTTTATCTCCATTCATGATTCTCTCTCCTCAAAACTGCCGCTACTGAGTTCTTTGGGCTTACACTGTGCTCACAAGGAAACTGATGGGACTCCATTTATATAGTATAATTACAACTTGAACAATAGATTATTTGCTTGACCATGGGGGGCACTTGTCTTTCAGTTCTGATGATATCATTTGGAGAGAAAGGATCTTTGCAACATAGCTGCAGAAGGGTAATGCATACATGTATGTGGATGGGAAGTATTTGTATAGCCATATATTATATCCAAACCCTGAAAGGTGGAGGAAGGAATGAAAGAAAATGGAACTGCTTTGAAAAGAACAAGCCATGAACTAGGTCTATATTTTATTTCTTTCCACTGGGAAAAAAATAGAAGCAAGATGGGAAAAATGAGATTATTTCACATGGTTCTTGTTGTTATGCAGATTGCCTCTTTATAGCCATACGTTCAGCACATCTGGCTCCCTTGTGGGTTTGCTCTTTGAGCTGGGAGGAAAAATGCACAGTGAGATTAAGGGCAAAATAAGGTGGAAGGACAGAAAGGGAGAAATAGTTGTGGAGTGAGAACTAGCTGGACTAAGGAGGATTTCCCTCAAAAGCTACAAATCTGTCTTCTCTTCCTTTAAAGCTTCCCATCTTAGCGCATTGAAAATTGGTCTTTCTCTCTCATAACTGTGTGAGTGGTCAGGCTGTGGGTGCCCTGTGAGCAGTGCCAGGTGGGCTGAATAGCTTTGCATGCATTTGCTTCTCTGTCCTGGTTTTCCTGGGCCACACTGCTGTCCCTTGCATTTTTTCTTGGATCATAAACTCCTAGGGACAAGGGCTCTTCTCTACATATTTGTACCGCTCCTTGCACAGGGGATGAGTTAAGCTACTGGCATAAAGCAAATAATAGCAACCCCTTTATTTTTTTTGTTCTGAAGCAAAGGCAGCACCTGAGACCTCCCCTCGTGGATTCCCAAGTGAGAACTTGTTTGCTGTTTCACACTGTGTTGATGCTTTGCTCTGCTCGGAGCGGACAGCTCTGGAAAAGCTCCCTGGGGAGCTCCCCAGGGCTCTCAATGAAGGGCAACCTCATCCCTCCTGCAGGGAGGTGCTGCAGTGTTGTCTCTGCTGATCCGAAGAGAACGTGGGAAGTGCAGCGCTGGAGCACGTGGAGAGATGACATTAGAAGCAGACTCTGTTGATAAAAATCTTATTGCACTACTTGTTCTTTTAATCATGGACTATGATGGGACTTTTGAAGTTTCTATGACGTTTATCGTCAATACGATCAATCTTGGGTAAAGAAGATGCTTGTTAAAGCACCTACATGTTTTACACAAATACACACACACAAACCCCAGAAATAATCATCCTGTATATCTGCTTGCATCACAGAAGAGATGGTCAGGGCCCCTTTGAGTCAGCCTGCTTCCTTATTGGAATTCTGCTTCTGTTTTATTCTTTATTCTGTGAAATACAGCAAATGCTCTGAAATCTCGAGTGTTCCTGCTGTGAAGTGTGAAGCTGCTGAGGACCTGCCTGGCTTTGGTCTCAGAAATCAGTGTTGAGACTCACTAAATTAATCTCAATCCCTAGAAGAGAGCCAAGTGATTTTACAAAATGTTTATTGAGGGACTCCACATAAGTGATGCTCCGCATTTTAGTTTGGAAAAAATTCCTCCTCAGAGGAACTTTCTGGATTAGGTTCCCTTTGCTGGAAGAATGTTTTCCCTCTGCAAATGAGCTATTCATGGCTGTACAAGAGAGGCTGAAATGGCTCACATTTTTCAGCAGTGTAAGCCGTATCTTTTATCTGTTGTTGCACTTCCAGCTCCCTGTGCACTACATGACTGAGACAATGCACCAAATAGGTCACATGTGTAAACTAAATCCTTATAAGATGTTAGCACCACTGTCGCTCTCTCCACAATCTGTTTTCAACTCCTCTGAAGAAAACTACTATTTAAGGTTATTTTAAGTTAGGCTTTTGAGTTTGTTTCTTGCTCCCTTCCCCTTAGAAGATATACGAGCTTTACCGAATACTTTTAGACATGGGAACACAGGGCTGTCTTTTAAATGCTTACAGTGGATATAGACAAAGAAATCCAATGAGCTGTGACAGCCATATAACCAGTCCCTGATAGCTGATCCTTGCAGTATGTCTGTGGTTAGATATGCAGCTCCCCCAGTGCTTCCCTGCGGGCTCTCCTGCCTGCTGCTCATAATGCAGCCTGCACATTTTGGATGCTCTGCTGCAAGCTGAAAGGAACTTGGGAGAAGATCTGTGGTTTGGATCTGAGCATTTAAAGGTTGTCACAACACTTGTTCTTCTTCGTGCTGAGCACGGGAGAATTGCATTCTTGCAGGCTGGTCCTCTCTGGAGTGCCGTTTGGCACACAGCTTTTTGTTCCACTGTGTGGTTTCAAGGTGAACCCGTTAATTCAATAAGACTCTTTTAAAAAGTCCAAACATTACATGCTAAAAAGAGGGAAACAAATCACTTAGTGGTATGAACCATGTTTTAAGATGGAGCAGAAGTGGTGTTTGTGTTACCCCAAAAAGTTCCATTTTCAGTGGAATAAATTTGTCTTAGGGGAGGTTTTAGACTTGTTATGCCTTTTAAATTTCAGTGATTTTGGTTTTGCTTTGCAGGGTGGAGTGGAAGTGGTGGTGGGGCTAGACTGACTGGCCTAGGAGCCTTGTGACTCAGTTTACATGACCACATTGTTTGCATTACCTCGTCAGCTAATAGTAATCTTCAAACAGTGCTATTAAAGAGTTTTCCCTTTCTATCAGGTTAAGCCTCTGCTTCTGAAGACTTGCCATCAAAGCTCCTGCTCATCTGCTCCCTTCGTCTAAAATATCTGCTGACAGAGTCCTGGAAGAGGACATAAAGAACATGATGGGTCATACTCTGTTTCCTATGGACTGTTTTCATTTATTTAGCCGCTACAGACTGAAATTGTACTCCTGTGACACTTACAGCAGGAGATTGGTGTGCCAGGTAGCTTGAGTTTGAGATCTGACTAGGATTACAGGAATTGCTCAAAGGAGTGTTTTATTTCCCCTGGCTGAGGAAGGAAAAGCCCACCATTTTAATTTTCATTAGCCTAGCCCCCAACGGACAGTCTTGTCTTTACATAGCCTGCGTGTAACCAGTGTCGAGTGTGTCTTGTTGTGAGGAGTTTTCTACTGGAAAAATCCAGCCCAAACAGCCAAATGTGGGGTGGGGGGGGCAGTGATCTCAGAGACGTCTTCATGGGGTCCACCGAGAAATTTCAGCTGAGTCCCGCAGAACACTGTTGTTACTCAAGGACATATTTTATTGGTATCTGTATTAGACACAGAGCTTGACAGGTGCTTAAAAATCCTGGAGGATGGATATATGCTACCTCTATGAACAGACAGGATTGTGCTGATTTTTCAACTGTGCAATGCTTAAACACACTGCACATTTCAACACATTTTCTCCAGTTGTTATCCTACCTTGGAATTCCCGCTAGGGGAAATTACTAGGAAACATCTGAAATGTTGTTGCTAGGAAACTATTGAAATATTATTTCAATAACATTTGGCTTCCTGAACTTTTTAATATAGTTTATGCTTAGGAATAGTTTGGAGACTTTGGTGGTCTGCTCTGTATCGTGCCAGTCGTTCAACACCTTCCACTCAGTGCTGGCTCCTACCCATGAGGAACCACTGAGCAGTGGGGAAACCATAGGAGGGGGAAAGGCAAAGGAATAGCTAGGGGTGACAAGAAGGATAGCACTTGCCAGGATTTATTTGTGGAAGGATGGAGCACATATGAAAGGAGAAATAATTTCAGAGAAGCAAAGGTAGATCTGAGGATTCCATTCTCTGTTATGAGGAGCTGGCTGAAATTTTTTAATACTTACAAATAAGGAAAACTGTAGACATGCTATGAAGAGCCCTCACATACTTGCAAAGAGTCCATACATTGTTGCAGTGAGGCAGGAAGAGAAACTTTTATAATTCATGAGTAGTGAAAGCTTTCTTTACTTCTGGGATAAATATTCCAACCCGTTAGGTATATTTTATATGTAACATTTACATCTTGCTGAGTGATTAGTTTAAACAGCTATTTTTATCCCACGTTTCAGCCCACAACTCTCTAATGTTAATTAGTATTAGGAAGGAAGTATGTTTTCTTCACATGCCATAGCAAATGTGCTTTATATAATGATTACAGAACTTGTTTGATCTTTTGTTTTTACTGAACGCAGTCTACAGCACTGATGGCAAACTGTTTGGTTTTAGTTTTCTTCTGCCCTGGGCTGTTTTCCACTGTGTGAAATTGCTGAACTTTTTTTTTTAGGTGTTTTTTTCACAATCACTGAAACTGTTGGAGTAAGATAGAATTTCATTGTGAAGTTTCTTTAAGTTGCTGTCTTTCAGTTCAAATAACTCCTGCCTCTCCCTGTTTTGGGTAAGTTTGAGGGGCACAGTTAAAACTGATAATGTAAGAAGTTTGAACAGAGGTATTCAAAGGGTAGTCACAAACTGTTCGGGTATTGCACAGACGATGTGAAGAATGTATTGGGGGTGGAGAAGCAAAAATATACAAGCCTTAGTGAATAGTCATTGCCAAATATTTAGAAATCAGTTATGTAGGACATCCACAAATTGGTCAAGTAGTAGAGTTTCTACTGTTGTTCCCATTCTGCATTAATGATTGTAAATAATATAGAAACACTTTTATCTGACACATTTAGACTCCCAGAAATGAAGACAATTATGGAATTCTTAAAAGTTTTTTCTTGCACTATTATAAATGGAGGGGAGCTGCTGATTCAAGCCTTCTAGCTCTAGGAAGGAGAAAAGTGTGAACCTGAATACAAATTTTTTACTTCCTTCCTTTGGTACTTTGGAACTTTAGATCCAAAACCTTGCCTGAATACTTCGTCTATAGTTTTTTTGAAAGGTTTTTCTCCAAAAATTTCCTAGAATGACATAAAAACACATGGAAGAAACCACTTGTCCTGCTAGACCTGTATCATAAAAATCAACCTGAAGTTTCTCTCAATTAATTTAGAATAAAGCGGGTATATTATTACAGTTGCTTTTTAGTTGTGAATCTGTTCTGTGGGGTTGCTGACATCTATGAGTTTTGCTTTTCTTAGAACCAAGGAAAGTGGCATAGTTCTTTGTAAACAGTTACAACCCAGGATCAAAGCACTTATACAGCAAAGGCATGTCCTAGTCAGCCTGGAGAAATTAGTGAGTTAAGAGCTATCTGTGAAACCTTTGGAACTGGACTTGAACTACTCTACAACTTGCAACTCAGCTCTACACTGACAGACAGAACAGATTTCTGCAAAACTGTACATGTATTTGGCCTTGTTGGTGGCTGTGGATGCCAATTCTAGTTGGCAATTACCAGATCTGTAGTGTTTTTTCATGCATAAAATGTACCTCAGGCATCCAGCATTCTTATCACTGAGGCTTCATTGCTACCGTACAGCCTCCATATCTGTAGGTGTGTGTGGGTCTCCACTTGGTCAGTGCCAGGATTTCCAAAAGAAAATTATGGAGTTGTTTAGGGTAGAGAAGAAGGAAAGTAAAACCCACAAAACAACCAAGGAAAAAGAAGGGCATGAGGCAAGGAGCAGAAAGTGGAAAGGATGAATCCGGCCCTGTGAGGAGCAAGTGTCCTCCTACCCCTGCCCTGACAGGTGCTCAGTCAGGGTTTGCTGTTTCTGGGATCAGATACACCCTTTGAGAAGAATTCAGAAAACTCAGATTGTGTCATGATCTGGGGCTCAGCATTGTGTTTAACTTGCTAGCAAGAGGGATCGGTTGAAACACAGGTCAATCGCCCTGTGGCGCTGAACCCCAGCCTTTCCCTCACAGCCGTTCCTGTCCTTCTGCTGCCTGTAAGGCGCGAGTTCACGGGGCCGATGCTTTAATGGGGCCAAGATTTGTCCTTGTACCATGGCCCCCAGTTTTTGTTTCAGTTGGTTTTCTTTGGTTGTGTCTGAGAGGGAGATGTTTGGGGAGAGAGGCAGGGAGCCACCTGCCCTGGCATAACGGGAGCTCTCGGCGCGGATGAGTGACAGCCAGCGGGAAGCGCTGAACCAAAGGCCCTCGCAGCGGCTGAACGCGGGTCATCAATAATGCAGAATGAATTCCTGCTTCCCTCAGAGCTGAGAAAATAATACCCAGCTGGAATTGAGCGAGTGGTAGGGGACACAGCACCCTTGAGACGGTGGGGCTAGAACTCCTGAAGGGGGAGAGCTTTGGAGAATTGAGTTTCTCCCTGCGTATGCCTGAGTTCTTCCCGTGCCCACTTGGAAATTGAGAAGTCAATTGGCCTTTTATTGTTGGGGTTGAAATGACTTTCCTTTTCTTTGGTTTTTACTTTTTTTCTTTTCAATTAATTTTTTATTGGATTTTGAGAAAGGTAGATTTACAACTGCCACTGCAAATGAAAGGGGAGAGAAATAAATATGAAATATTCAGGCTGGGCAGTGGGGAGACGGGGCTGGAGCCTGCGCCCCCCGTGAGGCAAAGCCCCTTCCCAAGCCTGTTCCCTCCTCAGGAGGTGACTGGTGGGAGGTCACTGGTACGTGCTGCACCTCGTGGGGGCTGTGAGGGTGTTCAGTTCAGAGTCTGTGAGGGAAAATACCCAGCACTGTGTGAGGGCGGCATTGTTATGGCCTTGGCCTTGTGGGCTGTTTCCACTGCTCTCTGCTACACCTTTAGTGCTTCTGTGCCTTCACTGCTGTCCTGCTATAAAAACGCAGCTGTATCAGTGCGTGCCCAACCAGCAACGCTGTGCTGTGGTTAATCTGTTATTTTAAAAAACTAGGCATCATACACGTGTGAGATGTTACACTCAGGAATATGGACCTCTAAATATACCCAGAGGTCTGTGTGCATCTGTATGCACTGGCAGGGTGGCAACCCCCAGGTGCAGCCCAGCCACCAAACATAGTCCTCAACAGGTACAAACTGAGAGGGTCTGTTCTCATAAATGCCCTTGTTTTCTGTATAACAGTTCAGTTATTGCATAAATGCATTTAGGGTTATGGTTTACTAGTGGAAGAAGGGGGTGTTGCTACAGGTTGTTTTTTTTGATTCATTTGCCTTGTCCACAACCATTTTAACTGGAGATAGTGCAAAAGCAAAGAGCACCCCTGACACTCATATACAACAGTTCCTATATGGATAATGATTTGTGAAGGTAGAAGCACTCACGTGAACAAAAATAGTCACAGGAATAATTACAATGAAAGTGAATAAAATAGTGACACTGTGGATCCAGTTTGTTTGTAAACTCAAACATTTATTAATGTAGATTTACAGCAGAGGCATCAATGCATAGTAATAGTTACCCTCTACCTGTAGCTGTTTTCTACAGCAGGAAAATCTTATCATGGCAGTGCTCAGAAAAAAGAAACTCAGGTCACCTTGCATGGAAAATCATTGAATCTAGTGAAAAGCATTTCATCTGATTTTAATAAATGTAATCCTGGCTGTTATGAGCTGTGCCATCTGTAACATTATGCAATGTATCTCTTACGTACAGGATATGTGACATTGTACGTGGAAGTGGCAGTGACGTGACAGCATCGGATAGCTCTGCTCTGCAGTGTGGTGGCAGCATTCCTCTGCAATAGTAAGGCCCTTATTTATTTTTAAGATTTAAATTAATTTGCTTTGGCCTAAAACCCCTTATCTCATAGGTTCTGATCCCATTATTTAATTTTCAATTTATTCTGTTTTTGAAATGGCCACAAGTGAGACGGTAATGTTGTCTAGCTAAAGACTTTAGATTATAAGAAGTTCCAGATATTTCTGAGATGATCTTCTGATATAACAGTTTGGCATGGGTGAAAGTCTGGCTTCTACTTTAACAAACTGGAATTGGAAAATATTTCTTACTTATCACATATTCTGTATCAAAGCAAAGATGACTGTGATTATTTACCAAAAAGTGGAGGCATATGTCAGGTTACAGTCTCCTAAAACTCACTGATATTCAATAAAAAAAGAAATTGGGTTCACCATAGATTAGATGGTAGATTCTGTTTGAACTGTCATTTTGCGCTGTTTTGGCAAATTCTGATTAGAAAATGATTATTCCATCCTTAATGTTTAGCTGCATCCCTGAAACAGCATGGGCAGATTAGCAAGAATTGCTGGTTTGTGTTGCTGTAGATGATATGTTTTCACACATCTCCTTTGCACTCGAGGACGTTTTGCCAGTTTACATCCCTGCTGTTTCATGCATTACATTTGGCTTGCAGGAAGCTGGGGCAAAAAGAGAGGCTGAAGATTACATGGCCTCCAGCATTTTGTTTATGAGAGCATCCTTCTGGCAATCAATATCCACGGGGGGTAGAAGCAGAATTCCCCTCTGTGATGAGAATCAAGCAAATTTGCCAAATGCACGATCTTCCCTCTCATTCTGCTGCTTCTGAAGCCAGGAGATGGCTGACTTTTCTTGTCCAGGGGGGGAGGAGGCAATGGCAATGAACCCTGAACCTCAGTGTGGGAGCAAGCCTGCGCCTCCACTGCAGTGCCAGCACAGCAGTGTTCTCCTCTCCACGACTGCCAGTGCCCGTACATCCCTCTCTCTCCGCTGCAGGTTGTGGACGTTCTCATGTGTGAAATGATACAAAATGTGGGTTATGCCACTAAAAACTCTGAGAACAGTCTTATTTTCACTGCACTGAATGTGAATTGAAAGAAGTCCAAATGCAAAACCGTGAGATTCCTTTTTAGACAAACCTTTTTTTTTTTGTTTGATTGTTTTTGTTTTCTTTGCTTTTTGTTTGGTTTTTTGGTTTGTGTTTTTGTTTTGGGGTTTTGTTTGTTTGTTTTTTCTCATTTTAAATGGAGATTGAGTCAGGATTTTGTACTCTCTGCTAAAAACTTAGGAACCATGTAAAACTGTGATCTCCTAACACAGTTTTGAATGGCCTTGCTCAAACACAGAAAGTCATTTGGAAACACTTCCTAGCTGCTTTTCTGCTCTCCTGCTTGTAAGGTAAGGTCACAGTTCCTGCAACACTCAATAGGTTGGTCTGGCTGAAACTTGTATTTAGGAGCTGCTTGCAGGTAATTCAGAAGCAAGGCTTACCAATTCCTTACAAATTTTGGTATTTTCTGGCAGTGGTTGCTCTTAATCCGTGCTCCATCGTAGACACTACTACAGGAGACCTTTCACTTGTTGAATTAAATAATCACTTACCAATCTTTAGGTGATTTCCCCACAGAAGGCAGGTTTGCTGTGATGACTCTGAAGTGCTTTAAATATTACATGGCATTCCCCACATGAAATGAGTCCTAAATCAGTATAATTCTGTGTGTTTTGCTGAAATATGGTTGAAAGTTAAGGTGTGAGACATGGAATCATCCACTATGTAAAGAGCCAGGGTGACTGTTGGAGTTTCTTAGGACATGTTTTTTTCCTGAGCCTACAGCAAATGGGTGTTAGGCAATTAGTCTCACGTTTTCTGGACAACAGCCTTGTAAGGCATTCACATATTTTTTCAGTGTGCTAACTAGGTTATTCAGAAAATTGAGTGAAAATAATGACTGCTCAAGAAATATTAAGGCTACTTTTGGGTATCTTATGAAGCTTCCACCTTGCTGCTTTTGTTTTTGCTTGGGTCAGAGTTGTTCAGAAAGCAAATGGCAAGAGCTACAAACACTAGAATAGTGGGTGCTGCCTCATAAGGTTTCTTAGAATGGTGCTTGTGTGGTGACCACAGTACTGGGGCTCTGACATGCACAAGTGAGGTCAGTGGGCTTCTAGAGAAATCTGCGTCATTTCATAATAAAGCACCTTGTTTTCCCCCTGTTTATTTCCAAAAAGCCAGGAGCTGCCTGCTCTATGGCTTGAGGAGACTGTGCTGGCTTTTCTGCACTGGTCTGTTTTTTTCCTGTCTCAGTGGCATGTCACTGCTTTCTATATTATCATTTGAGAGAGCAATGGCAATGGCCTGCCACCTCTCCCTTTGTTACCCCTTTAGGAGCTCCTCATCACTGTGGGGATGGTGTGAACCCTTATAGCAGCAAAGAGGCTGATGAACCCTCCTTTCAGTGCACTGTACTCCCAAAGGCAAGGCAATACCCTCGCTACCATCTTATGTTTTGGTTCGAACACAGCAGACAGTAACAGAGGGTTACTGTGCCCCTGTGCACTCCGTGGAGAATTTGTATGTTCTTGTCTGTGGCCACTTCCCCTCACCTCAAATATAAATCTCTTTAGACAGAGCAATTCATGTTTTGATCTTTTGTAAATGGAAAAAAGATATATCAAGCTAAACCATTAAATGTTCATGCACTGAAAGAGATTTCACTATAAATAGAATGAAGCCCCTGTGGAATTCATTGCACAATATTGTGTCCTTTTGTTCACTTTGTTAAAAAGGGAGCCTTGCATTATAGCTCCTTTCCTTCTGAGCAGATTTTAACTGTACATGAAATACCATATCTGAGATGCAGAATTTATCTTAGTCTATCAGCTCTACTGCTGTGTGCACGCTGCTGCCACTGGTGAAAATTGTACAGTGTGTTATCATAAGTAAGGAGGATACAAATATTTGTGTAGATTTCCCCATTCAGCCATGGAAGTTGTAGTATTATAGGTCCTCTGTTTAATAATACTAAATATACATATATCTGTATTAAAAGGAAAATAAAAGTTCTTTGTCTATGCCTTTTCACCCTTTGACCAGCTCCAAACAGAGATTATATAGTAGTAATATGCATCATTATTCAAATGTTATTGGTGGGATATTTATTTTTATTTCAAAGGTAAATTTTAAAGATCAGGAAAGAAAAGAAAAATAACCCCGCTTCTTGACTGTTGGAAAATTTATGGATATATAAATGAAAAGATCAGCTAAACTTTACAATGACAGAGAATTTATTTAACAAGCAGGACGGCTTTAAAATTTTCATATTACTACACAGTATCTTCAGCTATGCATACATGAAAGCAGAAATCAGAGTTATAGTGACTTGTTTAGAAAGCTGATTGGATATCAGAAAGTAATATTTAAAACTGAGGTTTGAGTTAAGACTCTATTTTTGGTGGTTTGCTTTGTGGAATGCAATAGCTGTACATCAGGGTGAATGAAGCCTGAGAAACAACATGCAGAAGCTGATTTCCCAGTGAAACAGTCTCTCTAAAACTTATACATTTGCGTTATTTGTGTGATGTGTTTCTCTTGTCAAAGGACCTAGTTTAGGGACCTATGGGATTAATCTCATTATTAAATTACTGAAATGATCTTTGTGATGGCAGAAAGAACTTGTCTTTGTGTTGAGATGATCAATACATGGGTTATGTGCAAATCCACTCTGGCAGTAACTCCTGGTCGCTCCTGTGCCAGCATGCAG
This sequence comes from Cephalopterus ornatus, assembly GCA_013396775.1. Classification (NCBI taxonomy): domain Eukaryota; kingdom Metazoa; phylum Chordata; class Aves; order Passeriformes; family Cotingidae; genus Cephalopterus; species Cephalopterus ornatus. The sequence goes on from VZRE01009497.1 coordinate 541,310, forward strand.
GGTCTTTGTGAACTCACGACAGGATAAGGGACAAGGTTTCTATCGGATGTGGTCTTTGTCATTTCCTTATACTGGGACAAAGTAAAAGAGAGAAGATGCTTCCCTGCTGAACGAGGCAGCACCTCAGTGACCAGAATTATTGGCACTGCTAGGAAGGATCCAGGTTCAAATCCTTGCTTTGGGTAACTCAAAGCAAGGGTTGGACTTGCGTTTCACAAGTCAAGATGACCGAGGTAACAGAGCCTCTGTCCCTCTGAAGAATATTTACTCTGGATCTAACTTATCTTTGCCAAAGTTGAATCAAACCCAAAAACTACTCTTAGCAGAACTCATTAATAAGATTAAATATTTTTGAATAGTGTTGTTTCAGTATTTTACAAGCAGTGGTAATCAATATATAAAACTCTTTGAGACCCTTTTCCAGGCAATCTAGGTAACACTACCATCCTAGAACTGCAGATGAAGAAGACCTGACCTCTGCCATCAGGCTTGATGCTCTTCTGTGCGTCTGGGCAAACACAGTGGGTTCAAGGATTTTTTGAGAGGAAGGGATGGTGTGAAAAGTGAGGCATGTGGTCAGGGCTTGGCTTTTGTTACCACCTGCACAATATGTAATGAGAAGTCAAACAAAAAACACTGTTGTCTTCCCACAGCAGGAACCAGGGCAGGGGCTCTTGCTGTGGCTCTTTCCACCTGTGTAACAGGGCTCACAGCCCTGTCACAGCACAGATAACACGTTTTCCACCAAAGCAAAGAGGAGGTTTACCTTCGGAAGCACCGGCTTTTAGTGACCGATGGAGCTGCAGCCGCTGTGCTGGGGAACCTCCCCCCGCACTTCACGTCTCATCCCTGACATGGTTTCAACATCCCTTTCTATGGGTGACTGTTTGTAGTGCACACCAAAGTTCACGTCTCCTTGCAGCGTATGCTTCAAATGTACAGTTAATATCCAGCAGATACGTGGGAAGGCAAGCAAGCTACCTTTCATCTAATGTTTGTAACACAGAAAACCTTCAATATTGAGAACAGATAGACTGGAAGGTAGGTTCACATCTCTCAGCAAGAGAGCTGTAACTTAAATCTAATACACCTGATCAAGGCTTTCTCTCTGCCTTGTAGGTATTTTAATACAAATGTGTCTTTCATTTGACTGATTGAAGGTCTCCAACCTGCAATAAATGAAACATCTGATCCCCTTGAATCCAAATCACTTTTTCTTTGATTTTCTTTTACTTCTATTTCTTCTTTCTTTGTTCTACGGCTAGAGTCGAATTTCCCTTTAGAAATTGAAAGAATGTGTGTGGGTTTTTCTGCTCCTCTTACAGTGAGCCTGTGCAAAGGTCGAGTGGCTAGTTGACTAGCATATTAAGACAGAATTCATTTCACAGGCAGTCTGTAGTGATGTGCTTTACATATCATTATCACGCTGAATTGAGAGAAACTGATTATACAAATTAGTTACTGTACTGTTATTCTCCAAAGCCTTTTATTTGCATAACCAATAGATTTTATGCAAAGAATATCCTGAAAAATCATACATGATCATGTATAGTTGAAAGAAAGTTGTTATTATCTAAGTAGAAAAATAAGTAGACATTGACAATTTAAGTTTAAATTATTGTGTATCATAATATTGAGTGTATCAATTAGCTTATGCCAGATGGAGTCTTTATAACATAGTTCCTGTAAACACAATCGTGCCTGCAATCCAGAGTGCTGGGAGCTGCTGATTCCAATGTTCTCTATAATTGTGTCTTTGTATGAATCAATCAGTTTAAATATAGAGCGACAGTCTGTTAAAGCCATGACCTCCGTTGGGTTTATTTTTTACTTGGGTAGTCATGTCTCTTTCCAGATGTCAGTGACATAATTTGTATGCTCAGCATTTCTTGTGCAGAGATTTTTTGGGGGGAGTGAGTAGGGGGAGGAGGGGAGGAGAACCTTCAGAAGGAAATGGGAGTTGGGAATATTAAGCTGTAGAATCACTGGAAGTGTTGCTTTTAATCTATAACCATAACCATGTTTGTAGTGAAGTGTTAACTCTCCTACACATGAACTCAGTTAGTCTTTGCATAGATATTGCGCTGGGTATTAAAATGTATGTCAGGCTGGAGAACAAAGAACACGTGACATTATGGACTGAATTCATAGTTACAATAAAAGGAGCAATGAAAATTCAATAAGGGGACTGGAACCAACAGTGTCTTTGTAGTTTTTATCTCTGCTAGAGTTTCCAGAGGAGCTGTTAGTGATTAAGGGCCTCATCCTGCGCACGTTAGTGAGCGGTTCCCGCTGCCCCGCGAGCGGCTCCGGGCGCTGAGAGCTCCCGCCGGCCGACGCGGGGCCGGGAGCACGCGGCTCCGTGTCCCCCACGGCTCCGAGCTGTTGGTGGGCCCAGGGGATTTGGCAGAATGAGACCCAACAAGGAACGGAAAGCAGAGGAGAGCAGTCATGTAAAGTTCATTTTGCCTTTATAAAACTTTCCAGGGATTGGAAACATGCACAGCAACATCCCGTTGGCAAAAGAGATGAAACACTGATGTGTGCTGTGTATGAAAACTAGACTTCATGGTTAGTAGGTCTCCAATGTAATAGATCTAAAAATAAATCCTTAAAACTGTTGCAACCTTTTTCACCATTTCATTTCCCTTACCTTTCTGTGTTTGCAGTAAACACATCTTTGATGCTAAAACTGAACGTGTTTTATGTGCTGATTTTTTTGAACGGAGACACTCACCTTACTTTAACTTCAATGGAATAAGATTGTGTTAAAAACACTGATGCTTTGCTCTGACAAGATGTTTGGATGCAAGTCTGATGCATTTCAGAAATGTTTCTTTTTCAGTGAAAGTTTGGGTTTATTTTATAAATCACAAAATTCTAGTTCGGAAGGATCATTATAAAGAACATTCCATGTTGTATAAGGATTTTCTTTTCATTTTAATTAGAAGGAATTATTTTATTTCAATGTAACCTGTTTTTATTGGTAATTCTTTTGTGCATCTATAAACTTTAATAGCTGTAGACAGTGATATTCCTTTGGGAGTTTGTGAGATTATATGTCTAATGTAGTTTCAAGGGAGCTACATTTTTATTTTTTTTTAATCTTCTGAAATAATGATCGAACTTCCAGCCTTTTCTTTGTATTTTTTCTTTGGATTAGTTTCAATTTGGAGCGAAAGCCAGCAATTGTGAGGTAGCATGGATTTGACATTTTCTCATGTACCCTGCATATTATTTGCAGTAAGATTAGCATCAGAAGAACTGACTTAGATCAGTTGTCTTTGCTTATGCACACCCTGTGTTTCTCAAATTTGAGGATTTTTTTCGGGGGGTGTGTGTGTGGTGATATTTAGTTTCCCTGTCCGAGCACACTGGATCAGCTCTAGCAGGGTGTTTGTGTCAGGGGACTTGCCAGGTAGAGTGTAGGTGGAGGGTAAAATGAAAGCAAAGAAGGTAATGTAAAAAATCAGACATAGGAATGGGTGCAAAGGAAAACCCGTGTTCCTTGAGATTACAGTCCTGAAATGAGCAGCAATGAGCCGATAAAGCAACATGGACCTGTGTGGATAGAAGAGACTGCTTAAACTCAAGATCTAAATGATTTAAACACCCTTGTGTATGGGTTATAGTTGTCCTCAGCTAGGGGCAAATTCTGTCTCCAGTGGCACGTGCACCCATTTAAAATCAGTGAAAGCTGGAGATGTGAGAGACCAGGTTTGGTGCTTTATCTTTTGTCTTGTGTGACTGTTAGCAAGAAGTTCCCCTGAAACACATGTGGGTAAGTTAAACTTGTCACCCTTGTGACAAGAATACTCACATAAGTAGCCATAATAGTATTAGTTCTTGCAAAATATTTAAAGAATCTGGCCTTCGGCTAGTAATATTTTTCAGATGTCACTTTGCTTTTAGCAGTATAAGAAAAGTTACATTTTTACCCTGGATAGTAGATTTATTTTGAAATTAAGTAAATGGCAGAATGCAGCTTTCTTCCTCTCCTGCATAAAACCTCTTTTAAGTTCAAAGTGTTCAGATACATAACTCTAAGCTCTCTCTTCCTGATGCTCAGTGGACTACCTAGATTTTTTTAAAATTCATGGCAGGGTCTCCGAGCAGGGCTGGCAACCTCAGCTCAAGTAACTGCTGCTTTTATTTCCCCATGACTTTGGTTCTCTTTTAAGGTCTCAAAAGACCACACAAACCAGCTGAGCAGAACAGGAAGGAAGATGAAAGATGGAGATGGTAATTTGAAAAAAGAAGAAATTGTGTTGCAACTGATGAGTTCTTTATGACTTCTACTTGAAAGCCAAAATCAGCCCAGGTTCAATTAAAATTACATCTAAATTGAAATAAATAAGCTTTTCCTGGTTTAGAATTTCCGCATGGAAGTTTTGCACATCTCTGAACAGCAGTGGCAAGTTTTCAGGAAGCTGAAAACATGAAAGCTCTGAAAGTAGATTTTAAAGAGGATTTTAAAGGCCACTCCTGCCTCCCACCCTATAATTTTTGCGATGTTGAATGCTAAATTAGCCACAAAATATAAGAAAAAACAGTACTTAAATAATGACTGTGTTCTCTCTTAACATTGTCTTAGTTGTTCATGTTGCCTTAGTGTTTTAAAGTTAACTGTGGTTTTGTTTGGCTTTTAAACAACTTGCTAAAAAAACGTAGGTCTCGAGAATGATTGCAGGTTTATCCAAAAGGTTAATTCAGGAAGAGTTAACAAACTCCTTTCTCTGTAAGTGAAGTAGCAAAGGAAGGACAGGACCAGACTTTGTATTCGGTAAACTCTCAGGTTGTAGGACAGGTTTCCATCATCTTGACTTGGCTGAGATTAACTTGATTTAAACGGTAGTGAATTGGCAGCATTGTTGTGATGGAGATGCCATACTCAAGCAAGTCTGACTTTTTACAGAGAGGTAAGCAAAAAGGTCTTGGAGATTGGTCACTGAAATTAAATCTTCAGTATGAAATCCACAAGGAGTCTAAGAAAGTCCTTGAAGTTTCTACTGAAATGAGTAATTTCAGAACGGTCATTCAGGTCCTTTAAATACACGAATAAATTCTCGCTTTATAGAGAAATAATCACCTGTAAACAAATACACCCCCTTGCAAGGCTTCTGAAGCCATTGCCTGCCGATGTTAGCACATTGGCTCCTTTCATAGTTCTTGCAGATTCCATTTACATAAGAACCCAGCCGCCAAGCACTCAGCTAAAAGCTGCTGGTGTAATGCGAAGGCATTTTTTGAGCCGCAGCCACTTTTTATAAAGGAAAAAAACGCTTGCTTGACACAGACTAAAAATGACAGTGTAAGTGGATCACCTGCCTGAAAGGCTCTCAAGCAGTACGGCTGTCCGACCCTCATGTCATCCTCTCCTGACCCCTCAAGAATTCCTTTGATCTCCCGTGAAGGCATCAGCCCCCAGCACTGTCATCGCCCCGCAGATGTCCGGCCGCAGGAGGGGGTGCCCTGCCCAGGTACAGGTGCCGCGGCTGTGGCCATCCCTGGGGTGCTCCAGAAGCTGCTGCTCTGGAAGGCTGAAACATTCGGTGGAACAGCTGCAAGTGCCTGAATGATGGGTTTAATATTTAAAAACTTAAAAAAAGGAGGAGAAGCCTTAGCATTTTCCTATGCAGTCTCTCTCCTCTTCTTGTAATGCTGCCCATCAAATTAACAAATTTGTTATTGCTTTTGATTGTTTTTTGAACATTACTATTTCACGAGGCAATGGATTGCTTCTGTACCTTGCTGCAAAGACTTCTCATCTGGAGAGCAAGGCTCCTCTTGCGGTCTTCAATCTTTATGTAAGTGAGCATGCTGACTCACAAAGCAAAAGCTGAAACACTTACAGAGGTTTTGTATAAAATCCTTGGTTATGACAGTTATTCACCTTCTCATTTTGCAGACTAGCTGGCCTTATAACACATAATACTGCTTGGTTATTACAACTCTGAGGAGTTTCACCGATTTCATAGGGACTGTAGCAGTTTGCACTGTGGATGTGATTTCAAAGCATAATGAAAGCATTTGTGAATCTGTTTTATTTCATGTAGCAATGGAGTAGGAGAGCTTGAAAAGCAGTCTCCTGACTGAGCAGGTGGCAGCTTTCAAATGAAGGGTAAAAAAATTCTTAGGACACCCTAATTTGATCGCTTGTCATGACCTGGCTCACAGACACCACTGAACATCAACAGTATTTGAGTGCCTGGGTCCTCCAGGACTCTTTGAAAGTCTCATCCTGTACAGGAGGGTTGGGATCCATATGGTAAAATCAAAGTCCAGCCAGATGTAGCAGGAATTTGTATGCTACTACCTTGACTCCTTGTATCAATAAAGAGATGTTTTTGTAAAATATGAACAAACTACAATTTCAGTGGAATGTAATAATTTTCAGCTCGATTGTGCTGATGGCACAGAGCCCAGAGCCTGGAGCAGCTGTGGAGGTGACGCCTCCAGGAGCACAGCCGGGCCCTCGCTGCAGCCGGCTGTGGAAGGGAGAGCCTGTTGTCCTCACCCCTGCTTTGGGACTCGATTGTGCCTCTTGCTAAACAAGCAGGGGAGTGCAGCTCTGCCCGGTCAAGTTAAGTTGCATAAGATCCACTTTTTAAATATTTTCCCCCTAGTTTGAAGAGGGTATTAAAAAAAAAAATATATATTCTGGCAAAGTCACATTTAAAAAAGCTTTTGAATTGTGTTTTTGGACTTTTGAATTTTTCTTTTGACATTTTAATTTTGTATTTTTTTCATCACTGCAAATATAGAATTTATTTTAGGCAGTTAGGAAAGGAAGGAAATTCAAATCTCTTAATTCTATGAGTCTATTAAAAGATGATGTCATGAATCTGCTGATTCACTAAAGGAGATTTAATTGATGCTTTTCAAAAGTGTTCTTTATATGAAGATAACACTTTTCATCAAGCCAAACAACCACCAATATTTTGACATTTTTCAAATAGCTTTTCTGACTTGTTCTGTCACAAGCAGAAGGAGAGAGATTTGAGAATCACCCCAGTCTCGCCCTTTCTAAAAGTCCTGCTTACTGCTCAGCACAGCCTTAGAAATTAGCCAGTGGCATGAAATGTATCACACCAGAGTGATGCATTTCTTTAGTAAATGGACTGAAAGTAAAGTGGGAGTGAAGTGTTTCTCTCCCTTGTAATATGTTGATGAACCTGTCAGAGCAAAGACAAACTGCTCTGACTTCTCTGCCCGTTGGAGCACAGCAGCCAGGACTGTAACTGAGACATCACAGGACAGGTGCTTTGAAAATTACAGAATTTAAGAAAAGGATCATGTGGCTTTCCTGTATCATCAAGAGGTTGATCCTTTCAGATTTCAAAACCCTACATCCCTATTTGCTCCTTGATAGTATGTCTTTTATGTTAATAAATAATCCTGCAGATTTGAAATGGCTTTTAACATAAGTAATTTATTTATGTGCCTATGACCCAGCAGAAGTCTAATTTAAACCTTTTAAAGCTTATTTTATTCAGAAGTGAGTTTTGCCCTATTATACATAACCACTGCTATCATTGAGGTGATTCACAGGTATGAGGGGTGCAGAATCCACTCCCAGGTATGCTCTCAAAAATCTGTCATTTTATTAATAAAAAGGACCACAGCTATAAGCCAGATTGGTGGTTCTGCAGAATCTGATAGCTGCTTGCTTCTGCCTTTGTTCTTTTATTTTTTCAAATGTGTTATAAATTTTAAATAAAGCAAGGAAAATATATAAATTCCACACTACACAGAATATTTAAAATCTTTTTAGAACTGGGCCTGAACTGCTATCTGAAGGTCTGTAAATACCTGCAGTGGTTTACTGCTGCTAATGCAGTAATTATATTTCAGCATTGACTCACACTTACGTTTTTTGTGTTTGTGTTCAGCAGTACAGTTCATTTGAAAAGTGCATAAAATATAAATATCCAAACTTCAAAGATGCTGTGGTAGAGGTAAATTGCCAAATGTTCTGTGATTTTCTCGATAGTTTTATGATAACATAAAGCTAGTGTTTCATCAAAGATTTTTTTTTTCTTCAAGAAGGATTGAACCAACTAGATATAAATTATAAATCATGTTCTGTTTTACATGTGAAATGGGAGCTCTGAAGTGTATCACACTTGAGCAGATGGAGGCTAGGTGTTTGCATGTTTTTCTGAGCCTGTTTTGTTTGTGATGCCATTTTCTATATATTCTATCCTTAAATTCCTTTGCACAGAGGCAAGGAACTATAGTGAAGTAAATACAATTATTGACAAGTGTTACTACCAACAGGGGAAATGAGAAAATCATCAGTAACACAATACACACACACACACCTCCCCCAAAGCCTGAGTGACATTTGTAACACGCAGAGTAACGAGCTAATTGGGCAGCTGTTCAGGTTTCATGACTTCAGAGATTTTATTTAACAAAATGTGATCAAAAACAGTGAATTACAAAATGCTAAATATGTGTTTTATTCAGGTAGCCAAAGCTGATTCTGGCTTTATTCATTCTAGAAGCATGGCTGAGTTCTGGAACAATTTAGAAAACTGGAAGGAAACGCCTTTGTATGATGCTGCCTAAATTACAGCCTGTTTGTTCATTATTGTTAATAAGCACTATTGTGTTTACAAATTGCAAATTGAGCTGAGATTTGACATTCCTTTGATAGCACCTTCACTACCAGGTAATAGCATTAAAATCATATGACATTTGAATGAAATCATTTCCTGGCTCCGTGCGCTTGCAAACTGCTTTTAAGAATGAGTTGGGAAAGGCAGTGGAGGGAAGAGGCAAGTTTTGCAGAGCAGAGATGAGAAAATGCAGCCTCTGTGCATGTTACACAGGCAGAGATGAAAGCAGAAGAATGGAGAAACACTTTTTAGGCAAGAAAATACCCAATGTGAGCTCCACAGACTTAGATTAAACCAGCTGTAAACCAGGAATTTCTGTCATCGTTATTGCCCAGACTTTGAGCACTTTTACCAGCTGCATGTGTTAATAGCTTGTTAATGATTGATGCTGAAGCCTTTTATGACACCAAATGAAAGTGAGAAATAAGTGCAAGATTTTGAGGTGACTTTTGCAGTCACACTCCTTGAGTAGCTCTCTTTGCAGAATTTCAGCTATGTTTTAAAACATTTATGTGTGCCAGGATTAGACAGGTTACACTGCAACTCAGGATAATATAAAACTACCCAGACTGGGCTGTGCATTCAGTCCTACAGTGAACAGGAAAAATACAGCAACCCCCAAAATTAAAAGCTGAATTTTAGAAGGTGATGCAGCTCTGCCAGAGTGTATTAAGGAGAGTAAAATGTATAGCTGACTTGGTATGTGAGGCAAATAAATGCCAGATTTGGCGAATCCTGTGTAAAGAGAGCACATTAACACAATGAATTTCTCAGCTCCATCAGCCGTGTATTCCAGAACTTCACACGGCCATCTCCATATCAGCTACTCTGAGCCTTTCTGCTGACTGTGGGCTATTCCGTGTGGTTATTTACCTCACGTGTAACCACAGTCCTTCTCTTTTCTGCCAATTAAACTAAGAATCGACAGAAAACTGGAAACCCTGAGTTCTTGGTTCAGGAAAGTAGAGGAAATGTGTAGGTGTCTGTAAAATTTAATATGCATTTATTTTTCCCTGTTCACATTATTTCTTTTTACCATCACTGATTGCCTGTCATAAATCCAATTAGAGAGCTTTCGACATCGCAATAAACTGCTTTTCAGGAAGAAAATTTGTTTTGTGAGCAAAGCCTTTTTCCTTCCCACTGTTGTAATTTGCTGGTTTTTCACTGCCTCACAAAGCACTTAAAGCAAAATAAGCTCTAGCACTGCATTTACTGCACTGTTCCCTCTTCCTGCAAAATGTTTTTTCCATTTCCAAACAATTTTGTTCTAGCAAATATTTCTTATAAGGATGAAACAAACATAGATATTAAAAATATAATAAAGATTCAAAAGAAATGCTTAGGTCTAGCCCAGAATAAGAAAAAAACTAATTGCTGGTGCAGTTGTGTAAGATGTGAGAGATCCGGGTTAAAGTCCCTGCTCTGAATCAAGGAATTAAACCCAGATTTGTCACGCTTTGAACAATTGTTCTAACTGCTACAGCCGTCCTGTGCTTTCTAGGTTTGAAAAAAGAAATTCAGTTGAACACCTAAGAAAAATCCCATGTAAAAGGGATTGTCAGAAGGAGTGTGTTCTTGTAAAAGTTATATTTCCTGCAAATAGGTATCTTCTGAAAGAATATTACAGGTTGTTTTGTTCAGCTATTTATTTTCCTTTCCTTTAACCAAGTGAATTTTGACTCCTAACACACTGGAGGCTTAAATACTTGTGTTGGTTTCTCTAGTCCCTGTTAACTCTCCGTGTTCCAAATGTTACAGACTTTAAATACAATGAGACAATATTGTGAACTCTTCAAGATAACTTTGGAATAGAGTAGCCCTTGCTTTTGGCTGTCATCCTGGATTTGGGTTAATTTTGTCTGTAGTATTGTGGTAATGAGTAATTCTAGGAACTGGGAACCCTGCTGTATATGTAAATGACACTGGTGAATTGTCCCTGGTCACTGTGTCCCTTATTCTCATTATTTATTCATGCTTTTTTTTCCTCAGAAATAACAAATTAAACCGTAGGAGACATGGAGGTTCAAAGGGTTGGTCATTAGTCTTTACTAAGTCCAGTTCAGGAGAGATTAGAACAGGAAACACCATTAAATTTAACGTTTCAGCATTTCACTGAGCCTAATTTCAGACAGCACTACCACTTTACTCAAAGGACATACAAAAGCCTACTGTACTGTAAAGAAACTGATTTTTTTTTCATATCTGGTCATTGTAAGCAGTTCATTCTGGTTTCAGAGACGTTAGTGGGTTTAGATGTTCCTTTATGTAGAATAAAAACCGGCAGAAAACCTTGATGAGTTTTCTGACTGCATCCACAGCCTGTATGCGCTTTCCTGACTGGTTCATTGCAGACCAGAGTTTTTACAAATGAGACCAAGGCTGGAGGGGAGTGATATCTATTAGCAAATTAAGAAATGGTGTCTTTGAATATATAGTAATCATCATGAAAATGCCAGCTCTCGCTGTAATGTAGCATCAGAGAACGATGCCTCCTTTTTTAAAGGAGATTTCTGTAAGTGCTGTTAACAAATGCTGACTCTATAAAAGGAACCACTGTAGAACATGTACAAATACAAGAGAGGCAGAAGTGGCCAAGAACTTCCCGTTTGTTTTCAAAACTGTATCCTTTTTTCACAATCTTTAAAAAACCTACTAGAGACAGTGATGCTCTGGCGATGCTCAGAGAGAGTGACTGCAGCCTGGCAAAGTCTGTCTGCTGGCTTGCCTGGGCAGATGTCTGAAAGGGCCATGTCCAGGAGACAGCCTACCCTGGTGTCGTCCCCCAGTATCCCTGCATCATCTCCTGCCTGTCACTTATTCTGCAGTTAAAGGCCCAGAAAATGAAACAGGTGGGTCACCCGTTGGGGTAAGAGCAGGCACGTAAGTAATCAATGTGGGTCATGCTGTGCAAGTTCTGTTGAAAAATGGAGGCTTCTGTATTATCACAACATCTTTGACGTCTTCATGTCTCATTAATAGTTTACCAAAATTAATAAAATCTATGTTTCGTATGGTAATTTCAGGGTGCATACAAACTGTCTTTGGTTGCCATCAGTAGAAGAACACTTGTAGGAGGTCATTCTCCTTTTTTATGGAAGACCAATAAAGGATGTAGCACCCAAATCAATCCTGAACTTGGGTGTCAGGAAGAGCTGTGCCAGCTGCATGCAAGGGAACATGAAATTGGTCTGGAGTTGCAGGAGCTGAATACACAGTAAAGTCTGTGCCACGTGGTGGTGAGGCCACATGGAGAAAGCCCAACACCAGCCTAACTCCTTGCAGAGGGTCACTTCTCTTTCTGGTTCAGTGTTACCTGGAAAGCCAAAGTGCAGGAAAGTGTCTGCATTTGAGATATATAGCAATGATCCACCTACCTGGGTAAAAAGCAGAAATGGCAACACATCAGGAATTCCTGGAGGGTGGAGGGAGAGCGCCTTCGCCTTTGCTAACGCTGAGAAGTGAGGTGTGCTCCTGCCCGGTGAGCAGGGGCTGCTCTGGCCCCAGGGTAACACAGAGATTATTTGACTGTCACCACACAGTTTGCCAAGGAGATGCACACGGGGAGCGACAAACACTCCAGAGGAGTATCTGCAGTGAGTCAGCAGGTGCTGGTATGATAAAACAGACAACGCTGCAGTGAAGGTGGATTAATTTTTCTTATAAATTTATGATGAACAAAGAAAAAGTCCACAGTCATCAGTGAAACAATTTATTAGAAGTTATTTGTATGCATTAATAAAAAAAACTTGCGGTTTTATTAGGCCATTAACCTGGTTTCATTTTAAGAACATGTGAATTCACTGGGACTGTCTCTGTTTTCCCTGAGTTTAATGAGAGGAAACTGATAGGGGAGCTTTGAAATAAAGATAGAAGGTGTCGCTGATGAGCCAGCCAAATCTCCTTAAAAGCAGAGACAGTTTTTCCCAGGAGTCCATCTTAACCCTTTAAAAATATTTTGATTAACTTAAACTTTGTAAAAATTCTGGTTATTGTTTTATTTATTTTGAGGGAGAAATTCTCAGAATGTTTACTGTGTTGAAATGATAACACTGAAAGAATTTTTTTGGACTTCAACAAAAGAGCTATTTAAAAGATAAACTGTACAGATATCACTTTGTCTAAAGCAGAAAAATATTTTTTTTGTTGTTGCAGAGCAGGACCATTATTAAGTAGCTTTCATTTGACTTATAAGCAAAAAAAAAAACCAAAAAAACCCCCCCAAAAAAATAAAAAAAAAAAGCAAAGAGAGAAAAAAATGTATTTGTATTCCAAAAAAGCAATAAAGTAAAAAGAAGAGAACGCGGCCCACACACTCAGCGGTAAAAAAATATTGCTTCACTGATAGAGTTGCTTGTGAAAATGGTCCATGAATGTTTTCATGGTTGTGAGACCTTTTTTTTTACTATAGTCATGCAAGCTGTGTGTTGCCGAGCTCCTGCTGAGCAACAGTGGAGGAATTACTGGAGCTCCATTCACAGTTTCAAAACTGTTTTGCATTAATGGGCAGCCTGAACTGGATTTGGGTTGGGTTTCACTCTGAGCAGTAACTCTCTCTCTCCACCCCCTAAAATAATAATAATAATTACAAAAGTATGAGATAGGACCAGCGTCTCCACCTCCTGTTCATAACCGAGCAAACCAAATATTATTACATACATTATTGAAGGGGTGAGGAAAGTTAGAGGTCACGAACTGAGCTGTATGAATAGCTGGGGGTCAGATCAATCACAGCCATGTATTTCATAGCTGAGGCTTCAGCCCGTAGAGACTGGTTTGGTTGTACTGCCTTCTACCCGCTGATCACATATTCTAATTTAAACCACAAATTGAATTAAATTAGACAGTAAGAAATACATAAACTGAAAGATTCTTCAGTGTGTAGTAGACCAGTAACTAAAACATCACTGTTTTCCTTTTATTAATGTGTGGGGGAGGACTGGAGGGAAGGGAAGCTACAGACACGAGAGTAAATGCAGTAGTTGGAAATGAGGTAGAATTCAGAGCAAAATAACACCTGTTCTGTGTCTTAGCAGTAATTGTATGAAGAGAAGCTAGTAGGGCAAGAGGGGAATAGTCTGACATGAGAAATAAGACCTTTTTTTGAACATTCTCTGAACCTCAATGGATAGCAAAGATCTCAGATTAGACACTTAAAAATTAATGCACATGATACTACTGTGTCCCCTGAATCTATCTCTAGGATCAGATAGACACTTTTAATTGCAGTTTTGGAGCTAGATCAAAATACTGGTAAACCATGAATACAGAACATTGCTAATGGACTGGGAAGGGGAGAAGGTGGGATTTAGAGCAAACCAAGCTGATTTGGTTTGCATCAGACCCCTTTGAAGTTCAGCAGTTTGTAGTTGCTTTGTGTTTGGCATTGCTACCTTTTCATATCTGAAGATTCAAACAATAGCTCCTGGTTATTATCCCACATATTATTGATTAAAAGCTTTGCCCAAAGACCTTCCATCTCACTTTCCAGCTTAGTGTGATTTACTTTTCTTTTTACTCCCTGTAACATATGATTAATGCTGAGCTAGAGAGTCCCAGTGAGATGAAGCAGAGTGTCAGGTAAGATTTGTCAGCTCGGAAGTATAGATTATTTTATGTTTCTCGAACTTTGTGGGCCCAGGGAACACAGATCTTGATTGTTAAATCCATCCACACTTTCCCTAGGGCTATAATATGCCAAAAACATTAAATAGCCCACTTAATACATAACCTCATTCTGTATGCTTGACTATTTTGTTTTTAATTTTTCTTCCCTTTCCAGGCTGCTCAAATGAGATGGGATCAAAGAAAAAAAATTATCCTCACTGGATTTTGTTAAAATATTAATAGGTTAGGGTTGACTGGCTAAATTGAATATCTATGCTGATCTTGCTTGCATGTTTAACTTGTGCTTAGGAAAATATGTTTCCTAGGTGATAACCTTTTATGTACCAGCCTGACTTCATTGAAATGCATAGAGATAAAAATATGTCACACTCCATGGCCATGCTATTCTTGTGTAGCAGTGTGATTATTCAGATGATAATTGACCCCCACCTGTAGACAGCTCAAATTCTGTAGTCAATCATTCCATTTGATGTTAAAATATGTGAAAGTACAATTATATAATTTACATTACAAATCATGCTGAATGCCAGGCATCTCAGAACCACTGACAAACGAAAGGGAAAAAAAGTCAATAAATGAAGTGAATTACACTAGGCAAAGAATTCAACTTTTCTTATTTGCTCCTGCACAACAGCTTTTTATGTGGGTGTTGTTGATGGAGCTCAAACAGATATTGCTCAGTACTGAAATCTGACTGCCTTTCAGCCCTTTCCTAACTTTGGTGATACTTTCTGGGTTAGAATACCTTCTTTCACTGTGGAGATGAGGGTCCTCACCAGCAGATAGAGGTAGAAATGCACCCATGTCAGCATAGATTTATGCAACAAAGACAGTAGGCCAGTGAGCTCTGCTCCAAATACCCCAACTTTTAAGCTCCTGTTTCTGTAGACTTTGCTGTGTATTTTAAAGCTATGCAGAGGAATTAAAGAGCGTGTTTGTGTGGTCACAGATTGCTCTTTGTCATGCTCCTGGTTAAGGGCGGTTGGAAACTCTGTTGTTTGTGCCCAAACATTGTGGGCAAAACAATCCAAATCAGCTCATACCATTCCTACCCAGGATATGTGTGCAGTGGTGGGCTTAGCTCATGTCGCTGGATCATCCCAGTCTGTCTGTCTGAGTGTTGGACGCAAGGAATCTAAACTTCACATGAGTCTTATGGTAGATGAAGATTTTTTAACTCTGCCTGTTTTCTCCTCACGTTATTTTGGACCCTTCAACCCCTTTCCAGCAATCCCCACGACTTGGTTGCAGATAGTATCTCAGACACGGACTATTCCTGGAATTTCAAGGCTGCTCATTGCAACCCTCTATTTATTTATGATTATTCAAAAAAAGAACCTTCTTCTTGAGCAAATTATTCTGCAGGTCTGTACTGGAGCATTCCAGTCTGCTGAGCAAGACAGACCCAGACTGGAAATGCGTAATCAACCTTATAGCAAGAGAAAGCTCAGTGTTAAATCAGTTGAAGTACCGAAAAGTGAGCATAAGAACCAACATAAAACATTGCTGCTGGTAAAACAGAATTTAAAGCTTCCCTCCTGGCTCTCCTCATGCCATTTTAGACACTTACTCCTCAGCTTCATACTGAAGGGTCATAGGAAATAGCAAGCGTTAAACTCTTCTGTTTAGGTTTAAACATGCTGTTATTTTGCCTTACTATACTTGACAACCATAAATTCTCTCTTTTGATGCCAGCAGTGGCCATTTGGTCACAACTTCTTCACTGAGAACATTTAGGTTCAGACAAATTTTGGGAACAGCAGTGTCTTAAGCCCCTATAACTTACAAAGGAAGAAGACAAAATAAAATTTTTAATCCTGGCCTTCATTTTCTAAAATTTTTAGTTAGGGTTCCTTGGAAAATAATGAAAAATTTCTTCATGGCCTGATTTATGCTCTTCTACAAAAATGTGCAGAACATCATTGTTTCTTCAGCTGCTTTCAGAAAGGTTTTCATGTAACAAAACCAAATTATGTGAAATTGATAAAGTTCAAGTACAAATATTCTAAGAATGGTTCATCACAAAGCACTTATGCTTAAATGCTTCATTTTACAAGGCAAAACAGAAGTTATGAAGTTGTTTCAAACAGTCTGGACATCCCTGATAGATGAATGAAAAAGCTTTATTCAAAAGGCTCTGGTTTACCATGTGGTCTTATTTCTCTGCTCCCAGTGGAAGAGACAGGTGTCTTTCCTGACAGTTCTGTGAAACTCTTCTCATCACTCAATTTGGGAGTACAAGCAGAGTATCCTCATCTTATACTTTATCCCCCTCAGCATCTGCAAAAAGAAATTCCCAGTGTTGCTCAATGCAAAGGAAGGCCTGTCAAAGTAACTTTCAGAAAGGGAAATACATATTTCTTAATTTATTTCTCTCTCTCTTTTATTTTCCCAAGGCTGTTTCCCCTGGCTTTTTTTTAAAAATGGACACTACCAGGAGCTGCGTTCAGCCCTGCCACGAGTGGCTGCAGTTCTTCTGACCTCAGCAAAATTCCTGTCATTATCCCAGGTGTGGATTTGGCCTGTTGTCTTTAATTAAAGCTCCAGTCTGCTCTCAGTAAATTTCGCACCCTGTACAAGCATCAAATTAGGTTCTTCAATTAGTTATATCTTTTCTCCTATCCTTTTAATTTCAGGCCCATCAAAGGGCTGGTTTACTAAATCAATTTCAATGGGAATTTACACATTGTGAATCATAATGGGATGCAAAATTGACTTGGCTAATGAATAGTTAGTGGCTTTGGGGTTAATAGTTTTGGGTTTTAGTCTCAGGTACTTTGTATTAAATTTAATTTTAATATTGCTTTAATGAACACAATATATTACTTCTCCTTTTTCACCCGGGCCCATCAAAGGTGTATTCTCTTTCCCTGCCTCAATTGATTTGCTTTATGAATAACTGTATGAGATTTCTGTTTAAGAAGAGCACTTCTGCTTGTCCCATTTCTACGTGCTAAATATTTTAGTCTGATGTATAAAGTCTAAATAGAAAAGAGTCTGTACATTATAGCAGAGAAGAAAAAGTTACTGTAGAGGTGACTGCCTCTTGCTGCTTTGCACAGGTCAGCCATGGAACTGCTCTTTGCAGCAGTACTCCTAGGCATTCATGGGACTCCCCCATGAATAAAAATAATACGCCAGCTGTCCTGGTACCAAGGTGCAGTGTGGGTATAAATAAAATGCCTCACTCACTTCTGAGGTTCCAGTTTAGGGATGTCAGTTTTGTCCAGGGGACACTTGGAAGTGTCGGTGGGCTGTCCCATGCAGGCTTTGTAAGTCACTGTCTGGCTATGGGGGCTTGATTTTGGCAAGCCTGGAGAAGATGTGTGTCAAAGTTTCTGTCCATGCTGTACTAGTTTTATGATGGGAATGTTACTTTCAAGTTCAAAATTTTCATTACCTGCCAAAATCTATTCCTTTCTTACATAAATTCTTAAAATGGTGGTACCTGGAGGCATCCTGAGTCAATTTTGTGATAATGGTCTTGGCAATAGCTGCACTGTTATTAAATGTGCCAGTCCCAAGACAGTCTGTGTCAACTGACACAGTATCTACTGAATCAACAAGGTGGTGGGATTAAGGTGCCCATGAAAGAATTGTTCTATCCATCTGCTACCTGGCCTCCTCATTAGAGAAGGCTGCTCACAGTGGACCTTGGGTGTGATTTTGGCATGATGCTTCTCACCTGGCGTCATAGCCACGTACCAGCTTCTCATGCCTGGGAATTTATGTTGGAAGCTGGGACACTGTCCCTGTCACCACTGGGTAAGACATCCCTTGGCATAAAGCAAGTTCATCCATTGCAGCATTGCCAGTTTTACAAAGATGACCCGTTTCTTGGTGTGGGCTATAGCACATCGTTTCCATATTTCTAGGTAAAGAATCTAACACTGAGTGCTTTTGAGAACAAAAAAGAGATTTTTAAGAACAAAAGAGAGAACAGCAAATAGTTTTCTACGCTTTCCCAAAAGAAGCCTGTGGAGCTTGTTGCCCCAACATTGAGAGTAAAACATAATTTTTAATAAGAAAAATAACCAGAATTTTATCAGGAAAGATTTTTTTAAATGCAGTGCATTACATGATTGTGTGCTTCAGAGCATGGGTCTGCATTTAGCAAATATGGTATTAGTTTTCTGTATTCAAACATATCGGGAATATAAACACAAGAAAAAGGGGAAACAACTATTTAAGGGGCAACTCCAGCAAGATAATAAAAGTATAAGACAACTAGGTGTTGATTTAAGCATAAAGCAGATGATTTTTGTCTATCTGAGGGATGACATTCAGCAACTTCCAGAGGAATAGGTGAAACAAAAAGTCCAACTATAGGCCAGATTTAGTAATCCAAGAGTTAACTGTCTGAGTTTCAGATCAGCAGTGCTACAGACACAGAGACATCTGAGCTGGCTCTCTAAAGAGCCAGGTCATGTCCAGCTGAGCTGGACATTCATGACATCAACATAACTGACCTGCTGCCAGTGGTGAGGCAAAGCTAATTAAGCCCTGCTGGACCTGAGCTCATTTATGCTGAGGCACTGGGGTGGCTCTGCACCATAAGCTGCACTGTCCCCCTTAAAACCTATTTTTTCCCAGTTTTTCCCATTGCATGATGTATCCTAGCGTCCCTTGTCTGCATGTACAATGGAGCCTGATCAGATTTTGCAAGGAAGTCTTTAAAGTATTTTGTAAAGGCAGCAGTGACTCTAGAGACCTTGTAGTGTCACATTTTCTAAATAGAAAGTATCTGTACAGATAATTTCATACCTGTGTTTGTCAGTATGTGCTGTACCTGCCTATGCAGGCTGACCAGCTGGAGCTGAGCTCTGCTGCAGGGGGGACTTGGGATGTGGCAGCCTCTGTGATGGTCAGGTTGACATTTGCAGTGTTTCTGTACCAAATGCTGCCACAAGAATTACTGCAAACTGCACAAAAATGCTGTCTGTTATTTGTGGTTCTGGAGGTGGCATGTCTAGATGTTTTTGATATTTCTGGTTCCCCCATGTCTTTGTCTTATATTTCTTTTTGTAAAAGATTTGTGTCAGATTGTTGGGGAGACTAAAGTATTTCAGAGGCTCTAATGTTTTTGTATACACCAACTTTTTTCTCTGCTATTCTTGTGCTGTTTTTACAAAAGAAAGGAAAGATGAGTGCAAAGCAGAAAAAAAAGTCCTCAAGTAGAATTGAAATGTGATAGTACAAAGTTCCCTACCCAAATATTTGAGAGACAGGAAACACGCTTAGATGATCAGTAGTGCCTGTGATCCTGTCAGGAAAAGGCAACTTAGAAAAACTTGGGTTTGATAACCTGGGCTGAAGCACAGTAACTTTTGCAGATACTGTATTATCTTCCTATTGCCTTGTGATAGCTATGAGACAATGGTCTGCTGACAGTCTGTCAAGTTTTCTGTCTGGGTTTTTTTGATACTCCCTGTTGCCAGCAGTCAACACAATTCTCTTCCTTGGGCCATATCCAATACTCACTGAAGTCCACGGAAAAAATCCCAGGATCCTATACCCTGCTGTGTTATATGAACCAAAGCATGAGTTTGAGAGTCCACTACATCTGGTTCATTAGATGCTGAAATGAGTTTTGCCAGAAAATAATGACTCCCTCCTATAGGCAGTGCATTACTGTTGTAAGAAAGGCACAGTCAGTGAACTAACCCAAATCTCCTAATTCTATGTATTCAGTCACAAAGGGCTGGATTCCTCCCTCATGTATATCAGCACTGTTCCCAGATTTACACTACCATTAAATGTCCTGAGATGTGTAGGGCTTGGGTTGTTTTTAAAAGGTATCTTTTTTTAATGAACAAATATAGGAAAGAATCTTTTAATGTGAGTCTTAATGTAAGTAAGTAGACAGCATGGGAGGGAAAAGTGTAACCTGTAGCTATGGCTCTGCAATGAATGGGATTAATTTAAAGTTCTGTATAGTTTACAAAGAAACAGTAGATCTGCACTATGTATGCAGCTCCTATTCAGCTACACGTGTCTTACTGACTCTGCTGCTTATTTTTTAGTCACTGTACTTCAGATAAAGAGTGGTGTGGTACTGCTGGTGTTACACATCAGGCATTAAAGTCAATTAATGGGTTTTAACTTCCCAAATTACTTAAGAGCCTTCAGAAGAAATCTGGAGAATAGATTTCAATCATTGGAATGAAAATGTCACAGTTTTGTGCTTTGGTAAATAACCGGTTCACAGAGATGTCTTACTTATCACTGTGGTATGCTTATTCATTAAGGGCTAATTGCAGAGGTCTCTAAATGAAACTCTGCAAACCACATTCCACTCCAGTGCCAGTTTGTTTAAAGTCTGCAAAGCTTTATTATTAGCACAATTTAATTATGAAAATGGCAACCATGGAGAATTCTGAACACATTCTTTCCCTTGATCATTAGTTACAGGGCAAAAATGAAACACTTTCAACAATGAAGGGTTCATATTTCAAGCTTATACAGTAGCTGCTAAAAGGCTATACTCAGAAAATCAATTTTATTAAAGTCCTTCAAGCACTAAAGGGACTTCCATGCAACTAAGCAATTTTAAAAACATGTCCACAAGCAGTGACTTTTTGATTCATGTTTTTAACAGGTTTATATTTTCACTGTTTTCAATACTGTCCCCCAAAGCAGGGTCAGAAATGGTTTGAGGGGGGGAGAAGAGGTGAGCAAAGCATGTTCTGACATAGCTGTGACTTGCATCGTTTACCTTAAAGTACTTAAAAGGGGACTATGAACTGGATCTGAGAAGCCTAGCATGCTCTTAACTAAAACAGATCAAAAGTCAATGGCGTTTTCACCTTTTTCGGCCTTCTTTTGCAGCCCAGGAAATTAAGTTTAGAGGACTACTAAGAAACAGTGTAGACTCTGTGTTTTTTTTTTAAATGAAGCTGTGATTTGAGCTTAAAATAACAGGAAACGATTTTCCTAGAGAGAAAATGGAATGACATGTGTGGTAAAAGGATGAAAAGAGTTCATGCATTGCTCTGCTCCTAAAGAGTATACAGGGAGTGGAGAGCTGTGTCTGTATTTCAGGGCCTAAGATCACTGGACCAACAGCAAATTGAGTGCAAGTCCACCAAAGTCACTGATTTGTACTGTAAATTATTGCCCTGATCCAAAGTCCTTTGACTTCCAGGAATCAAAACTCCCCCAAACAGTGGATAACCCTAGACAAGGGTAAGAGTGTAGAAAGTCTTTCGAATATCCTGAAATTTCGTAAGATTAAAAAAAATCTTAGTCTTTTTGTGCGTATCTGTGTGTATCTCTGGTTGTCCACAGGGCAAAATAAGCTGTCATCTAAAATAAGTTGTCAATAAAATATTGCTAATGAAGTATAGAGAGGAAAAAAGAAATTAAAGCAGATGAAATGGGTGCTTAGAAGGGTTGTCACAATTAAAATAGTAATGTGAACTGTCTCCTCCTAACTATATCTAGTTTTGCTTTGTCCCTAGCCATTCATATATATGCTTTCCACTTCTTTTCTTGTTATTTATTTTTTTCAGGCCTGTATTTCCAAATACCCTGTCTTTTTGTCACTCAGTAGCTCAGACTGTTCCAGATACCCAAGTATACTCTGTCAATCGGGTGAATACAGAGTATAAAATTTTTCCTATGTGGTATCTAAAATGTAGGAATGAGAACACAAAGGTGCTGGTGTCCATAAGAGCTGCTTCTGTATCTGCCATTTTAAAAAGAACATCTTGATGAAGTCACTATCACCTGTATGAATACTTCTGTGTGGTTTGGTAGGAAGAATCCAGTGTTTGCTGTTCAAGTAATTGGGATACTATTCAGGGATACTGCAGCAGTTTGGATGTGCCTACTTGGAAGGGCTCACTGTGCTCAAAGAGGGGCTACTGCTTCTGCCCTGCCAAAGCAGGTGGGGCCAGGTAAGCTCCTAGTAAGTAGTTTCCATTGTATATTTATTTAAAAGAACAACACACAAACTCTCAGCACAAAATAACCCCAAAAAGCCTTGGCTGTTTTTGTTGTGCACGGGCAGGATTTTTAATTGTATGATGTTTGGCCTCATGATTTCATTTAACACAGTTATGAACCTTGCATCAGTTTGGTGGAAACAAACTGAAGAAAACTGGCAGCAAGTTAGAAAAGTTATGAACAAGTGCATGCTTGTGTATACATCCAGTATTCCAAATATTCCATGCTACAGCCACTGAGGTCAGTCAAACATATTTTATCAATTTTAACATGTGAATTAATCCAAATTCTCCACGTACTCCAGATTTAGCAGCAATGGATCAGTGAAGTCATTACATTTTTTTTTTAATATATATTTTTATAAGATGGGATTTTTAGACTTTAAGTCTCTGGTGACAGCAATAAATATCCATCATTAGGTATAAGTGATTATGACAGGCTGTTCTAGTTCTGCCTATGAAAGATCATTTCCTTCTGGGAGCCATAAGGAATGCAACTGATGGGGGAGAAAACCTCTTCTTGGTAAACTTAAACTGCATAAATCAAATTTTCGATCCTAATGTTGGCTGTGGTAACTTTAAATTGCATAAGATTAGGCAGTGATACTGTTCTGCTCCTGCAAAATTTGAAAATCCTACAGCAGCAGCCCCGCTCAGGCCCCAGCTTTGCTTGCAGCTTGGCTGTCCCAGCTCTCTGAACACGGGAGTGCTTCCCTTCTCCACTTCCCACTGCTTTTAGCTGTGCTAGTGGAAAACATTCAAGTATTACAGTAAAGGAACAAACCTTCAAGTGCTCAGACGAACCAGTCTGAGAGCATCAGGTCCCTCGACAGCCTGTGTTTCCAGCCCCACGGGTGGAAGCAAGGCGAGAAGGGAAAACAGACAGGCTTTTCCTTGCAGCATGAGTTGCTTGGCCCAGCCTCAGTACAAGAACTGCACCTCAAGTGGATACGAAGGAAGATGGTACGAATATTAAAGAAAAGCAAACACAGGTGTCACAGCCCACGTTGAAAAAGGGCAAACAAAGTTTTAATTGTGACTCGTTGCTGCTGCTGGCTGAGAACAGGGTTTGTGTGGCCCAGCAGCAGCAGTCTACGGCGTTGTGCAGTTCTGGTTCAGAGTGAGAAATCCTTGGGTTTAAAAAAGGTGAAGCGGATTATGGAGGGAAATTACTTCTGACCTATGAATACATCACATTAAAACCAATGTTTCATTTCAGTGTCAAGATCAGGATTCTTATTTTATAGAAAACACTCGTAAAAAGAAGGAAAATGAAGTCTCCACAAAATGGTTGTTTTAGACTTGTTAGACTACAGAAGGATCATTACCAAAATAGCATATATTCATGAAAGGCTTTGATGTTCCAAAGGAGCACTCCCTCCAGCCACATCTGCAAAATCAAATGGAAAAATGGAAAAATGTCTTCCAGCTACACTGACTTCTTCATTTGACTCAAGCAAAGATGAGTCCAGCCTACTGAGGGTATGGCAGGTGGGTAAGGAGAAAAGCCAGTGTCTGTTCCCTCCTGCTAACGCTGAGCAGGACCCTGTGAAGTGCCAGCTGAGATAGCAGCTGAATCTCTGACCACTTCTTTGCTTCCCCCTCATTCGCTCCACTATTGCTGCTGTCTTCATCTGGGCTTTTTCCTCAGTTAATTTATGTAAGCTTAGCTTGGCTTTTGCCACGTTCTGTTTTCTGTTGTTGACATTATCGAGCATTTTGGGTGGTGACAAACAACAGAACAGTATCAATAACAATTTATTAGGTACTCTAATTAATGAATTTAGCCTGTGACCCAGCTGCAATCATAACTGTGTGTTCAGTGTAAGCCTGCAGACCGAGGAGCAGCACTCACAGACTCAGGTGCTGTGTTCAGACTAAGCAGCCTGTGAATTATTCTTACATTTCAAAAGACCAAGAAACACAAAACCCTCAGAAATTATAACATTGCTGTTGATTTCATAAGAGTTGCAAATATTTAAATTCAGAGCAAACCTTTCAAATAATCAAATTTTCTAAAAATTATTAAAACCTGTAAAAGCCTCTTTGTCATGTTTGACTACTACATAACTTTTATTTCAGTTTAGGAACAAGTAGCTGAACTGGTAGGAATATAAAAATGTTGGGTTTAAAACAAAATATTGTAGCTGGGCAACAAGTTTCATATGAAGTGGAGAAAACAAATAGCTTGATGAGTTGCAGTAAACTTCCACACCTGGGGCAGGAGCAACTCTTAGGGCTGCAAGGGGCCATCCCCACCAGCCATCCCCAGGTGCCCCTGTGTGCTGCCCCTGCCTCCACCTTCCCCAGGTAAGGTTTTGCAGACCTGTTACAAATCTTTATTTCTACACAAGGCTGTTCTCAGAAATGCTTGTTCTGCCCTGTGCTTCTGTCATCACTGTGGGGACACAGCCCTGCTGTGGAACCATTGGGGAGAGGGTGGAATGGGGGGATCCCCTGTCAGGGTGGTGGAGTGGCAGAGCCCTATGTTAAGATGCTGACTGGTGGGACCTCAATGACTGATGGCAGAAGTGGTCTTGTATCTGTTTCCGTAGGAGTCTAGTGCATAAATGAAAGTGCTTCCAGTTCCTTATGAGGTGCTCTGGTCCTCCTTGGAGGGCTGTTGGGTGTGGGCTCTGGCCAGAGCCTCTAATCAATGCTGCATGATTGCTGTTTGTTGTAAAAACAAAGGTGGAAATAGGTACAGCTACTTAGTTTCTTCCTTTGCTCTCATCTTCCTTGCACCCTGATGCCTGCAAGGAAATCCCAAATGTAGGACAGAGCAGCTCTGTCCTTCACTACTGCATTGCTCCTTTTCTGGAAGGGCTGCTGTAGCAGCAAGAGAAGAATTATTGGTATCATGGCAGGTGAGATGGCAGGGAAGGACTCTACTGACAGTTCCTGCAGAGGTCAAAGGAATTTCACAGATATGTGTGTGACCGGACATGGAGACATATGTTCTGCTTAAGGGGGAAATGTATAAGAGGGTCAATTTGTACTTGTTCACTCTCAAGAGCAGCACCCCCATTTCTGGGTCCTATTACATATTTCATCACATTCTCGGTGAACACATTTTTCATCTTCTCCATTTCTGTTTCATTGTCTAAGTGGAAAGGAAATTCAATAAAGTTTGATTATTTTTTTTCTTAGATTTTTTTTTTATCTGAACTTTCAGGCCCATAGTACTCAAGAGGATTAGAAATTCAGCAAAATGAGTTCACCTGGTGGTTGGCTGCATGCATTCTACACAGATGAAAGCCCTGACCCTGCAAACACACTCCTGTCAGGAGTCCTTGATCTCATGGTAGTCCTTAGGACCGCTCGGATTAGAAAAGAATCGCAGGATTAAGTCTTAGCAGTTCATTTGAAATATAAGACATTTGTTGCTTAATCTTGCAAAACAAGACTCTCAAGTTTTCTTTTTCTTTAAAACAATATAAATATGCATTGAATCATGAAACTCAATGGTCTCTTTCAGGAGATTGCTTTAACCATGAGAAATTGAGGCAGCTGCAATAAAAGCTTGTATGATTTTTATCTCTTCCCATCAATATAGTAAAGGAGTTTATTTGCTAAGTAATGAATATATGGTCTAAATATTTTTTAAATGCTCAGAAGCTACCTCTGGAAAAACCAAATAACAAATTCAGCTGTAGGGATTTGTGCTGCCTTTACAGAAAGTTTGAGGACGTGGTTTTGGGTGGAATCACCACTTGAACCCAATGAGTTTGAAATAGTAAGAGAAGTGAGATGCCTCACCCATGAAGGTGTAGCTGCAGAGTGTGCCAGAGCTGTGCTCGGGGGCTGCTGGGCACACCGAGGGCTGTGGTACTGTGTGTGCAGAGAGAGCTGCTGCTCTTGTGCACACAATCAATAAGTGATTTGATTCCAGACTCGGTGATGTCAGCCAGGCTTTCCTCCGAATCCCAGTGCAGTAATTCAATCCTAAACCACTGATCCTCTGCCCCTTTCTCAGAGCAACAGTAAGGGAAGTGTTTTCTCCTGGCAGGCGCATCCAGCTTGGTGGCAGGACCAGGGAAAGCAGAGTGTGCCTGCTGAGACCATTTGTCACTGATGCTAATTTCAGTATTTAAAGAGGCAGCCTTTCTCTGCCATGGAGGTTGTACAGTATGGTTTTTGGTCTTCTTTTTTTTGACAGCTGTTACTTACTCTTTGGTTATACTTATGAAATGCACTGTACGCTGCTGTTGCAGGCAAATCATGCAGATCTGGAAGGGAAGCGCTGGTCTGTCGCTATAAGCAACACTGTTTGGGTATTGTCATGTACTGAGAGAAATGTCTCATGTACAGAATGCACTGCTCTAATTTTTTTAGATGGCTAAATTACCAAGATACTAACTGGAGAGCTGTGGGCCTCTCATGTGCAAACATTTAGAAACCATTATTGCTTCCCTTTTATTTGTTTTCTGTTTAATTTGAGAAATTTGGATTTAATCATTGTAAGGGCTTGACTTAGATTGATAAAAACCAAGTAATTTACCATCTGACACTTCATCCTTCATTCATGTCACTGCTCCACTTTTGTTTTGTTTCCCAGATCAGTCAGAGTTAAATCCAGACTGTCAGTTATAACTTTGAACTTCCTGGGTTTTCTTACACGGGTACATGTCTCTTTTTTTCTTGTTTTTATTGATCTTGCGATCTGACCTGTAAAAGAGTGATTGGGAGGTTACAGAGGCAAATTGTCACACTGCCATGATGGGATGCAGCAAGTAGAGGGAGCTGCAGAATAAAGTAGCTGCTCGGCTTTAGCCGAAGCCTCCCACATGGGCTCTGTTAACTCTGCGGTCTGGATTCCTGCTTTGCTGCTGGCCCCAAGCTTAGCTCTGCTCTGCTTAATAAAATAAAACTGGGGAAATCTTCTTTATAAACAGCAGGCAAAGATACTCCAGAAATTGTGGAGACTGAGCAGGCTTGAGACAACGCTTGCAGGGCACAGAGCTGGTCAGAGTATAAAAGTCAGAAGACACATGCCACTGATAAAAGTGCCTTAAAGTGGTGTTGCACAGTACTAATTGGTTTGGGGAAAATAATCAGCATATTCCAGGTACCTGGTTAAGCTGTGCAGGGAGCAATTGCTTTCGGTTGTTGAAGTTTCCCACACTGCCATAATAGTAGTTTATACACATATGGCTAGTTTTGGCCTTCCCTACCTGAAAACAAACCTGCGGGGTTCCAGGCACTGCATAGGGGGCTTTCTTAAAACCATGGCTGCTGGTAGGGTTTGAACTACTTGCTAGGGTTGAGCCTTTGTGAAAACCTGTCTTTTGGGTAAATTCAAAAAAAGCTTAATAAATTTACGAAAAGTCTAAATGTACATTAGTAAGTAAAATAATATTCAAGAAGGAGTTAATTCTCTTCAAACTTACAGTGGTAAATTGTTTTCAAACAGAAGAAGTGTTTTCTCCTGCTAATTGGAGATAGTTTCTAATAAACACATTGGGCTTATACTGTAGTGTTCTGCTTGATCCTAACATGGTCTCACTTCTCATGCAGAGAAATTGTTTTGAAAATACTCAGAATTACAGGTTCAGAGTTCACTGACATCAATAAGGTTTATCCAGGGTCAGAGAAATCAAAATAACTCTCCATAGGTCTAGCAGTAAAGCAAACAAAACAAGAAGCTACTGCTTATAAAACTTGTATTTTTAGTTATAAAAAGTATGTAAAATGTGCCCAGTGAGCAGAGCTGGAGCAAGGCAGGGTATTACCCAGCGCAGCCGGAGGCTGAGCTACTGTAAACATGATGACAGCAGAGACTGTTTTGCCTGTGTGGTTTTAAGTCTGTGTGGGTTTCAGCACCCTTTATGATAATTTAAAGTAACTAACAAGAGAAGTTAATTTAAACTAAACCACCAGCTGCTAATTTTAGTTTGCATATTTGATTGCCCATTGTTAACAAACAATTGAAGTGATTAATAAAAATGGTTTATGTGTATATTGGGACAGTTGTTATTGCAGAGAAAAATTATTTTAGGTTATTCTAAGCAAACTGTGAATATTTTGCTGTGTCTAGTTTGTGGTTGCACTTAATGAAAACTAATATCTTCAATATCTGTAGTTCTGCCATCATATTGTTCTCATCATCTATATTAGTAGATTTTTTCATAGAATCTTCAAATTTTCATTTCAGAAGTTCAGAGTTCATTCTGAATGAGTATTGTTTAATACCACCTAAGATTTGCCTTTTCTGTGAAATGGTCTTCCCGGCACACTGATTTATTGCTGTAGTTGTAGAAAGCACCTAAACACCGCCGAAGTAAATTAGATATTTTCTGAAGCAAATATTAATGAAAGGAGTCATCCATTTCCAGCAGCTGTGCATATATCAGGGAAAGCTTCCTAAGACTGAGTTGATTTTAGGTATACACTGGATATTAGCTGAATATTTGATTACATCTAATGAAACCCCCATAGTTGTAGCTGTTTGCTCTGTAATACCAGCTAGCATTATGGACTTGGTAGTTCCATTCTCCAAGAGGAGACTGGTGTTGGGGCAACTCTGCGCTGGTATTTTACTGACAAGAAACTGTATTTAAGAAGAGTCTGAGAAATGCTGCTCACAGGAGCACCACAGGTTATGGATGTACTGCACAGGCAGACTTTCTGTTTTGGTCCCCCACCTGCTGCCCAGGGACTGTAATTCTTGCTTTTGTTGGTAACCTGCTGTAGGGGCCCATAGCTCTCAGACTGCTGTTGAGAAAGGAGTTTCCCATCAGAGAGCATCCTTGTCAGTAGGATGAACTCCCTGTCTCTGGCTCGCTCAGTGGCCTTTGCTGGCCTCCACCAAAACCCATGCCCACGTCTTTGCCTCAGCTCTGTTTCCTGATCTGTGAACCTGTGGAGAGTATACTGAATTACTGAGGTGGTGCTGAAGCCTTGGACATGAGGTTTCAGTGTTAGCAAACGGGAGTAGCTCCACTTGCATTTCCCCTGCTTTATGTTAAGTGTAGCTAGCTGAGCCCTCTGTCTTTTCTACAGAGATCAGTTGTGCCTTGAAAGTGCTTTCTCTACTGAAGCATAGTGTGTAACATGCACTTGCTGCTTTTTCTCTCTAAGTTTTTTAGGAGATGGCACCTTTGTGTGCAGTTGTAGCAGCTCCATTGCTTCTGTTTGGATTTTCTTGGAATTACTTGGCGTCAATCATGACCATCTCCCTTTTCACTGTCGGTTTGTGTAGCAAGGCTTGAGAGTACAAAGGCCCTGTGTTACATGACCTAAGAAGGGCTGAACAGCAGCCTTGAACTGTGTCATCCAAAGCAAATCCGGGTGATGGAGCTGCTCGTCTGCCGGTGCCCCCTCTTTAGCCTCAAAATCTCACCAGGGTCCGTGTGAGGCTCCGTTAACACCAGCCTGCAGGATTGTACCTGCTGTTAGGAAATTGGTGCTAAAAGGACTGGATTTCCTTTCTTGATCCCTTTGTGAGGGGAGTTGGTTGGTTTATTTTTAGACCATGTCACCTCTACTAATGTTATGGGGCTGCGAGTGAGGACTGAAGTTATAAGGCAGAGAGAGCAGGGGGAATTCTGCATTTACTTCCGTTCCTGGCATATTCTTCCACCTCAGCTCCTGACAGAAACATGGAAGAAATTTGTGCCCTTCTGCAGTAGTGACTTGCCCAGAAGCAAAAATTCTTATTTTTTTAGTAATGCTTTATTTGAATTTAAGGGATTGGTTATGATCTGTAGTGGCATAAATGCCACATCAATAGTGTTCATTGAGAGAGATTATTACTGAGTGGATCAGATAAATATGGCCTACAAATGTGCTGATTTTCTCCAGCTTGTTAAAACAAAACAGTTTACGTACACAATTTAAACATTCTTCCTCCCCTTTTTTTTTTTTTCTTCCCCCTAACCACATCCCTTGTGTGCATAATTGAGATTTCCTTGCCACCCAGAAGATAGCAAGGGAGCTCCTTAGGGTTTTGGGCTGTGTTTTAAGCGGGTGCAGCTGGAAGCGCGGCCGGATGCCGCACACCTCCAGCAACACTAGAGAGCAGGCTGACACTGCTGTACCGCTGCTGCCGCGCCGGCTGGGGCCTGCAATCTGCTGGAAATGTAATAATTGCTCTTTTATTCTTTAATAAACACACGCCACATCATACAGAGAAACAAGGTGAGAGAACGAGAGAGAGGATATTGCATTCCTCCACAAAGGGCGGCTCAGTTTTATTTTATACGCTGGGTTTTTTTTTTTTTTTATACCGGCAGAACAGTCCTGCTATTTTAAATTACTCTTCCATCTTTCCTCCTCTACCCCTCCTTTTAGTTAAATTAATGTATTGATTAGAGCCCATTAGTGTGTAATCGATTGTTAATTTGACTCATCTTACAAATCATGTTTATCTTTATCAATTAAAAATATATATATTTCACATCTCATTCCTGCAATAAACTGACAAAAAGCTGGGCACCCAGAATTCAGCCTGGAACTGCTGCTGCAGATGTAAAAATATGTTCTGTGATAACTTACATGTTATTAAAAAAAATAGATATAATTTGTAAGAAAAATTTTAGAGAAGAAATGGAGAAAGTAGGATAAGTAGACAAGTATGGAGGGAAACGTGTGACTTGTTTGTTTGGGGCTCTGAACAGACAGGATTGGACACCGTGATAAAGGCCACTGAATCATGGCAAACATACTGCTCTGTGAGCTGGTGGTCTGCCTTCTGATCACTTGAGGAACGAAGCAACTTGTGTATCTGGTCTCATAATTCGGGATGGCATCCTTAGGATGCTGTGTCCTTCTGCACTGGCCACTCTGCAAACTGCCCTGTTGTCTCTAGATTTTCTTTCTGATGTAGCAAAAAATGAAATACTTTAAATACTAAATATATTTTTTAATTTTGAGGCCAGAAGGCATATGATACTTTTCAAGGCTAGTGGAGGAGATACCGACATTCAGGCAATAATCACTGTGCTTTATACAGGCAGGATCCATGTAGATACCAACTAATCCCTCCACTGAGGCAAGTATAGCCAGTATTATTATCCCTGTGTTACGGATAAGAAAATTGAGATGAATAGTTAGCAGAAGGGCATATATTTATGTCAAAGTTAGGATAAAAAGTTTAAACCAGTGAAGCTTTGCATATACGAGATAATTACTGATAAAGTTTAAGTCCTGTTATTTGCATCTTTTTTAAAATTGTCTTTTGGAGACTAGAACTGTTCTTGGTTATGGGTTGTTTGGGGTTTTTTCCCCCTATTATTTATAGTAAACATTGTGTAAAATAACTGAAAATGCAGTGGTGACAGAAAGAAAAGAGATAAATGCTTTGAGTGAAATGTATTGAACAAGCAAAAAAATTCCTTTTCCCAAAAAAGTCTGGAGTATTTTCTAAACAAGCAATTTTTGAAATAACATTTTCACTTCTGAATCTTACATTTCAATGAAAATGTTTTAAGAGAGATATAAAACCAGAAAGAGTGAATGTATATTTGAACACAAACCTTTTCCATTTTTTCCCTTCTAATATTTTTCACTTCAGACAGGAGAAATGCACCCCAGAAAAATCAGATCTTCTCACAGGTCTCCTATAGATGGCTTTATTTTTCTCCAAATATATTTCAACAGCAGACTCTGTGATCGTCTTGTGCTCAATAGATACAATCCATATGTTTTTCCTTTTAGGAAATATGAGTCTTATAAAATCTAAAAAGTAAAGGCCAGGAGGATTTGCACAACCATAGAGCTTATTAGCCCATAATCCATATTGGAAGAGACGTTTGTACAGCACAAGATAGGCTGTGCATGTGTGGATGCAGCCAGATTAGTCTCTAGCAAGTCTGTGTGGCTGAAATTTCTCACTGAGAGTGATCACTGGGGAAGTTGGAACATGAAGGGCCAAACACAGCTGAAATAAATGGGTTTTTTTAGGTTCAGCCCTGTAAAAATGTCTCTAATGCAATCTGAAAAGCAGCATGCTCTTCAGGCCTGGTCCCCAATGGACATGTTGGATTACATATACTGGTATACAGGGAAATTTTGTGGGAATGGTTGAAGTTTTGAATGAGAATCATGCACAAGTTGATGAATTTTGTGTGGTTCAGGTTAAGTTTTTCCTAGTGTGTTTTAATGGAAGTAGCTGAGTCTAAGTTTGTGATATGAGTTTTGCTGATCAGGTGAAGACAACTGTTGCATCTCTCTGTAACCATCCGACTGTTCTGGCTGGAAACACTCCTCTGGTTGCTGCCCCAGCTCCCTAAACCAACTCTGCACTTCCAGTGTGCCTGTGGGCAGCAGGTGGGCACTGCCAGGGCAGATCTGTGTTCTCCATCAGCAGCTGTATATTTCTGTCTACTGCAAAATTCTGCAAGTGTGAAAATGCAAGGGTCCCCTCCATAGCTTATAGGACCTGCTGGAATATCTGTGCTGTTACATTTAATCTGATAAACCCGAGCTGCGGAGCTGGATCCAGCTCTGAAATGTTCTTTCAAGTTTCTTACGGCAAGGTCTTTAATTAGCACTTGCAGAGCATTGAAATACCGCAACACTGTGCTGCTGCTAATGAAAATAAACCTGGAGCTGTGTTCCTTGGTCTGTTGACATTTGCAGTCCTGAAGCCTGAGCCAGGCTGGAGGCTGCTGCTTATGTGTAGGTGAAACCTCAGTGCATCAGATACAGACCCCACTGAGACACTGAAGCACAACCTGAACTTTCAATCTGTGGCAGAAATCAGTGGGGCAGCGACTGCAGTGCTGCTCATGCCTGCGCTGGCCCTGCCAAAGGGCCTTGCTGACCTGGCACTGCATCCACGCTGCGGTGCTGCTCTTACAGCCTTGGAGGCTTGCCCTGCCATGGTTACAAAGTTGAGGATAATTTTTCTAAAATACTATTTAAAAAACTGTGATGGTGAGAAGAAACGGCTGCTGTAAAGCACACTGCATATGTAAATGGCAGCAATGCAGCTGTGATCACTCTTTGAGTTTAAAATTACTTTGGAGCACTGGGATTTTGGCCAGTTGCTTGAAATATTCGGTGTCTCAGTGGCAGGTTGGGGAGGGAGCCATCCTCCACGTGCCTCTGGCTGAAGGTATTTTTAGCCATCTCCTTATGTATGGGACTTGCAGAAGAGGAGAAACTGAATCGTTCCTTGTCATCTTCTTGTATTGTAGTTATTTTTTCTAAATATAAACAGATATATATGTAATACCAGAAAGCTTAACTCAGGTAAAATGTGGGGAAAAAGGTTTCACAAGCTAAAAGAAGTGCAAAAATATTTGTGCTGTATTTTAGTCTTTTGTATTTCCTTTTGGCTTGTTTGTCTTGTGGTGTTAGCGGGATAGGCCCTACCAGTTTTGCTGGCGTGTATTTGTAACCCAGGAATGTTTTTTGGCAGATGTAAAATTAGAAACAAATTTCATGTGTTCTGCAGTGCCCTCCAGTGCTATAAAGGACAGGAACAGAGTATGTGGCTTTGTCAGGACGACTCCAGGAAACCACAAAGGAACGGAGATTAGAAGCGAAATCGGGGAAATAAATAAATAAAAAAGGAAATAAGCCCCCGTAGCAGATGCTGCACAGCTTGGGAGGGGAGCGCAGAGCAAAGCCCCTGCCGAGTGAATGGGAGCAAACAATGGAGCCCTTGGTGTGACGGGAAACAAGGGCGCATGATTTGGGACTGTTTTCAAATAAGTGCTTCCAGGATTTCAAGGCAAGATAATGCTCCAAAATTTACCTGTCTATTTTCAGACACGTGAATAAATAAAGTGCTGCTCCCCTTCCCCCTCACTGGCAGGATGGGAGCGCTCAGCCCATCAAATTAAACACAGGCAGGTTTTCATTTCCAAGCCCGCATGTTTGGAGATGATGGATGGTGAGATACATGTCTCTATAATGAAGGTTTCATTACGAATTTTTTTTAAATGTGCAACATGGCTCTTCATTTCCAAACAAGAAGTGCCATCCCCTTGCTTGTAGCTCTTAGATCGAATGTGTGTGATATTGCCAAAGGAAATGATCAAATAACCACTGAATATATTGATTTAATATAAAGTTATATTTGCTTCAGTTTTACTGCAGAGCTTCAGAAAACCTGAATGGCATAATAAAATGCATAAATAAAAATAGGGAGGGGTAGTGATAGGGTGATTAGAGATAAATGATTAGTGGGATCATTTGGTTCCAACTATTCAAGAAAATATAACTGGCTTATCTCTGTCTTGGTTATTCCTTGTTGCCCACTGCCAACTGATCAAATTGCAGGAAGTTTGAGTAAAGAATGTTTACAAATCACTCATAATTAAGCAAACAAACAAACAACAACACTGGTACAAAGATAACCCCTTGAGGTCTTTATGCACTCCATAACAGTGAGTTTTGCCAATTGCAATAAAAATACTGTGTGGTGTATACATATGATAGTGTGGATGAGCAGCAACACTCAGTGTGCCTTATATTTTTATATATATCTATATATCTTTGTGTGTGGACTTCAAGTTACATAATCTCGATTTTTAGTGTTGGCCAAATCTAGCACATGTTTGGGTTGATGGAGAGGTGCAGAAAGTCTGTCATAAAGGATTTTAAGCCAAAATGTTCAGCCAGGAAACCTGGACTGTCGGTAGAATTGGTCATGTGTGGAAAAGGTTAATCTTTATTTGAGTGAAACAAGGCAGTGTGGAAATACCTCCAGTCTAAAGGATGGGCTATTGCCCCCAGGTGATAACTGGCTGCGAGAGTGATGCTGAGGGGGCAGTGCTGTGTTAGGTGTCATCTAGGGGAGGTGTAGGGACACAGCTATAAATGTGGGGAAAGGGAACCTCTGTGAAATTGTACAGTGATTTTCCTGCAATTACCAACTCAATTCCATGTTAACCGCTTTTCACCTTTCCTTCACTCCACACTTTCCCAAGGGATGTTATTTTTACTTCACTTTGCACGTGTGTGTACAGTATAGAAGTGTCCACATCTCCTTAAACCTCTCTCTCTGTGACCATAAACGTAGCCCTCTGAACACAAGAAGGACTTCGGTGACACAGTTTTGTGTGGCATCAAAATGTGAAAGTTCAAATAGCATTTTGTGATTTTTCTGGTAACGCCGTGCACAGCCTTTAGTGCCCTTACCCTGGAGCTGGAGGAATTCTAGGAAAGAGAGAGAGTTCTAGGAAAAACCTGGTGGCACCACTTTCCTCTGCCCCTGCAGTGCTGCCCCCCATTAAAAATGCATTATGCACTAACACTGAGAGGATAAATTAAAACCTCCCAGACAGCTTTAAGTTCTGCATGTAAGTGTCAAATGCAGCTGGTGGAGAGCTGAGCATTTGCTGGGGTTGGGCATGCTCCTGAGTACACATGCTGAAATCCGTGTAATACTGTCCTAGTACCCACAGTCCCAGTCACTATTTTTTCCTTTTGCCCTTTAGTGGAGTCTCGGTCCTACCTGTCTGAACTGGATCCTGTAGGAGGGTTTCTCCTGTTCCTTTTATATTGACTTTCACTCTTTACCCATCAGTGGGTGCAGTGATGGATTTTTGTCTCAGCAAGACTTCTCCGTGCTGTTTCCTGCAAAGGCCAGTGAAGGAACGGGCTCCTCTGAAGGGGTCTGGCAGGAGCCCCTGTCTGACCTGCACACAAACCCTCTGCAGACCCAGCCCACCCTTGCTTAAGCACTAAATTGACAGAGTAGATCTAAATACTATCATCTGATTTTGCCTCTGAAATTTCTGGGTTTCTCTGGGAGATTTTCTCCACTGGACACTGTCCTACCCTAGGAGGAAAGGATCTAAAGTATTTCATGCTAATCTTACAGAAATTTGATTTTTGGCTTTCTTTGAAAGTTGTCATCTCACTTCTTTTTTGAGAACCAAAAAAACTGCAGTGCTGTCACTAGGACAGCTTACCTCAGAGCTTCTTTCACTGCTGCGGGAGTGCCATACCCAAATGCTCATTCTACCTAAGGGGGGGTGCAAGAGCTAGTGCCAAAAAAAAAAAAACCACGCTAATAATAATTAGAAGCCTGTAGACTTGTAGTAAAAATTAGCCTATAATAATTAGAAGCTTGCAAGAGAGATCTGAGTTAACCAGTACAGGATGAGAGGGAATATATGGGGCTGGGGAGCATAACTAGCAGACAAGAAGTTTGGCTGACAATTTGCCCATCCCTTCTGTCAATGCCCCTAACCAGGCCATGCACTCATACTGGTTATATGAAGAAGTTTATATGAAGAAGTTTTTTTACCATGTTGTTCATAAAGAGCTGCAGTTCCATTATACAGATGAAATTGAATCATAAAAATATTATTTAAGGGAGGGGAGAACAGGCAAAAATATAATAAAGCTCTTTTATACCTGTATTTATGTGTCTGGGTGGGAGCTTTAGAAAAGGCTTAAAAAAGAAAGAATCTTGATGGAAAGTTGGAGTCGTGACAAAATAGGTGAACAAAATCCACGGTGGACTGTCATAAAGATACCATTATGGTCACTGAGCTGTGAGAAATCTGAATTCTGTACTTGGAGTCTGATAAAGTGAATTATTGACAGGTAAAGTCATAGTCTGCTTCCAAGGCAGTAGTTACTTGTTTTTCTTGTACTAATAAGAATCGAGTAAGTTTTTTAAAAAAGAAAATTTAGCCTCTCATGCAAGGTACCAATGGGTAGAGAACTGTACCTGAGATCACAGAGCTCAGAAGTTAGTAGGAATTAGAGCTCTTTGAAAAATGAAACCCCTCTTTCCCTGCCAAATGACTGGGAGGTAATGATTACTGCAATATCTACATGCATGAAATAGATCTATTCTATTTTATTTTTTCAAAACATGTTTGAGTGTTGAATGCTGTGTCCTCAAGATGCAAAATTAAATGATTGGAACTTCTTGAAATTATTCTCATGGTGTTCTGTTCCCTCCTGGTCACTGTGATGCTGTGGGTGTTGCCCCTAAAGCTACAGCCATCCATCAAGCCCAAAACGTATCTTTGACTCACTTCATTCTTCTGAAGAAAGCAGCCAGGTTAGAAATGCTCCAGCGGGGAGGTATTGCATGTTTGTAACACAAAACTTGGAGTGAGTCATTTTGAGGGGGGTAGCATTCCCATTAAGGATGGTTGGTAGAACTTGGCTGCGTGTCCAGCACATGCCTGGAGTTTGGCTGTCACCCGAAACTCCCTGTGTGCCTCTTGGGCTGCACTGCCAGAGAGAGCAATTGAGACCTGCAGAGTGGGAAGCTCCTTACCTGCCACCAGGCGGAATTGAGGGAAGTGGAAAATGCTTATTTTTGGTGTTTAATCAGACTTTGCTTCAGCCTGTCCTGGTAGAACTGACTGCAGAGCTGTGACACATTCGCCAAAAGAGCTTTGATGGTTTATGGACTGTCTTACTCTAAGGGAGTACCTTACCAACATTTTAATTATCGCTACTACTTTATTGGTTTTGTTATTATTATTATTACTTCCATTATAACTTCCCCTAGATGATCTTTGCTCCATCAGTTCCCTCTTGCATCCCAGAAGAATATAAGAAATAGTTTTGGCTACAACTGGAGTCCTCTGTGTTAAATAGAAACTGCCGCACTTGGAGCCATTAGTAAAAGCTTTGTAACTGTGTGAGTACAGAGGCTGTCGGCACTGCTCTCTATTAAGGCTACCCGCTTCCCATTTCATGCCCAAATTTCAGTTGTTGGTAATATGAACAACAGTTGTTCACTTGTAACTAGAAGGCTGTGGGCAGCACCCTCCTGCCTTACTGAAGATTGCAATCTTGTCCTGTTCAGCATATGTCTGTGCAACAAATCCAGGAGTACTTGTAACACAGACTGGCTGCTGGGGATGAAGAGTGCCTGCTGCTGCAATGCAAGTGTGGCAACGTGGGGAAAGGGGAGAAAGGTTATTAGCAGTGAAGGCATGGAGCCATGGGCCACCGGTGGGGCAGATTAGAGCCAGCAAGAACCTGCCCAGCTGGGCTACGGCCTGGTATCATGTCCCATGGGGACACTTTCTAGCATGGTAAGCTCTCCAGGACAAAAGTTTGCTTCATCTGAGATAACACAGGTGGTGGGCTGGAAGTGCAGAGGATGTTCTTGTGGAAAAACTGAGCTTTTAACCAGCCAGCAAAGTCACAGATGAAGTTATGTCATACACAGCCTCTCTCTGAAATTTTAACGTGTGATGCTTAGTGTGATGCAACATATTCATACGGTGGAGCCCACTGAGAAATGCTCTCCCTGCTGAGAGGGAGTTTGTGAGATGCAGCAGAGAGCTAGGGAGAGCTGCTGGCATGAGCAGCTCCTCCCTCGGGGAGAGAGCTGGCAGGACCTGCTGAGTCTTGCCAAAAATGCAGTGTTCTCCACCAGAGTCCCTCTGCGTGTCGCAGGTGAGAGCTCTTTGGGTGCAGGGAAGAGCTGCAGTTGGTCACATCCAAACCCAGCACTGGTGCTGCATTCACACCCAGCTTGTCTGGGTCTCGACAACTTGTCTCAACAACAGAGTTGTCTCCTGCCTTGCACAGCTTAAACTGGTGCCTGTGCTCTGCTCAGCTGCTAATTTTAGATAAAATTTGTACATGAGTCTTACTGAAGCTACTGCAAACCTTTTTCCCTTGCAAGGGGATTTTTGTCTTGGAACTCTTTAAAATCTCCCAGAAACCTCTGTCAGTGATTGAGCTAAACTTTTGCTTTCATTTGGTTAATGCTACAGTTTAGCAGAATTATTATTTTTTCAGTGTTTGCTCTCATAAATAATGATTTTGATTGTCATTTGTTTTCTTTGGGAGTTTTTTTTGTTTCAAATCATGAATCTGTGAGTTTAGCTGACTGGAGAAGAAGTACAAAATTTATTAGCTTATTCTCAAGAGTGAAGCAGGATATCTTCTCGTCACAGGAATTCCTTGGTCCTGAGTTTTTAGCAAGACGGGAATAACAGGGAGAGTAGGGCCAAAAGAAGGCACATGACTTCTCCTCCCTTTGGTAGGTGGAAAAAGAATGGGATGACAATACCTGTGGTAGCTTTCTGGAGAGAGCTCTAGCTCCATATGAAATACTTTCCACTTCAAGTAGCAAAGAGACAGCGAATTTAAGATTACCTTGGTTTTGTTACAGCTCCTTGAGCTTTCAGATTTCCTCACAGTGTCTCTCTGCCTTCCTTTTTCATCTTGCTTCTCCTAGAATATGTCTATGCTGGAGGTGACAGAGCAGAGTAGACACACCCCAAGAGCATTTTTGGATCTGGCCGTGTTGGCACAGCGCACTCAGTGGTGTGTGGATGTGCCTGAGGTATCACACACACAGAGAACTGGCCCAGGCCTCCTGCTGGATTGGTGTCTGCTGCACATCGGGGAGGAGAAGGGGGTTCAAGCTCTGCCAATCATTGTGCTGAACCCCAGTGAGCTCGCAAACAACCTTGCTCACACTGTGTAAAATAGTGACCCAGAGCTGCTCTGGAATAATGTCCGGGGAGCCAGAAGCTCCCACGCAGCAGATGAGATCCATGGGCACGGAGAGCGGCTGTGCCGCAGCACTGGTGTCCACAGTTATCTCCCAGTTACAGAACCCTCAGGCTTTACCCACTGCCATGCTCCCTAATATTGTGCTTTCATTTCCTGCTCTTGCACAACTTACAAGATCAATTAAAACTGGCTGACATCTGGAGCCTTTAGAAGAAAAAAAAAAATTAGTGGTATTCCTGAACTCCTTATTCAGAAAAACCTTGCAACGATTTCACAGGCACGTTCTACAGGGGCTGCTGGATTGGTCCCTAAAGTACATTGGCTGGTGCATGAGAAATAAAGAAAAGCCCTTGACTATTAGTGGGTTCCGCTGTAATTCAGAATAATACCAGATGTTTCATTATGTATCAGCCGGCAATAAAACTGCTTCTTTGAGCTATTGAACAAAGACAGTTGACAAAAGAAAAATTAATGTTGTGTCTTTGATCTCATGTTTTAAATTTGTCTTTTATAAATAGTGATGGATTCTGGTTAAAAACACTCTAACAATTTGTTAAATATGCAAATGTCTGAAGTTTCTTAGCAACAGAACAAATAAGTGTTTTTCTTCTAATATAATATGTATGCTAGTTTAGTAAGCACACAATAAGTTAATTAGGCTGCGGTTAGGTATTATTTGTAAATGTCATATTAGCATGCTGTTTTGTTTCTTTGTTGCAACCAAAAGCCTCAAACTCACTGATGTCACTTATTGCATGTTGTTTTTTCCTCTAGTTTTGAAATGAGTTTATTTTTTAACATACTTGTGGGCAGAATAATGATTTATTGAGCTGTGTGTTTATTATTGTTTTGCTTGGTTGTAATGTCTCATTGTCTTTACATTGTTAGCAATGTCATAGATTTTACAGGGAAATCCTAGGAAAGTACACATTAGATGTGTAATAAAGCTGCTGCAGTTTACTATGATTAATGTCATTACAATGAATACCAAATGAATTAATAATGATGGGGCCACTTAATTTTAAAATGTTGGCATTTGTCTAAGTGCTGCTCTGAGAGAGGGTGGAGGAGCTTGGCACAGTAGGAATTGGATAAAGCAGCATTTTTGCTGCCAGCATCCAAACAGCTTGTTTCTCTCCAAACAGTTACGGTCAACTGTTAACATATTCACTGCCAAGCGTGTTTGTGTAAATCCAGAGAACCTTTTCCTACGACTGTAAAGTTTCGCTGTGTAGTCTTGTGTTCTCCCCCTCCTCTAGCAAAGCTTTCTGCCAATAGCTCTGCTACTTCCATGGTCTTGCTGTAGCAGGTGGGGAGAAATTTCAGCCGTGTACACCTCTGGGTTACTGGAAAAGGCCAGGGATGAGCAAACATAGTCATGCAAACAATCAAGCAAGAAGTAACTGTCTTGTGAAAATCTTGAAAGTTTGAAACATTCAGATCAAATCACATTGCTAATTCAGGAATTCTTCCCTGACAATCCTGAAGTACATTTTGAAGTGTCTTAAGCCCCACTGCAGCAGTCCTGTCAGTAGGGAGTAGTTTTAGATGAGGTTTTTTTTTTCTTAATAAAATATCTGGAAGAGTAGAATCGTAAATTGCTTGATTAGAGCACTCAGAAGACAATGGCTGTTCACAGAGGACAGCATGTGCAAGTCACTGTGTCAAGCCAGCTGAAGCTGAGCCCTGGAACTCGATGAGAGATGCCTGAGGAGAAACAGCCTTGACTCTGTGGCTGTGGTAACATTTCCATCCACATCCAGAGAGTTATTTTTGCCATGTCTGAGCATTTGGAGATGGATTTTTGTGCTCTGTGCATGGACACTCGTACATTCTCATAACTTCAGTTTCCAAGGAGCCAGCAGAAACTATCCATTAGATCCTTTCTTCATGCTACAGGATGAACGTGATTTGTCCCTCAGAATTTTTATGGAATAAAGAAACTTTTCTACAAAAATAAAACAAGATGCCCTGGGTTCCTCCTGCTCAAATGTGTTACCTCTAGTCTGGCAGGTGAAAGCTTGCCAAGGTTGTTGCCATTACTGCAAATGATGCTCTACCCCTGGTGAGTTGTGCTGAACTAGATGGACATTCTCCATCTCCTACCTGAGTTTTCAATTGAGTTCTTTCTCACTGGATCATCTCATTTTGCACTAGTTTATATCGCCTTTTATTCACCTAAGGACTGGAAAACCATCTGGAAGACAATCACTTCCTACTATATGCATAGACCAAACGCTGTAAAGTATTTCACTTTTTTTCCTGTTAGTCTTCATTGTGCACATGAGAAAATGCTGCCAGAAAGTGCCTGTAATGGTACAATTCTTTTAAAAATGGTTTTAAACATAGACAGAAATCCAAGGTGATAAGGACTCCTCTGCTTTGGAGTTGCAGACTTGTCCTTCTGTGTCTATGTTTTGTAGCATTTCTGGAGATCGGCCCTGGATCTCTAATGACTTTTTTGACGTTTTCAGTTCATTTTTGATAACTGTGCATTTGTTGGCCCATTCCATGGCACCCACTGATGGAGTCAGGTGGCACCGTATGGGTCACTACTACAGTATTCTCACTGGAGTGACCAGCTCTCCTTTGTGTTTCCACACCACTTCCGTTCATCTCCCATCACGTTCTGTGCCTCTCCAGACGTTATTCCCAGCACTGCTCCCCTGTCACTGCAGGATTTGTTTGAGAGGCTGGAACCCCGCAGTCACTGAACTGCTTTATTATAAGAAGTAGTTGGGACCCTTCTCCCTTTTTACTTTAAAGCATCAAAAAAAAAATATTTCTCAAAGCTGTTGCTGATAGTAGCTCAAATGATTTACAGAAATGTCTGTTAACCTGATGACATAAGTTTTGGATGGCTCCTCCTAAATATAACTTTGTGGAGTTTTTGTTGCTTTCTGGCCTCTGCAGGCCAGGAGCGGGGTGGTGGCAGGGATTGGAAGCACTACCACAGTTTACTGGTGCTGATTAAGTGCGATGGATTCCTTGGGTACAGCTGTTGCAGCAGTATAAAATTTGTAACAACAGTATAACATTTAGATCCCTAGCAGCTTGTTGCAATCTTCTTACTGCAACATCTCTGGGAGTTGAAGGTCATTGGACTTCTGTTTCTTGCAAAAATTTCATCACATCAGCAAAGCAACTGTATTCCTGGGGAAAAAAAAAAACATTATGAGCATCTAGATTAGATCCTTGTGTAATGCAGGGCATAGATTTTGGGTTCATGTTTTCACTTTGGTGCCCACAAGCTCTCGGTTGAATTAAAGCACGCTGGGAGGTTTATTTCCTAGGAATCCTAGAGCACATTTAATGATGGACCTCCTTCTCAGTCATCTGTTCACTTTATTAGTTATCTTAACCAACAATTTTATCAAAAGCTTCTAATTTTGTGTAAATCTGAAGCCTGCACTGCAAGTTGGCTGGTTTCCCCCTCCCCAGGGATCATGGAAGGGCCACAGGCAGCAGTCTGCCCGTGTTTTTGCAAGCGTAACTGATGCAGATTGGGTACCATCCCTGTGCAGATGTAGGCACAGCCAGCTGTGGTACCTGCCAGCTTGGAAATTGTGTTTATGAGCAGGAGTGCAGAGGGGGGCTCTAAAAAAAAAAAGAGGAGTTATTGTGAGGCTTGGCAAAAGTAAATGGCCTGAAGAAGTAAGCAACTACCCCTCTGTTGTGTGACTATTTCCAGCTGCCTCCAGTCCTCATAAGAAAAGGGAGGAGGGTAGGATGTGCCCCCAGCCTGTGAACAGCCCTCTGGCCCTGCATACAGATGAGCAGCACAGGATTGTACATGCACATTTGGTTAATATCCTAAAATCCAGCTTAATGAAAAATCAAAGTTCCATAATAAACCACTCTCTTTCTAATTTAATCGGAGATAACCTGGGTATCCCCTTCTGCTTGAATCCCTCTGTGGTGGTTTGGGTGGTTCTGTCATTTTGGCCAGTATGATTTTATTCCTTCCTCGTTAGGGCTGATATCTGTCCCTCTGTCACTGTCTCTTCCTATTCATGCTCGGACTGTAGTGCCCTTGGCTGTAAGATCATCTCTGCTCTCTGCTGAGGTGACACAAAACGTGGTACAGCTGTGATTCCTGGCAAGGGCTCCTGATGCTGACAGAGGGGGGATCAGAAATCGGTGGAGTTTTCCAAAGTTCATGAGAACAGTTTTCACAGGGGGTCTTTAAATAGAAAATACTTTGCAAAGCAATCTAGCTTCCTACTAAAGCATGTGGGATTTTTATTTACTTTGTTGGTCACAGAGGAAAGGAAGTTTTACAGCATGTGCTCATTGAATTCCGATAAACACCCAGCAAGTGCTATATATGCTAATTAAGAGATAATGTTAATGGGCTGGAATGTTGTCACAGGATTACGCTCTCCTGCTGCCACCAGAAACGTTGGGGCACTTATCAAAATAACAATTATGGATGTGGAACGATAGTTAGTTCCCAAAGCAGGTACCAGGGACTGCGGGATCGGGAAGGATAGTGGCTTTGGTTGTGCAAAACAGCGGATGGAGAGGGAACCGGGTGCCCGATGGATGGACAGACAGACGATGGCCGATGGCCGGTGTGACAGATGCCCTGCTATTGTTATCCTGCCCCGCTCGATCCCACCGGCTGCGGCAGGAGCCTTTGTCTGCCGCAGCCAGGCGGGAGGGGGCTTGCCACAAAAGAACAGTTTGGTTAAAGCGTTCCGGTGTTTTATGAATAAATTGGATTCTACTTACAGCATTATTAACCTGCTGTATTCTGACGGGCTTAGGGGGAGATTATCGTGCGCTTGAACAAATCAGTATCCACAGATCCACACAAATACTGGGTTTTAACAAAAATATACTGTGATTAAGGCACACAGCGGATCAAATTCAGCCCCGACTTACACCAGGTGCAATCTC
Source organism: Cephalopterus ornatus (assembly GCA_013396775.1). Lineage (NCBI taxonomy): Eukaryota > Metazoa > Chordata > Aves > Passeriformes > Cotingidae > Cephalopterus > Cephalopterus ornatus. The sequence goes on from VZRE01009497.1 coordinate 585,813, forward strand.
ATTGATATCCGTGGGTTAAAAAGCAATTTTTACAACTTGAAGCAATCAGAAATCAGCTTAGTGTACAGACTTACTAGACCAAAATAAGGCCCAAGAGACGGTACGCTAAGCTGATTTCTGATTGCTTTAATTTTTTTAAACTTTTATCAAAGATTAATGGTCAATTATCTGGCAATCTGATTTTCTGGTACAGATTCCATTTGCATAATTTCATAGACACTTAAAATATGACCAGACTCTAATCAGTATGAAATGGGTTGAGGCATGGCTTGGTATGGCTGATCAAAATCAGCCCCAATCCCTGTAAATATGTACTATTGCTGTAGTAACAAGGGCGAATTTAATAGGCTGTTGTCTGAGCGGTAAACAATCGGTTTAGGGCTTTTTTTTTTTTTGTTCTCTGCATGGCTAAATATAACTCCAGGGCTAATAGGCAAAACTATGTAGTTGAAACTTGCTTTCCTTCAGGTTTTTTGTTGTGTGCTTGAGCAGCACTGTTTCCACAGATATTCATTCATGCCATTTATTTGCTTCTGCTATCATCATCATGGCTAGGCTTCGCGAATGAAGATTTGTGAAGGACTCTACCCACGCTTGCTACAAGCGCACTGATGGCTAAAAAGGCCAATGCGAGATAGACACGTCCGGTTGCAAAAGGCACAGCAGAATGACTCCCCAGGTGGTACTGAAAGGACACGGTTCTTTCTGCGTTGCCTTTTCTCCTCGAGAGTGATCCTGCGTGTATTTTCAAAAGATATTGCAGCATTGTGAATAGTGTGTCTCCAGGCCTCCCGATTGGAGGCCAGAGCAGACCAGTGATGGTGATCGATATGGCCAAGGCTGAGATGTTGTTTCAGGGAGTCCTTATATCTCTTCTTCGGGGCTCCTCTCTTGCGGCAGCCAGTGGCAAGTTCACCATAGAGCACAATCTTAGGGAGGCGGTAGTCCTTCATCCTGGAGACGTGCCCTGCCCAACGCAGCTGCATTCGCAGTAACATGGCCTCAATACTTGTAACTCCTGCCTGTTCAAGAACAGACGTATTGGTTACATAATCTCTCCAGTGGATGTTTAGGATTGTACGGAGGCAGCGTTGATGGAAGCGTTCTAAGAGTCGTAGGTGGTGGCGGTAAATGACCCAAGATTCAGAACCATATAAAAGAGTAGACAGTACAACGGCTCTATAAACACTGATCTTTGTACTTTTCTTCAGGTGATTGTTTCGCCAAACTCTTTTATGCAGTTTACCGAAAGCCCTGTATGCCTTTGCTAACCTGTTGTCTATCTCTGCATCAATCTTACCATCCCAGGAGATGATGCTTCCCAGGTAATTGAATTGCTGGACTGATTTGAGTTCCGAATCTCTAATGGTGATATGGGGATGATGGAAGACGTCTTGAGGTGCAGGCTGATAGAGAACTTCTGTCTTCTTCAAGCTGACTTCCAGCCCAAAAAGCTCAGCAGCCTCTGCAAAGCAGGATGTTAAACGTTGCAGAGCTACTTCTGTGTGGGCAACGAGGGCTGCATCATCAGCATAAAGTAGCTCACGGACAAGATGATTTAAGGTTTTAGTATGAGCCTTCAGTCGCCTTAGGTTGAATAGGCTTCCATCGGTGCGGTATCGGATGTAGATGCCGTTTTCATCATCAAGGTCTCCCGTGGCCCTTTGAAGCATCATGCTGCTTCTGCTATAATACTTGCAAAAATGTCCACCAAACTTCATGCACAGGTTACAGTGGAAAATACTCTGCAATATTTGCCCTCTAGATTAATCTTTACTTGACTCAAATGAAAATGGAGTGCTGCTCTTTCATAATATGCATACAGGTGCTTGGATGAGAGGTAAAAAACCACAAAGAAACAAAAAAGTCCAAAAAAGCTTGTACCGTGGGATTAAGGAAAGTTGATTTCCCAAAGAGGGCTGACAATGTGCTTTATGGATTTTTCAAGGCAAGGAAGGACAGCCAGATTCTCTGCTTTTGCTCCCAGTATACATTGTGGGCCAGATTATTCTCTGGTAGCTGGATGGAACTGCTGGAATACATCCTCTAAAAACATCCAATCTTGTTTGGAGGTGTTGGGAAATGGAGAATTTACCATCTCCTTATTATTCGTAATATTCCTATTTTCCTGCCTTACCTCCAGCCTGTCCAGATTTTCTCTGGTACCTGGCTGGGATGCACTGTGCTTCCTCTGTCTGCTTTTGGGTTAGCTAAACCAACTGGGTCCTTCAAGGAGCCATCAGTGTGGTACTGAGGAGTGTGCAGTGCATCTGTGTTGGCTTTAATCCAGTCCGCTTAGTAACAAAGGCCACGGAGACAGCAAAAGGACAACTACAGGATGAAGCTGTGCACGTGGTGGGAGGGCTTATGTAGTTGCTGCTGTGACATCTCTCTTGGTGTTACCAAGCCAAACTACACTGAATCCTGCCTCCTTGCTGCAGTGCAGACTGAAGTGAGCCATATTCTCCTGCTCTTTTTTTGCTCAGGCTGTTTGGAGAGGGTGGGTGTTTATGCTCTTCAATCTCTCAAAATTTCTTCCAAAATAGGAGCCAGAGATTCTGCTGGTGTCCTAGTCACGGTGCTCTGCTGTTGGGTGGCTGCTCTTTCTCACTTGGAGATTAATTAGGAGGGATTTTATGCTGGAGAGACTGAGAGCTGGTGGGTCTCCAATTGTTTTAGTCACCAGGCCAATCTGCTGCCATGGAGGACAGACTGACTGGCAGGTCCTGGAGACACCTCTGACCCCAGGGGGCTCTGGCCCCCCAGGGACATGCATTTTGTGAGAGTTCAGATGTGTGTCAGTCTGCCTGTGATGAGGGGGAAATATGTTCTACACCATCCAGTGTTTTGTGGGAGTTTGGTTATTTTTTTTAAATGGAGAAAAAAACAGTGGGGACAAGCAAGGGTCCACTGGTTTCATCCCCCTTGGTAAATCAGTGCCTGACATGGTTAGGTGTCATCAAAAAGGACTGAGCAAATTGGTGGAGAATATTAAAATAATTAATCTGGTCGTGCCATCCCGTCACTATCCATGAGACAGTTTCTGCTTGTGAGCTGGCTGGTGGATAACACTTGTGTCTTCTACATCTCTTTAACCTCCTTGCAAACTTTCCAAGGATGGGAGTTTATAAACAGCCAAAACTTCCATATTGGCCTAGTCCTTTCTATTCTGGTTTATCTATAAATACTAATATTTTATAAATCCGAAAGTAAATGCAGGGGTTTTTTCTTCCTATCTTCTGCTATTTTTATAGGTCACAATGCTCATTACTCATCTGTCCCATAAGTACATGACGCACATACACAGAGAAATGGGTCAAGAGGAAAGCTAATTTCATGGGAAGACATGCACAAACTTCGGGGTTGTTTTCTTTAGGTTTTTCTTTTTTTTTTCTTTTTTCAAATTCTGGTTTAATTTTTAAACGACGTGACCTTTGGAACACAAGGAGTGCAGGACTACCAGAGCCTAACTTCCCTGGGTCTCCCAGAATCCTACTTCAGCTGCTGGCAAAGAGAAACAATAAGCAAAGAACAGGAAAACCCTCCATTTAATTCCACAAGAATTTTTTGCAAAGACGTAAGTGGTTACTATGGATCTGAACCTGAAATGGTTTAAATTCAGAAGTATTAAGGGTCATCTACCAGAATTTCATGGTGGTGACCAGGTTTCTGAGACAGACGGAAGTTTTTGTTTTGACCCTGTCAAAGACTCCTCCTGGTGAAAGTCTCACTTCTATGAAGGTGATGTTAATATATTCACTGGGGTTTTTCCTTGTGAAATTAAGCAACAAAAAAATGGTCCTTAGTTTTACTTTTGTTTGGTTTTAACTATTATTTTATTGTAAGATATGGTAAACGGAAATGCAGCTATGGAATATTGTTGTAATCTTTGCAACAGTGAGACAAAACACTAAGCTGCAACCCTGTGACATGTGAGTGCTTGCAGTCTTTCTGGTTTTTTCTTTTAGGAAAAAATATTTTTGCCCCTTCCATCATAAGAAAGCATCACAGTATTTCTTTTTAATTTACAAAAATGCCTATATATAAGCATAGATACATATTTAGGTTTGTAGTTATGAGTCCCGTATTTTTTAGCAGTTAATTACAAAAATTATAATGTTCCTCCCCACACACTTCACGTGTTAAAGTGTCAGACCTGTGGCTGAGCAAACACTGCTGGCCTGTCAGCTCTGCCTTAGCTGAACGTGGGGCGAGGGGTCACTGAGCGGGGTCTCCAAGAGTGCGAGGACAAAAGTTGTTACCAGTGTGGTACCTGGGGAGATGTGTGTCTGCAACATCCATCAACCTTCCTCAGGGAATCCCATATGATTCTGTTAAACAATAAGGGTTTCTTTCTGTTTCTCATTTATGCAAATAAAAGGTGAACCAGAAAAGACATCAATAAGAGTTAAGTGGCAATATCAAGTCAGTTTTACTGCCAGGTCACTCAGTCCCCAACAAATCAAGTGGGAAAAATGTGTCATTTATCAATATAATAAACAGGTATGTCGCTCCTAAACCCAAACAGCTCTCTTGAAACCATATGTCAGAGTAAACAACCCATATCCTTTGCAATGTACTAAGCAAGACTTCTCTGTAGTGCTTCTTTCTTTAGCTGCCAGAGTGCAATTAACCTTCTGTGAGCCACGGTGGGATTCAGCAGGTTGGGCCAGCTTCTCTTGACATGTTATGGAGGAAAATATCTAGATTTTCTAGATTTACCTTTATATAGGTAAAATTGTGACCCAGGCTTCGGACTAATAACCATCCCTAGCAGAGCTTTACAGACGTGTTGGCATACGTGGCTGGAAGGATGAAAGACCATGCATGAGCTCCAGCAGAGATTTCATCATACATTCTGGGTTTGGGGGACTTAATTTCTTGCTCCCCTATGTCTTACCCCTAACTTTTTCTCTCAAATAATTCCAGTTGAAAAATCATTTTAGTCCTTTGAAGTATCCTTTTGCCCTGGTATTACACATCACAAGTTGGTATAAAAGTGTCTTTTGGGTTGTGTTTTCAGTTGTGTACATCACTGCTGTGATTTGTGTGATCAGCCATAGCAATTGCTCGTAGGGGGAAAGAGAAACAAACATGTCATTCCTGAGCAGCTCAAGTGACTACAGGACACTGAGGCTGGAGTTAATCCCTCTGGACTTAAGGCATTTGAGCACATTGCCTGACTTGGGAGCAGAGCTGGTCCGGGTTCCTCTAGAGAGGAAGATGGCTTGGAAACTGTTTTGGCTGTTGATGGTAGAAACTTCTTTTCTCCATTTATTTGAGATGGAGGCCAGAGTGCACACATCCTCACACCAGGGATTGCTGAGATATGCTGGTTAATTTAAGAAATTATGCAATGGTGGGCAGATGTTTGTGTTCTCCCACAGTGATCATAGGAGCTTTGTTTCCGTAAGAAATCAGGCCAAAAGTTTTATTCTGAAGAACAAAACCTAATGCGTTCGGAAAACAAATAGCGTGCACGGAGTTTTCTCCGGGGAGAGGCTGAGGGAACTAACCATGCGGCAGATGATGTTCAAGATCCCTTCACAGACTGCTGCACTCATGACCAGGCTGTTCAGGCTGCCATAAGCAAAAACACAGACCTGAAATTTAGGTCTATGCAATGAAACTCTGGTGACATCCAGCACTCAAGGAAAAGCCCACTAGACATCGTCACGGTTTTCTCAGGGGGGAAGAGCATGATATATCAGTCAAGATTAGAAAACTATAGTGCATAAAATGTTATAGGGCATTGAATTTCATAACTAATAATTAGGGCCGTGCTAATTGGTAATCACTCTTACAGGTTTGATTTATAGTTGTATCATCTGACTTGAGGGTCGGCAGTGAAGGGGGCAGAAAGCAGCAAACACTGCATTGTGCTCCCAAGAGCCCTTAGATTCAGACTTGGTCGCCTCTGTATACAGAGAGCCTGTAGTTCTGCAAAGCAGTGGGGATCACTTGGCCATTGCTGCCTCCTGGTTTTCCTCAGCCCTTAAAATGTCAGTTTTGAGCCTTAGCAAGTTAAATTGCTCCTAATGCCATGCTGAGCGGATCTGGAGGTGATGCAGCCTTTGATTGGAGGATTTGGGGTGAAAAGCAATCTTGAGACCATTTTCGTTATTACCTTTTGGACTTGTGCTCCAAGTACAGTTGTCCCTGAGACTACACTCCCACACTGTAATTACATCTGCTTCATTTATGAAATACTGTGTATTGCATTTGTAGCCTGAGTTTTAAATGTGTATGAAACTCAAATGAGGTTATATTATTGCTGTAATGAGAGCAACTAGGACAAGTTTTATTAGTTTCCTGCCACAGAATACTGAGTAAGCTGATATTTTATGGGAAAGTTCAGGAAGAAGAGTAATATATGTTACATTTCTAAATTCCGGATGATACTTGAAGAGTTTTACTGGCAATTGATTTTTCTACAGGTAAATTGTAATCCTTGATAGGCAGATGTGCCCCTGAATATAGTGTCTCCACAGAGATGCACTCACTAAGGGTACAATGAAATACAAGCAGAAGGTGTATCAGCACTGCTCTGACAGGCGGTGAGAAGTTGGAAACTGGAATTCCTGCCAGTAGAAGCTCCCTTTCCCTCAGCTAAGGCAGCTCTTGCTGTACTATCTCCATTATCTACATTACTCTGAATCCTGGAGCTTCACAGAAATATTTAGTGTATGTTTATCTGCTTTAAAAAGTCTGTAATTTGACATGTGTTTTAAGAAATTATTTTTACACACTGCTGAGGATGTGTGTGCCATGCCACTGCTTCCCACTATGTAGTCATGGAGGTTATGGTGTGTCAGGGTCAGGTGCAGAAACAGCTGCTTAACAGGAACCTGTTGATGTGCCATTACACATTGTAGTTACTCTGTCCCATTTCTACTTTGAAATTGTATCATCAAAGAAACACTTGCCTATGTTGAATTTGCTGAGGTCAAAACAGCGAGAGAGCTAAGAGTGTATGAGTTGGTTACTGCACCACCTTCCCCTCTGATAGCTGGGTTACTCTGCAGTGCTTCTGGCCTTTTTTTGTGAGGGAACAGGCAAATAAATGCGGAGAGCAGGGCAGGACAGCAGAACTGCTGCTGCTTGGGGGCGATTTTGATGCTTCATTCTTAGCACTGTGGGCTGTTCATGTTTCAGGTCTTTCATGCTGCAGTGATTCACAGAGACTCCTTCATTCATCTCCTCACTCCCCAAGTGGCTTTGGGCCATTTCAGAGTTATCTTTCTGTACATGCAAGGAAGAGATCTAAATATAAAGCAGTGCTGTGAAACAATGGTGCCCTGGGTGCTGGTTAGGTCACAGTCAGGCTTGGTACCCAGTCAGGGCTGATACCACATCTTTCACAGAAGTAGTTATTTCTGCTTCTGTTCCCCTTGGTACTTGTTATTCTAGGGAAAATCAGCTGTCCTGCCTTACCACTGCTGGGTTTGGATCGTGGGCTAGCAGACTGGTTTGCTGCTGATACAATGCTGCAGCAGAATGGTCCACTCTTAATATGATCTCAGCTCTGCTGCCACTAACACTTCTAAGAAGAGCTTTGTTTCTCCTGTGGTCCTGTGGGTGTAACAAATGACCCACTTCTCACTCTGGGGAGCTGCTCTGCAGCTGCACTGTCAGGGGGACTTGTGCTCCACATGCAGTACTGAGCTCCAGGAAAGGTCTGCCACTGAACACTGCAGGAGAGCACTGTCAGAAGGTCTGAGCACTGCCAGCAATGAGTTACCTGCCTGCAGGACATGGAGCACTTATTCTTGTACTGGCTGGGCACACTGACCGGGTTGTCAGACCTCCTCAAAGTAAATTGCCGATGGTGGCTGTGGAGCTGCGAAGCACATGGTCAGATAAACAAGATTTAACTGTGCAGCATAAATCCCTGTCAGGCTGCTGGCTCAGAGCTCCTTGTTGTCTGTTGCCTTGTGCACCAAACCCCTTACTTAGCACTGCGCCTCAGGTGGTTTGCACAGAGAAAACTTGAGCACGGTGACGTGGATGCTGGATTTTTCTATTGCATGTAGTGAACAACAGTGGGATCAGCTGTGGCAACTGGGAGCTCCCATCACTGTTTGTTTCTTAGCTGTTCAACAATTTCAGACGTTCCATTAAGCAGACGGCTGTGAAGGGTATCTTTTAGATGTTGTACATTGACGATGTTTTGTATTTAAAATTGGGAAGTGAATCCACTTGAATGAATCATCCTAGTCAAGTGGAGGTTATATTTTTGGTTAAAAACTGCAGTTAGCTTTCATACATATGACATGTCATATGTATGTCATATTTCATACATATCAGATTTACACTGGAGGCCAGTTTGTGTGTGCTGGGTTTTTTGAAGGGCCCACGTGTCTCCCAGAGCACCTGCCCTTCACTGGGAGGACTGACAGGCAATCGTGCCAAGTCCTTTCTCTGCCAGTCGAGGCAGTCTGGAGGGTGAGCTGGCAGGTTCACCAACCTGGCTGTCTTGTCTGGTAATGCAGAAATTCTTCCAAACACCCCTCACCACGAATGACCCGGTGCCATACCATGAACTCAGGGCTTGCCTACTAGCAAACTCACACTTAGGGTGGGATAAAAAAAAAATAGAAAATCAAAAGAAACGAACAAAAAAACCACCCCAAAACAACCAAGCAAAAAACCCCCAGAATGAAAAACCAAGAAAGTATGGTTTTGCTGGTGCACATACCGAGTCTGGTGTATTAAAGCAAGTTTAAGACCTTAATTTAATCCATTAAAGTGGATAGGCATATGAGGTGGAAAAATCCTGGCAGTGGTAACTACAGCCCCTTGCATATCCTTTAACCTTCCCTGTATCTGAAAGCGTTTTGTTGTTCCTGCCCCACTCTGCACACCTGCATTACCACTCCAGTGGGACTAAAGTACCAAACGCAATCATCCAGGGAGTTAATCTATCAATTTCAGCATGGTCTTGAAAGTATCTTTCCCATAAAACATCTTACTCTAGCTGAAATCAAACATCAGAAATTCACATCTGAGTAAGTGGACAATGATTTTGCTAATCCCTTTGTAGCAAAACCATGTCTACTCAAGAAGGAAAGTCTTGTGTTAGGAACTGCTCACTGAGGAACCAGTGAGCAGCCTTGTGTTGGAACCACACCAGCCTTGTGTGAACACGCCTGAGGGAATTGCTGCTGGCCTCACTTGGTGTCAGTGGATCCATAGGTGTCTGCAGCACGAGATTCCAGTGTGTCCATTCCTGTTCCACTCCCAATCAGTGGTACACAAAGCTTCCTAACAGGAAGGAAAGTCAGAGAGCAGTCATCTCAGTTCTTAAACCTGCACACACTAAGATTTAAGGGGTAGTGATTGAACACGTCAATCAGTTATTTTATTACCCAGACACTGTCCCAGGAAGTGAAGTAATATCTAGAGCACTAGGAAGAGAGCAAGAAAGAAAAACAAAACAAAACAAAACAAAATCTGCTGCTCAGTTTTTTTGAGGTTTTCCCTTCAGGCTCTTCACAAGGCAGACATTACCACCGGATTACTAACCGTAGTGGGGAGTACACCTTGACAGCAGCAGAACAGTATTTTAGGGTATTTTCTCTTCTTTAGATGAAAAGCCAGGCTTTTGGATTCAGGCTAAAAAAAAGTATTCATCCTTCTAAGTAGATTGAAAGAGAATCCAGATTAAATAAATCATTAAATCATTCCAGAATGTTATCCACCTGTTCTGGCCTGTAATTTATTTTCAGATGAACAGTAGGTAAAAAAAAAAAAAAAGCAATACAATGGCAAAAATGATTTTCCTCTAACAGATGCTTTGATCCTGAAATGACACCTGGCCTGGGGAGCTGCTTGTGCAGCTTTTGAGATCACGTTGAACTAATTGCTCTAATCCACTATTCCATAACCCTGATGGCCACATGATGCTAAAACTTCCGCTGTAAACACCTTTGAGGAGGAATCTCCAAGGGTTTTGCTGCTGCAATGCCAGTAAAATTCATCCCTTTATTGTGGGATGGGAAACCTGGAGGAGGACAGGGCATCTGTTTGAGGGCACGGGCAAATACTAGTCAGTTGGAAGTAAGGAGGCCCAGACCATTTCAGTGTCAGGGCCACTCTCCTCATGTGCTTGTGAAGGAATAAAGGAAGATTTCCTCTCTCCTAGGTTCCTAAAAGGAAGATTGTTCTTCAAAAGGATGGAAGGACCAATCTGGCTGGTTAATTGTGTTATCCAGACCTTCTCATGACTCATGAATGGTTCCCTGTGCTCTCTAGGAGAGCATCAGCATGTTTTGTGCTGTCCATGTTGGCAGGGGATGGCAGGGAGGTGAGATGCTGAGAGGGGGTGACCAAGGACCACAGATGGAGGACAACAGCAGTGCTGTGATCTTGGGGAAGGTAGTGAGAGATGGTTATTGTCCTGCTCTTCCACACCTCCTATTGTCTTTGATGTAGCCGAAGGCAACCACAGTCCAAGAACCAAATGTCATGTTTTTCTGGTGTACATTTTAACAGATTTAGCCAGCTCGATGGTCCGTTTTTGGACCAATTCTCCCATTTGCTGAATGCAGTAGCATTGAAGCAGGAATCCGTCGCAGCAACCTGTCCGGGGTAGGAAGAGGCAGTAGAAACCCTCAGCCAGGGGTGTGAGAGGCGGGCAGGGGCTCAGCCCCCAATTTTCGGGGCTTGCTTCGCTCGTCCGCGGATCGGGCTGATAAACTCCCGCTCCGGGAGGCTCATTGCCGGCACCAGCCCGTCGCTGCGCTTACCTGGGGGCCGGGCACCGGGGCCGCTGCCCCCGCGGGGAGCGGGGCCGGGCGCGGGGGTCACCGCGGGGGCGCAGGAAGGGCCGGGGGTGGCCGGGGAGCCGCGCCGTCTCGGCCGCACAAAGCCGCCTTTTCATCGCGGCCTCCTGCCCCCGCCGGGCCCGTAAATTGTCTTTGACAAAACTTCATTAGCGAGCGCGGCGGAGGCGGCGGCGGCCCCGCGGTCGCGCTGCCTTTGAGCGGGCGCAGTGGAGTGTGCGCGGCCCCGCCGCTCCCGCCCGGGACCATTAGCCCGGCGACTTTGTTTTAGAAACTTCCCACCCCAGCGGGGGACGCGTCAACGAGCCGCCCCCGCCCGCCCCCGCGGCCGCTAATTGGGGGGCGATGCGGGGCTGCGGTCAGTGCCAGCGCGTCCCGGCGGGCTGCGGGAAAGGGGGACACCCGTCCCTCCAGAGCCAAGTGGGGTGCCCTGCGGGGGTGGTGTGTGCGCGCTGCGCTGCTGCGGTCCCTCGGCTGCGCGGGGTCTACACCTTGCGCGCCCGGTTTGTGCCTCGACGGGGAGGGCTCAGACGGGCGGGGCCGAGGGGGCTCCTCTCCGGCCCAATCTCCTCGAGTCGCCCCGCAGGAGCACACTCCGAGTGCCTCAGCACAGCCCGACTGCTCCCGCTCCGGCGGACAACCCGAATTCACTTCCCAGAGCGGCCGCATTAAAAAGCCCAGCTCCTAGCACAGCTCGGACGAGGATGGTTTAAATACGTTTATTACGGCATTGGAGGCGCTGAATTTGTTCGTGCGAGCCCGTTATTTTAGTTTTGTGCCTGGGCGCACGCAGGCTCCGCTCCCGGTATTAGTTCTCCATCAATCCCCACTCTGGTTTTTAATCAAAACAGTATTCGGAATATGATTCCCGGAGATTATATTTTTGAGAGATTTGCGATACATATCTTGCCGGCGTGACAGATTGCAGAGGAGTCCTGGGCGGGCGGGATAATCTGCATCTCGCTCACTTGACCTTTAATGAAAGGGAAGTAAAAGTAATAAATAAAAAATAAAAGTCTTAAGACTCCTGGAGGTTACCTTCGTGCCTGCCTCAAAAAGACCCCGAAGCCTGCACCCGCCTAATTAATCACCCCCGAGGACTTCAACCTCCTTCGGATCTTGCCATTAGGGCTGAGGGATTCCAGGGCCAGGGGGCAGAGTCTGCAGCTCGGGGGAGCTCCTGGCCGCCCCCGGGTCGCGAAGGCCGTGCAGGTTTCTTCTCCCTTGAGCAGTTCAGGAGGCCGATGCAGAGCTGACTCCCCGGGGAGCCTCCTCCAAAGCCGCCGGGCAAAGGGAACCGGAGGGAGCCGGGTCGCTCCCCTGCACGATGGGCGGAGGCGGCCGGGACACAGACGGGAGGGAGGCCCGGCCACTGCGGGCACGAGTGGGGAACCTGCGCTGTGTTCCCAGGGCAGATAATACCTGTCCCCTCCGGTGGGAGAGGAGGGGCGGAGAAAGTCGCCTTGCAAGAACCTTTCGAAAGGGCCTAATACTCTTTATTACAAGCCCTAATCCTTCAAAGCCGACTTGAAATAATGTTTATCTTTTCGCAGCTTAATTTCCCCTTCTCTAAGCTCCGGGTCACTGCAACAGACAGCGGCTGCTGCACCGCCGCTTGCCCAGGGCTGCTCCGGTGTACGGGAAAGCCCCGTGGCCGAGCGCCTCCGGCTGGGCTCCCGGCGGGACCCTGTCCCGCTCCCGGCCGCTCTGTTACCTGCTGCTCCCGTGTACACCTACGTCCCTTTTTCCCCCGGCCCTTACAAAACCTGACAGTTTGGCTTTTTTGACAGGTGTCCCCGCAGCCGGGATTGCTCCGCTCCCGGGAGGGACAGTGGCTGTTCCCGAGGCCGAAGCCAGGGACAGCCCCGCCACCTCTCCCCTGCGTTGACCTACAGCTCCTCCTTCCCACTACGAACTGCTTCTCCGGTCGGAAACCCAGAGGACTCCCAGGTCTGCAGCCCCACTTGTCTTGAGTAGCCTTTGGTAAACATATAGAAGTCTACTCGATATTCAAGATTGATTTCCCTGATTTATTAAGGCAGAATTCATTGGACTCTATTGACCACAAATGACTTAATGTAAATGCTGACCCCTGTGAACTTGGAAATAGCAGGTATCGGGTTGATCTATAGATGACCTCTTAATTACCACAGTTATTAATTTAAATTATTGCCACTGCTTCCAGAGACAGGAACAAAGAAACATTCTTTCCTCATCCCTGCTTGGTTTATTAGTCTGAACACAAAGTGTTTGATGACACTTTTAATTAAACAGAAATAATGCAGAGATACGGTTTCCCTTTCTCGTCTGTCCTGTAAAGTGCAGCACTGCTCTTTTGACTGACTGACGGCGGTGACCCACTAACAACGTCCTACTTCGTCGCCCGGTCGCCACCCGCTGCCCGGGGGTGCCCCGGCCGTGCCCCAGGGAGGGCAGCGGGTGCCTGTGGCCGCTCCGCCCGGGCTGCGCCGGCTCCTGGCTGGAGAGCTCCGGGTTCACTGACGGCTTCGCGGCGTTCAGCTCATCCGTGTTAATTAGAGACTCCGAAAAATACTTTTCAGCGGTATCTATGTACAGAGACGGGAAATAAACAGTCCGGCGTAACCTGCGCCGCTTCTCCTCCTCCTCCTCCGCCCCGGGACGGCGCGGAGCGACCGCGAACTGATGAGCCTTGGTGGAGCTGGGCGCTGAGCGGAGCGCGCAGGTTTGGGAGAAAGACGAGAAACAAACCACGACGTGGGGGAAAAAGAGAAAAGATTAGAGTTTCGGTTTTTTTTTTCTTTTTGCAAAGACGTTAGCGGGGTGTTGAACACATGGCAAGTGTGCGGCGGGGAGGCGCCGGTCCTGCGGCCGCTCCGCCCGCCGCCCCGCCCGNNTGTGCCGCGACGGCCCTTCCCTGGCGAGGGCAAGGCAGGCGGAGCCGTGAGGCCACCGCCGGCCCGGGGAGAGGCGTCTTTCGTTGCTTCAAGCCCAGTGCCTCGCTGCAGCCGGAGCCCCGTCGCCAGCGCCCAGGAAGGGGCGGGCGGCCCTGCGGGACGGAGAAGCGGTGATAAGCTGGTGATTAAGTGGCCGCGTCCAGGGCGGGTGTTGCTACCCCGGCCGGACGGGAGCTCCAGGAGCGGGGCCAGGCGGCGGCCCGGGCCGCTCCGGTGTCCCGGGACCGAGCGGGCGGGCTTGGGCTTCATGCGAGGT
>VZRE01009500.1:0-15031 GCA_013396775.1 Cephalopterus ornatus
GAGCGACGCTCAGGACGTCCACTATCCGCGTTATGAAGCATGCTTCTGATGTTCCAGTATGTGAGTGTCAGTTTGGAAACACCTTTGAAGGCAGGTGTACGCCTTTGACTCTTAGCCTTTATCTTTGTGTGACCGATAAAATTAACTACAAACTATGAAAAAGAGCATTGTGTGAAATAAAGGCCTAAGGATGAAAAAACATAAACATCGTCCTTCATACATTTAACACAGATGACAAATGTTCAAATGTCAGTTAATAACAATTCTTATTTGCTTGGTATTACTGTATGGATTTAGTTGTTCTTCTAAAGAAAATATTTAGATTCTGATTCTGAATGATTTACATAATGTTTTTTTCTTCCAAATCTAAAAATGTTACCCCTAAAAGCCCAAAATGATTCTTACTGCCAATATTCAGCTGATATTAAGCTACACAGTACTTAGAGTCAGTGGGCATTTGCATTTTGACAGTAAAATGTCCTTAGGGAGGTAAACTTGTGTTTCCAAATATGCATATCCATGCTCTCTAAATTTGATACTTATTAGTAAGAAAGGCCTTGGGCATTGTGGATAAGTATATGTGCATAGAAATCTACTGTTCTTATGATGAGTGTCCTATTATGCTTGCAAGGCAAAAATTTACATTTTTCAAGCAAGTTGCTCATGCAAGCACCAATTATGCAGCACAGTGGATTAAATCCATCTGGCCCATGTCCTTCTTTTTAAACTGGTAGCCTAGCCCCAAAGTTGTGAGTAATATTACCACCAGTGCAGCATAGCCAGGCATCTTTCTCTTACCAAGTTCTTGTTAGGAGTTTTAATGTAAATATTAAGAACAAAATGTTTAGCTTCAGCATGGGCAGCAGATGCAGGTGGAATGGGATGTATTCATGCTTCAAAATGGCTAATAAAGCAGTTATTGAAAGACAGAAATACTGGTGAAAAAATACTGTTTCAGATGCTCTCAGATGTGGAAAAGATTTTTATTGGAGGTATTGTGATTACAGTTAAGTATACTTACTGTATTTTTTTAAGAAAGATCCAGAGGACATCCAGTGCCAGAAGACACTTAGGGAGCAGCAACTCTGTGCAGTTAGAGGCTTCAGTCCAGCTGCATCTAAATTACTGAGCTGGCTAAACCCTTCTTTTCACTTCTTTTGATGTCTGAGACATTGATCTCTTCTAGCTGCCTGTCTGAGATGCTCAGAAATACCAGTGACTATCATTTCAACAACTTTTTGCTAATACAGCCTACGGTGCTAAATTCTGCAGAATAAATTTTTCATTGATATTACTTCAAGTCAATAAAAAGACTGAAGGAAAATCTATGTGGAATGTATGGAAAGAAGTTTAAATCTTTGTCTGTTTCTACTATGTTTTATATTCTCTTGAGAAAATTAGTCCGTTATACTAAGAAAATTCACAACTAAGATTAAATAGTGGATATCCTCATCAGTATATGTTTTGCTTTATCCTTCCCCAGCAATAATAGTGGAGATATGAATGATATTTTCTATCTTCAGAGTGCTCCAGGGTGATTTATTTAGTGCAAGAATCTTGCTTAAATACACTTTTCAAACCTCAATCTCCATAATTTGCAACAAATAGGCAATCTTTTCTATGAAACAAAGAGATAACATTAGCATCCCTTTGAAAAGTTGCATACCACTGAGACTTCATTATCATGGCTAAAATATTATGAAAGTGAACAAAAATAATGCAAAAAAATTGGTCAAAATCTGATCTTATTTTGGTGAGAACTGAAGTTTAATTTTCAAAATTTCTCAAGTTTTAAATTTTTTAAACGTTGTGCTTGAAAAGAGTTGTGCTGAGTTTGCTTGACTGTCCTGTCTCTGTCATGTACTTATTCATTGTTACAGAATTTTATTTTTCAGATAGAACTTTTATCTGTTTCCAAAAGATAAAAACCAGATCTAGATGCAGCTCATTAATAATGGTAATTAATTAAAAATACTAATTACAAATATTTACATTATACTCCATGCAGATCATTGACATTTAATGATACTATTAAACAGGTGACATTAATCACCTGGAATTCTATCTTCCACACACTAATGGCAGTATTTCTCCTTCTAAGTCCAGGGATATTGAATTTTAGTGATATGAACATGCATTTTTGAAAGAAAAGTAAAAGATACATGAGAATCACAATAGGCAACTGTGCCACCAAGATCAGCACCAAATATTTCATAATAGTTTATACATAGCAGTGACAGCAGGATAAACTCGTTGGTTTCTGTGCATGAATTTATTCTTTAGACCATTTGGACGTGTTTTACATTGTTATTAGCAAAACATCAGTATTCTTTCAGTTATTAATATGCCTTTAGTTCACTCCTCAATAGCACTCTCACCTTTGGCTAATTGATTAAAGGAATTTTGAATCATATATTAATTGCAAATTTAAGCAAAGAAATGTTTTTATTTCATAGGTAATGATTTTTTATTTTAAGTTTAGTGAAATATATAGCTCTGAGAACTAATGGAAATTTTGCAAGACTTAATAACACGTATTCATGATTTGCCAATGTAGCCTTTATATTTAAAGCAAAGAAATTCCATGATTACATCTCTTTAGAACTGAAGGGATAAGTTACTAATCCTTAAAACAAGCCTTACAGAAAAAAAAAAAAAGTTTATGTAGTTTCAGGTAAAAAACAGAGGAGATAGAAAAAAAAAAAAGGAAAATAGATGCTTTGATTTCCTGATAATAGTAATTGGAGAGTTCAATCTTATATTTCTTTCCACTCCACTTTTTTAACGTAACCTTCTCTCATTTCCTAACAACCTCAAGGGGTAAAATTCCAGCCCCTGAGGTTAGATAAATTTCTCTGTTTAGACAAAAGGTGGGAAATGTAATTTCCAGCTGCAAGTTGGAACACATGAGAGGTTAAAGAACTTGCCCAGAATATCAGGCACCCAAAATCAGAATTAATAAGAGGGGAAAAAGATGAGGAAAACAAAAGGGGAAAAACCCCAAATGCTCATTAATTTTATTTTAGTTTTTCTATGTGATACAGTATGCAGATGAAGAACAATGCTATTAGCATAAGCTAGGAAATTATTATTACTGCACTATTCTTTGGGCAGGTAAAAGGTTCACTAATATAGGAAGGTCTGTGATTTGCTGAGATCATCATCTTGTTTTTAAACCTCAACTCCACGCTAAAACATCTTCTAGAAAGGAAGATGTCTGGCAACTGTCTGTGTCACATACAGGGACTGTTTATCAATGTTATCCTCATGCAGGATGGAAAAAAAATAAATCTTCTTTTCTTCTATTATCAGTCTTTGCTGATCCTTGCAATATATGCAAAATATTATCTACACACTCTGGGTATAGTTAATAATAAAAATAGTGTAAAAATAATAAGAGATGTGTACATATATGTCTCTCATCAAGACTATAAGTTTACAAAGCTTATACATTAGATGTCGCTTGTAGCAAGCGTGGGTAGAGTCCTTCACAAATATTCGTTCGCGAAGCCTAGCCATGATGATGACATTAGATGTAAAAAAAAATATTGTCTTCCTATATAAATGTTATTGCTAAGTTAAATAATTTGTTTATATATTTCTCTGTCACACCACATAAGTCATCTTCATGTGGAGTCATCTTCCTTTCTTTCAGTTACATATTTAATTTCTCTTGGCAACTGTAAGAAATTATCAGGGAGAGGAGACTTCTTTCTCTTTTGCAATCATATATATTTCTATTTGTTTTGAACAGGTTTCTCTTACTTGATGTTGACAACTGGGTTTAGTTTTTTTTCTATGCCATTTTTCGTTGAAATCTATGTGAAATACTTTTAAAAATGCAATTTACTGCAGTGTGCTCAAAAAAAGCACTGAAAATATGTTAATGAGTTCTAAGCCTGGATTTTGTATAAACAATTCATCCTGTATGAACTTTTTATTTATATTTTTATTCTTAATAATCAGTTAATATAACTAGAAAAGATTTCTTGGGTCATCTATTTCAACCTCTTTGCACATGGCAGTTTTTTTCACTGCTAGTCTGTCTCTCGGAGGTGTATGTATGTATGTGTGAACACATAAACACATACATATATACCTATATATTCCTAAAATCTACTGCAATTCTCTGTTATCTTTCTCTCTGGGCATAATTTAGTTACCTAATTTTTCTTAATGCTAAAAATAAAAAGTCTGAGTCATACGTAGTTACCTTTTTTTTGTCATTTCAAGTCCAATTATGATCTCTCCTGCACTGTAAAAATACTTTCTCTCTCATTTGAGTAATGATGTATAAACAGGATTCTAAGATACAGTTGCACTCTATATCTTCTCTTACATACTGACACATGAGTTTCCTTTCCTTCTTCCCCAGCTTCATAAACTAATGTCCTTTAATCAATTGACAGGAAAAACTAGACTGTGTGAAGAAATCAGATAGAACTTGCAATCTATCTGAGGTTAACCTGGTCATGAGGCTGCTGAGTTGCTCTGGGAAGAATCAGGCACAATTCTCAATTTGCAAATGTGAATGAGGGAGTACTCCTCACAGAAATGGTTGCCTCATAAATTTGTGAGTAAGTATATCCATTGATGCCTTTGCTGGACAACCTAGGTACCTCAGGAAGAGGTTTGTAAGGTTTCCCACTACCAGGAATGTCCAAAATTCTTATTACAGATAATGTTATAGACTTGGCAGGTCTTAGGGGCATTTTTCTAGACACTTGGAATCTTTTAGAGAATATGACTGTGGGTGGACATTTAACTGCCTAGTACACCTCCCCAGTTTTCTATATATTTCAAATGCTAATGACTGCAAGTAATAAAACTACTTCTAAAATTTAATTTTTGGGTACTGTCTTGGAGGACAGCAATCTGTTCTATTATTCCTTTACTGAAATGCTGGTTTTGCTCAGCTGTAGGATAAAGCAGCCTCAAAAAAAGATAGTATCATTAAAAGAATATTCTTTTAATAATAGCAGTACTCACAGACCACTGGTCTCAATTATTCCACTACTCACAGGTCAGGAGATTTAATTCTCTTGCATTTTCAATCCTTTTCTGAGCCTTTGATAACCGAGGAACTATTTAAAAAGGAACCATTTCATACATTATGCAAATCGAGGGTATCATAAAGAAGCTGACTTAAAATTGAACTGCAAACTGTAACATAGAATTTTTTAACTTGAGAAATTTTTATTCATAATTTAAATATTCTGGACATAGAATTATTTGAAGCATAACTTTTTTTTTCACACTTTTAAAACTAAATGTTGGAAACAGTGAAAATTATATTCTCTATCAGGATGATACAGCAGTCAAGACTGATTACTTAACTCCAAAAGTAATTCAGTATTTAACCTAACACAAGTCAGCTTTGAGATGCTTTTAGTGGTTTGTCATTTTGCCTCAAGCTTGAAGCCAAAGATATCATCTGAAATTGTAGAATCACAGAAAAGGTTGAAGTAGGAAGAGGCTTTCTGGAGGCCAGCCGATTCAACACCCTGCTCAAGCAGGAACAGATAGAGCTGGTTGACCAGGATCATGTCCAGATGGCTTTTGAGTACCTGCAAGGATGGAGAATCTAGACTTTCTCTGGACAAGCTGTTCCAGTGCTCAGTAACCCTCAAAGTATAAAAGTGATTCCTAAAGTTCAAACAGATGCTTCTGTGTTCTAGGTGGGGATTCCTGTCACTGGGCACCACCAAAAAAAGCCTGGCTCCCTCCTCTTTATATCCTGCCTTCAGGTGTTTGTAGACATTGATGAGATTCCATAGATCCTCATTTCTCTCAGCCTTTCCTTAGATTAGAGATATTCAAGTCATCTAATATTTTTATTGACCCTTTGCTGGATCCACTCAAGTAGGTCTGTATCTCTCAGTCCAGGACTGGACTCAGTGCCGTATCAATGCTTAGCAGAGAACAAGGATCACCTCTCTTGACCTGCTGGCAATGTTATTTCTAATGCAGAATTAAATTCTTTCATTGCTGAATAACAACAACAAATAAATTCAGATAATGAAGGGCACCCCTCAGAGTACTTTGTTTCATGTGTGAGGTTTAATTCAAAATGTAGCATTTGATCAAACTTCAAAATGACGCGTTACTTTTTTTTTTCTTATTTTTATTTATGATCAAATGATTTAAGCACACAGTTTTGGGATGCTTCTGATGAAGAAGCATACTTTTTATGTATTAGGAAAAAGGTCTAGTCACAAAATATGACTTGAAGCAGTAAATACTCTTTTTCAGATAACAAAGAAATGTCAACATATGAAAGAAATGTATTAATTTCCATGTCCAGAAAAAGTATTGTCTAACAGATGTATTGTGCTTACTATCACAAATTTTTCTGTCTTCTCCTACCAACCTCCTCAGCCTCTGCTGATGGTTTAGTCTTCGATTATTCTCTTAGTTCTTCACTGTGTTTCCCCAGATCATAAGGTGTTCTTCTTCCCATTCCCCTGTATGAATCTTTCCTATCTGATTGCTTCTATTTTTCTCTGTCTTTACTCTTTCTCCCTTGACTTCTCTCTTATTTCTGCTCTTATTTTATAGTTTTTCTTAAACACAGCCTCTTCTTTCTACTTGTTCAGTCGAACAAGTGGAGCAGTAATATGAGAAAGTCTCTCTAGTTTAGCGTGGGATTACAAAACCATCTTTTATGCACTAAAAGCATAACAGGCTTTGGAAGTCTCAATTTGGTAAAGATTTAGGTGTGCTAAGAGCCCTTAGGAGATGAAATGTGTTTAGCAAGGACCAAATCTTCTGATAAATAGTGGGAAAAAAAGTCAGTCTCTACTCAACGTATGCAAACCAAGATTGGAGAAGTACACAGTGCTTTTGCTCAAGACTGAAGTACTTTGTCACAGAATTGCAGAGTATTCTGAGTTGGAAGAGACCCACAAGGACCATCAAGTACAACTCTTACATGAATGTCCCATATGGGGATCAAAGCTGTGACCTTGGCATTACCAGCACCATGCTTTAACCAATTTGGAAAATTTAACTCATTTAATCATTTCCTTCCTCTGTAATAACATATTGGCAAATGCACTGGTTCTTCAAAGTATTCTGAGTTTTGTTTAAAACATGGGCAAAACACACCTTCTCAGAAGCAGCTGATCGAGTTTTATTGAAAAAAATGTGACCATGAGCTGTTGCTCCTTGCATATACTCGTTCTTACTGGGTTTCTGCCAAGATGATTTAAGTTTAACAAATTCATCATAAAAATCTGAGTTATGTAACAGGAAATGGTAAATATCTGTAACTCATTATTTCTGGCTATGTTATTTATAAAATCTTCTAAGATATTATTTAAATATTACTTTAGTTATTAAATGTAATTTTTTAATCTTATATTCTTAATGCAATTGTACAGAGAATCAAACTTTATTTTGAAATGGTTCTTAAACTTCAAAACATTTTTTCCCATCAAAGCAAATAAAATGACTTTTGGAAAGTATTTAAAAACTAAAATTTATTGCTTTTTTTTCTTTTTTTTTTTAATTCAAACTGAAGCTTTCCATTTGGACAGAATAAAAAAGAAATAGTTAAAATAAATCTTTTATATGATGTTCAGTAGTCACCTCTGATAAGAAATAAATTCACACACCTTTCAATCTCTTGGTTAATGCACTGGTTGAAGATAGAGGAAATGCAAATTCAAGTCTCTAATCTTCTTGCATCACAAGGGTCTGATATGAGAAATTCGTCACCTCAGGAAACATTACATCAGAGTTGCTCAATACTCAGGATGAATGCTTGGGTCATTTGTCAAATAAAGCATGGTAATCTCTTCCTTATAATTCAAATGATTTTTCTAAAAATCAATAAGATCTTTGAAAGAATGGAATTTTGGCTTGACTAAAAATGCTCTAATGTATTTTTTCCCTTTCAGATTACCAATGTGCTACTCTGTTAAGAGGACACAGATCAGTTCCTCTCAGAACATCATGGAAGAACAGCCCTCTCTCACAGCCACAATCATGTTCATTTCTGAGTGAACAAATGGAGGATTTATGGGAGTTCTACAGAAAATAAAAAAATGAAGCACAAAATTAAATAGCCGAATGGTGCCTGTGAATAGGGCAGAAACTTCTCTTACTCAGCCTAACACGTTGTGTAGTTAAGCCTTTATTTGATTCATCTCATTGTCAAAGTTTTAGTGACAGTAACTGGATGAGTACAAATGTGAGTGAAACAAAACTCTTCTTTTCCAGTGCTCTCAATCTCTTGGTAAAGTCCAATGAACTTTTGCTTACTAACTGTATTATATATTTGAGATCCTCCCCACCACAACCTCATCCCATCTTGTTCATAACGATATTATCAAGCTGGAGAACACAGTGGATAATTTTGGGAAATTCCAACAAATGAACTCTAGAAAAACAAATTAAACAAATGTGAAAGATCTAGATATGTGTAACAGACTCTGGGATAGAGCATGGACTAGATAAAGTCCTGAGGTCCCTTTCAGCTATAAGATTTGATAAGAAATAATGATAAGTAAGTTATCTTACTTATCCAATGGTTTTATTTTTTTTGGTAGTATGGGCAAAATAACATCTTCTCAGATATAGATGAAAACCTGAACTGCTCCAAAACAGAAGCATAGAATTTCAACCTTTCAATATAAAAAATTAGATCCCTTACTGATATGTTAATCAGTCCTTTCTTACTCTAGATAAAGATTGCCTCTCTATTTCTCTTCTGCTGGGCTGATGAGTGAGTGAACTTCTAGGTACTTCAGTTACTTGTCAGTTTGGTAACAACCTTATCAATGCCTTTCACTGAGCATTCACAGATCCAAAAGCTGTCCTTAGTACTCTGTTTGCCAGTACTCGGTCCAAATGAAATAATTCAGTATTGCCAAAGAGAAATTAATTT
Source organism: Cephalopterus ornatus (assembly GCA_013396775.1). Taxonomy (NCBI): domain Eukaryota; kingdom Metazoa; phylum Chordata; class Aves; order Passeriformes; family Cotingidae; genus Cephalopterus; species Cephalopterus ornatus. The sequence goes on from VZRE01009500.1 coordinate 8,891, forward strand.
CTAACATTTACACATAACAAAACACAGTTACAGATCTAGTATTGTAAAGCAATAGTCAATTATGCTGCTACACTAACATGTAAGTGTTCAGGAGAAGAGTGTTTTGCAAACTTGGAGAGGAGTTACTTTTCCAGCCGCTTATTGCCTGATCTCCTCACTATGGATTATCACTTCCCTAAATTTGTCAGCGGAGCTGCTCATACCAAAATTGCAGTCAAAGTGAGATAGGTTAAGTTAACTGGTCTAAACAAAAGATTTTTTCTAGGATAAAACACTGAAGATGCAGAGATGGCATATCAGAGTGATGGTAAGTTCTGCCAGGGAGTAAAGATGGACAGAGGCAGTGATAAGCAGATGGAGATGTCCGTAAGGTAATATAGCACTAGAAACCGAAGTGTGTCTGAAGTGTAATCATACATCATAGATGCAAAGAGTGCATTTTCCCCCCTTTTGCTCACCCTTAGCTTTCCCTCCTTCCCAAGATTGTACTTTCTCTCTTGTAAATCACTGTGTTCTGAACCAGCTAGCCACATTCAGTGATCTTGAGAGAAATGTTTTAACCACGTTCATGTTAGGTTTATACAATCTCAGATCACCTGGGAGGCTTAGATGGATTCTTATTTGCATGACTGTTGAATTAACAGGCCAGTTAAGTTAGTTTATATCAAATAAGCACTTCACTAATGTGCTATTATTTCATCTTGCTGAAAAATTCATGCCACATTTAAACATTTCTGAACTACAGTTTTGTCTTCCAGGTTCTAATTCAGAGTATGAGGTCATGTCTCTGAATCCATTAACACTGATGGGATGGAGAGATGGAAGAAGAGAACATTATCCAGATTTTGCATAAGTAACACAAAATTATGTCTACAGAAATACTTTCATTAGCTGGAATGAACTAGCTTGGCAGATCGCAAATTCAAAAACAAGGAGTTCTCATTTTTCTTTACCTCAGTCCTGTATCAACAGTCCTTGCTCAGCTCACCTTGACATTTTGCTGAGGCTTTTGTGAGTTACTTCATTTCAGTAGCTCAGCAAAAATGCTAACAAAACTGTAGACTAACTGTAGCTTATCAGCATTTTGCCAGGTTGATAAATAGAATTGGCTCAGCAAGGTATCCTCAAATCCATGTAATACAAGGAAGGGAAGGATGCAGACAAGAGCAGGGGAATGATCAGTGAAATTGTCACTTTTGCTGGCAGAAAGTTCTCAGGCATCTCTGCTGCTCAGGGAAATATACCAGCAGACTTGGAAAAGGTGGCACTGCTCCTTATCACTTGGGAGATCATCCAAGTCCCATTAAAGCAATTAAGTTTTCATACTTATTTTAATGATGTCTTGATCAGATGCTTTATAAACAGACTGATAAATCACTAATAAAAAATTATTAACGTGCAAACCAATTCTGATCTTTGATATAGGTGTATATTATTCAAGGATCCTAAGTAGTCAGGAATCGAATACACACTATAAGCTAACAAAGCACTTTGTATGTACCTCGTCTTCCATAGAGTACAAAAGCTAGCAATCTCCAGGAGCAAGAAATAGGGTAAGGGAGGCAAGCGACCAGCATGGCTGAGTAGGGAGCTGCTGGTCAAACTAAAGGAAAAGAGGCAAATGCACAGGCAGTTGAAACTAGGACAGATGACCTAGGAAAAGTATAGAGATGAAGCACAGTTGTGTAGGGATGGGATGAGGAAAGCCATGGCAAAGCTGGAAGTGAAGGGGTGGAAAGAATAACAAAAGGGCTTCTGCAGGTATGTTAACCAGAAAAGGAAGGTCAGAGAAGGTGCACACCCTCTGATAAACAATGCTGGAAAACTGGTAACAATGCATAAGGAGAAGACTGAGTACTCAACAACTTTTTTTGCCTCAGTCTTAAATGGCAAATTCCCTTCTCACACCTCTCAAGTGGGTGAAGAGCAGCATAGGGACTGGAGGAACAAAGTGCTTTCCGCTGTAAGTAAAGATCGGCTTCATGACTACCTGAGGTCATGAACCTGAATGTACATAAGTCTGTGGGACCAGATGAGATGCATCCTAGAATCCTGAGGGAATAAGTTGATGCAGTTGCCAAGCTACTCTCTGTGATATTGGAAAAGCCATGGCAGTCAGGTGAAGTCCCAGAGAAGTCCCTCTGTGCCTCAGAAGACCGTGGAACAGCTGCTCCTAGAATATGTGGTAAGGCACATGGAGGACAAGCAGGTGATTTGAAACAGCCAGAACAGCTTCACTAAGGGCAAGTCCTGCCTGACCAACCTACTGCCCTTCTGGGGAGGACTGACTACATCAGTGGACAAAGGAAAGGTTGCAGATGTCATTTATCTGGACTTCTGTAAAGCCTCTGACAGGGTCCCCCACAACATTCTTCTCCCTAAATTGGAGAAAAATGGATTCAACAGGTGGACTGTTAGATGGATAAGAAAGTGGTTAGATGGTTGCATCCAGAGGGTAGTGTTCAATGCCTCAGAGTCCACCACTGATGGACATCAGTGACAAGTAGAATCCCTCAAGGGCCCATATTGGGACCAGTGTTATTTAATATCTTCATTAATAACATAGACAAAGGTGCATCCTCAGCACGTCAGCAGATGACACCAAGCCAAGTGATGTGGTTGATAACCAAGGGATCAGACCCAGCCACCACGGATTTAGGAAAGGTCCAGCCTGACCAACCTGATCTCCATTCATGTGTAGGTGACCTGCCTGGTGGATGAGGGGAAGGCTGTAGATGTAGTCTACCTGGACTTCAGCAAAGTCTTTGACATATCGCCCATGGCATACGCCTGGAAAAGCTGGCAGCCCAAGGCTTGGACAGGGGCACTCTTCTCTGGGTTAAAAACTGGCTGGATGGCCGGGCCCAGAGAGTGGTGGTGAATGGTGCTGCATCCAGTTGGCATCCAGTCATTAGTGGTGTCCTACGAGGATCAGTTCTGGGCCCAGTCCTGCTTAATATCTTTATTGATGACCTGGATGAGGGGATTGAGTGTACCATTAGCAAATTCGCAGACGACACCAAGTTGGGCAAGAGTGTCTACTGGTGGGAGGTGCTGGAGGGTAGGAAGGCTCTGCAGAGCAACCTGGACAGGCTAGAATAGATGGGCCAAGACCAATAGCATGAGGCTCAAAAAGACCAAGTGCTAGATCCTACATTGTGGCCACAAGAACCCCATGCAGTGCTACAGGCTGTGGTTAGAAAGTGGAAAAGGACCTGGGGGTGCTGGTCCACAGCCTGCTGAACATGAGCCAGCATTGTGCCCAGGTGGCCACGAATGCCAATGGCATCCTGGCCTGTATGGCCAGAAGGACCAGGGCAGTGACTCTTCCCTGTACTCGGCCCTGCTGAGTCCACGCCTCAAGTACTGTCTCCAGTTCTGTGAGAGACTGAAAAAATTATTACTGGCTAGAAACAACAAAGGTGTGTGTGTGGGAGAGGAAACAGATCAAGTTCTGCGAAGGTGGAATCGTATTCTATCCCTTGCCCCACCTCCTCTGGAGCCTCTAGTCCAGCCCCAGATTGGCTGTCAGTTACTGGCACACCAGAAGCAATGATTCACTCCCCAGCCCTGGAGCCCCTAACCAAGCTCCAGAATGGCTAGTTGTCAAGGGTTACACAAAAATTTTGGTATCTACTTTTTCTTTTATCTCCTCTTTTCTCCAAATATGCCTTTTTGACTTTTTGATGTTTTGCCTTCTTTAAACAGACTCAACTGCTAGTGATTAATAACTCAAACATTCGACCACCTGCATTGACTGCCCAGGTGCTGCAAGAGACTGGACTATTGGTGCTCATGGTTCAATGAGCAGTGTGCTTTGCTCATTAACAACGTGCAGAGTGGCCATGCAGGGGCTTAGGGCATGCACATCCAACACCTCAGGTGTGGTTGGGTATTGAATAAGATGAGGACAAGAGAATACTGTCTTAAACTGTGCCAGGGGAGATTTAGGCTGGACATTAAGAAGCATTTCTTCACAGAAAAAGTGACTAGATATTGGAATGGGCTGCCCAGGCGGTGGAGTCACTATTCCTGGAGGTGTTTAAGGAAAGACTGGATGTGGCACTTAGTGCCGCGGTCCAGTTGACATGGTGGTGTTAGGTCATAGGTTGGACTCAGTGATCTCAGAGATCTTTCACAACCTAATTTATCCTGTGATTCTGTGATTTTGTAATGTGTGCTTGCAGCCCAGAAAGCCAACCGTATCCTGGGCTTCATCAAAAGAAGCATGGCTAGTAGGTTGAAGGAGGAGATACTGTCCCCCTGCTCCACTGTGATGAGACCGCACAGGGAGTACTGCGTCCAGCTCTGGTTCCACAGCACAGGGAGGACATTGACCTGTTGGAGCAACTCCAGAGGAGGGCCATCTAGATGACTAGAGGGATGGAGCACCACTCCTATAAGGAAAGGCTGAGAGAACTGGGATTGTTCAGCCTGGAAAAGAGAAGGCTTTGGGATAACCTAATCACGGCCTTCCAGTACCGGAAGAAAGACAGAGAGAGGGAAGATACTGACAGGACAAGAAGGAATGGCTTCAAACTCAAAGATAGTGGGTTTATATCAGATATACAAAAATATTCATCACTCCGAGAGTGGTGAAGCACTGGAACAGGTTGCCCAGGGAAGTTGTGGATGCCCCATCCCTGTGAGTCTTCAAGGACAGGTTGGATGAGGCTCTGAGCAACCTGTTCTACTGGAAGGTGTCCCTACCCACGGCAGTAGGGCTGGAATTAGACAATCTTTCAGGTTCCTTCCAAGTATTATACAATTCTATGATTTTAGTAACTCAACTTATTGCATGTTCTGCTGCTGTCTAGACTTTTCAACTCATACAAAACTGAGCACAACAAATATCATCACCCTGAGTGCATGGAAGCAACTGCAAAGTGTAGAGATTGTTAAGATATTCAGGGCTGAAGTGACTGGAGAACAAACACTTCTTCTTAGATACAAAGGATTTTCTGTTATGTTCCTGGCCCTAAAAACTTCCTGAATAAAATGTACTTGACAGTTATCTTGATTATACAATAATGCAATTTGTATTCAACAAAATTTGACATTTATTATTGAAGCTGGCAGCTATTGCAATTTAAAAACCCCATAAGCTAATAATTTTAAATGTGATATTTTATGTGTTTAATGTATGAAAATTCTATTATTTGGTAATGTGGCATGTTTTTGCAGTAATAGCCACTCCAGGAGTTATTTTAGTGATATTAACTGTTATTATGTGTTTTAGAACTGTTGTTAATTTAATCTTATAAATAATTTAAGGGGTAATTGCAAATAAAATTCTCCATGCCTATTAATGTGGAAATTGAAACTAGTAACTCAGTCTGTGTCTTTACTCAGCTGCCTATCAAATTCTGTTCCCATTTGCTTGTGCAACTGTCCCTTCTGTTCCTTCCCTGTTCCTTTCCTGTTCCTTCTGTTCTATGTATTTCTGTAAACTTACTTGTTCAGTAATTTCAGTAGTTTACTAGGGACTAATAGTTTTGGTGCTTCTCTGTCTGCATTTAGTATATGAATTAAAATGTTTCAGTACCCGAAACTCTACAGCTAAGCTGATCTTTGAAGAATACCACTGAATGCCTTTCCTGCCCAATCCCTGCTTTTTCTCAAATTATTGTAGAGTCATAGAATCAATTAGGTTGGAAAAGACTTCTAAGATCATTGAGTCCAGCTGTTAACCCAGCACTGCCAAGTCCACCACTAAAATACATCCCTGAGTACCATGTCTACTTGTCTTTTAAATACCTCCAGGGATGGTGACTCACCACTGCCCTGGACATCTTGTTCCAATGCTTGACAATCCTTTCCTGGTACAACTTGAGGCTATTTCCTCTTGTCCTGTCATAGCCTGGGAGGAGGCTGACCCCCACCAGGCTACAACCTTCTTTCAGGTAGTTGTAGCGAGGTCTCCCGTCACTTTCCTTTTCTCCTGGCTAAACAACTCCAGCTCTCTCAGCCACTCCCCAGATGATTTGTTCTTCAGACCCTTCACCAGCTTCATTGCCCTTCTCTGGACAAGGTCTGGGTCCTCAATGCCTTTCTTGTTGTGAGGGCCCCAGAAATAAACACAGAATTTGAGGTGCAGCCTAATGAGTGCCAAAGTACAGTGGGATGATCACTGCCCTGGTC
>VZRE01009504.1:0-32733 GCA_013396775.1 Cephalopterus ornatus
TGGCATGAAATTCTGTCAGGGGAGGTTTAAGTCGGATACTAGAAAAAGGTTCTGGAACAGGGTTCCTAGGGAAGTGATCACAGCACCAAGTCTGAGAGAGTTCAAGAAGCATTTGGACAACAGTCTTGGGCACATGGTGTGACTCTTGGGAATGGTCCTATGCAGGGCTAAGATTTAGACTGGATGATCCTTTGTGGGTCCCTTCCAACTCTGCATATTCTGTGATTCTGTGATTCTGTAAAGTCTCAGGTTTAGTTCAAAGCTGCTGCTTCTGCAACTGTGTGTTTTGGAGGATTCAAGAAGTGGTACTTTGAATAGTGCAGATGGAAACTGAGATTAAAGTAGGGCCAGTTTTCATCACAGGACCAGAGTTTGTTTTTCAAGTGAAAATACGTGTAAGATTTGCTGCTGGCAATCCACAAAACTGTGAAAAAACCCCCACCTCTAGGTCATCCATGGTTTTATTTCTCTGTGTTTGTTTTGATTTCATAAAGGCCTCCAAAAGGGCCCATATCTCAATGCTTCTAAAGAAAGTATAGCTACTGAAAGCGAAGGAATTTCAGGTAATCCATCACAAAACTCATTCCCTTCCTTTCCCCACCCCAACAGTGGTTCTTTATTATATGATTACAGTTCTCTCTAGTGTCTTCAAGATCTTCCTCAGTGGAAAAGTCTGGTAAAAAAATGAATTTTGCAACATGTCCTGAAGATTATTGCATTCATAGTACTTGATTTCATAGATAGGAGCAAATTCTGAGGTAGTGACATTCCTGTGAGAAACCTTCTGCCATACACAACAGAGCTGTTGCATGAGTACTTTTGCTGATGTAGGTTTTCATATGCCTCAATTTATCCATTATCCAGCAGGAAGTTTTCATTGGAAAGCACAATTTGTCCATATCGCATATAAAGGATTGCCCTGTCACTGAATTCATTATTCTCTGAGCTTACTTTCTGACTCCTAATCATCATCCCACCTAGGATGTGGTTATGCATCATTTGGCTTTAGTGTCCACTGTGAAAAAGCATTTTCAACCCTTAACAGTGAAAAAAACACATGAAAATTTAAAAGACATGTTGAATGATGAGAAGTAATTTCCTCGTGATGATGACTGTATCTACACCTGGAAAATATAATTTGTTCTACTTTCCAAATGAATCTGATAAAAATTTTACATTTTCACTTAGTATTATTTTCAACCTACAGTAGATTAGACCTACTTACCAAAAAGGTACTTCTTCATGTACATCCCTTGTGAGAGGAAACAGAACTAATCAATAGAGTATAATAACAACAGAGACAGATTTATCAGTTCACTTAACTCAGCTGGAATGACTTGTGGTTAGGACAGAAAAGTTTAAAAAGAAAAGAAGTATATTATTTCAATGTTTTGAACTAGATTAGAGATGAAAATGCTTCTGCCAATATATTGACCTGTGAAGTGAGGCATCCAATTCATTGTGTGCATATTTAGATTTTGATTCATTATAAGTGTATAACTAGGGCTTGCTGACTCCTACTGGAGCCAGCTTCAAGAGTATTTTCCCTGGAGAATTCCTTGAGCCTTACAGCCCTCTCTGTTGTCTGGGACATGATTTCCCTCTTATGAAACCCATTAGAATCTTTTAATTGTCATTAATGAGAGTTACATCAGCTCCTCAAATCATGGTGAGTACAATAGCCTGCTTTAAGCCTCAAAGTGAATTCTACATGTATAAAACTGCAGATCATTACATAGTCATTCTCGGATCATATTGCAACTTTGGCAGGAAATCTTCTAAATATGGCTGCTTCAAGACTTATGATTCATGGGTGGAGTGGCATCACGAGTTAAATCTCTTCTTGTGAGCTATAGTAGTGCTAGATTATGCTTTCTGGATCTGCGAGCACAAGTGGCATGGTCAAACAGTAAATTACTAGACTGTCCTGGGTCCCAAGACACGGTGACTACTTGTAAATTACTGTTGGAAATGGTCTTAGGTCTGTGACAGTTCCAAAATTGTACCTGGTGTTGTTTTAGAGACTACCCATATCAAAACATTGCAGGAGGTAGTCTGTCAGTGTAAAAACGCAGTGTCCACATTGCTGCTCTCAAATCTCTGCCCAGACTCTGTTTAATTTCTTAAGAGAGATAAACTCAAAGAGCTTTAGGACCTCTCTGTACGGGCAGCTGTATGCAAAATATCTGCCTGCATTTTATGGTCCAAAAGCCCGCATGGAAAGCAGGATGCTGCACTAACATGACACTGTGCCGCTGCCTTCAGCAGCCTGGATGCATCATTGAACTGATACAGCCACACTGCTTCCCAACCTGGATCATTTTTGCCTAGTGTGGAGCTCACACAAAGCAAGTTCAGGATCATTCATTTTTGCTTACAGTGGGCATGTCCCTAAAGGTAGAAGAACATGGTGGAACATGTTTGTGCCTGAGATTTTATTAGGTGAGGGGATGTTTATACCTGAAGGAAGAGCACGCACAGCTGAATTGATATTTATATAGCATTTTATTTAAATTTCATTAAAAGCCAAGAAGGTCCAAATGTAATCCCTTGTCTCTTTAAGTTTCTATTATTGTTAAAATGGCATTCTTATTCATTTGGGTTGCAGTCATCTACTTACCTTATTCAGGTGACTTGTTTCAAGATTGGTTGTGGATATAAATTAATTTCCTTGGAAAAGATTAAATTAAAATCCAAAACATACATTAAAAGAAAGAGGTAGTATTTAATCTTAAGGTAGATATACATGCAAAGAATAAAAGATTTGTATTATGCCTATTCCACCCAACTTTTGTTGGAGTTAGGAAAGAAAATATTATCTGTGCATATGTATTATGCAATATGCATATATATTGAGCAATGGGCAAGTGACTATATCGTGACTATGCTGAGTGATGCATTGATCTTCTGTAGGGTATGTCCTCTATAGAAATCTGTGCATTGAATTTGAGAGCATGATATGCATTAATTGCAAAAGACTGCCCTCCAGTCCAGAGCATTTCTTGAGCTGGGAGGCTTAATTCCCTTAAGAGATGCTACTCTGCTTCCAAGCAAGTATGAGCCTGAAAATTGAAGTGAAAGCACACTTACAGATTTTCTGTGTTTTCTTAATAATTTTTTATTTAGGATTCAAGATGAAACAGTCTGCAATCTTGAAATCATACATACAGCAGGCAGTTCTGCTTTTGCTGACCCCAAGTGACACACACCAACAGGGAAAGAGAATATTTTCTCTGTTCAAGTACTTTCACACAGCTTTCAAAACCAGCAGTAGTAAAAGTGAAGCCCTCATTAAGAAGGAAAAAAATTACAGTGGTCTAAAAATCAAGTCAGATCCTCAGTAAGAGTAAACTTACAGTGCTTAATGGAAGTCAGTAATAGTTGATTTGAAGCGTCTCATTCAGCTTTTAATGTGGAAGAGAGAAAGAATAGCATTGGATGACTAGAGGAGCCTATGCAATATAGGATTTTTCTTTCCTGAAATACAGTGAATTGGGTAACAAATGTGGACATTTGGTCAGTGTCGTGCTGCCTGCTAAGGCCTGACACACCTTTAAGCAGCTAAATGACACTGAAGTGTTATTTAGAGAGGGAACAAGTAAATTCAGAGTGATGGCCCAAAAATGCTGCTTTTTAACCCTTCTTCCATTTGCCATTCTAGTCACTAAACAGACTCTCATGTCTTCTTCCTGTGTGTTGTTTTAATTTTCTCACCAAAGCAAAAGCTTTAGCTGGTTTTACCAGGTTTTTTTTTTTTAGGTTTTACCCTGTCACATATTAGCATCGATAGCAGTGTTGTCACCTGCAGTTGAGGTGGAGCTTTGTTAGAGGTTCAGAAGAATGTGCGAAGGCACCATGGAACTATGCTTTTCTTCTGCTTGTGTCCTGAGGATAATTTTGCAAGTGTTCTTGAGGGAGCAGTTGACTTCAGTAGGTGGTTAGAAAGAATTACACTTGCGCAGTAGATTTAAGAACCACATACAGGATCAAAGTATGTGAATGTCCCATAAAATAAAGAATAAAACTCTTATAAAATTATGTGGGCATAAAAATAACCCTAACCTAAAGATCTGATTGTTAACTGTGTCACACTGTTTCATTGTTATGATGATAAAACTTGATAAACTTGACTTATGGGCCATACTTGCTAAGCTGCTAAGTGTGAGCTGTAGGTTAAAGATGATTCTCTTCTAGCAGGAAATACAACCATATATAAAATATATGACAATATACTAATGTATTATATAATTGAATACATATACAGCTATACATATTATATAAAATTTAAATAAAAATATAATTCCTTGAAATATAATAATTGAATTTAGAAGTGGTGCATTATGGCTGTGCTATACCTTTATCCATCTCTTTCTCCTTTTTCAAAGATGTAGCAGCCAACATACCAATCTAAAACTAATCTTCTATTGCAATTCATGAAGAGTTAACATTTTGCATTATTTTTAGGAGTTATTTGAGCCAATTAATGGGCTGATATTCATCATGTGTTGGTGTCCACTTATCCTTTGTGCTATTTTAGGCATGAAAGCAATAATAAAAGAGTGAAACATAAGATTAAGACTATCTTTAGAATTTATTAATGGGAAAAAAAGCTCAAATTAAAAATGCTAGACAGTTTTAGAAGGAAATTCTGCAAGATATTTAAGTCAATTTTAAGCAAGTCCATTAATTTCTCCAATAAAAATATTCTATGACGTGCTCTGTGCCCCGTGCAGAAACCCGGCCAACGCACTAAGTGGTAATTTAGAATCTGACCAGAGAATTATAGATTCTGATACCTATTTTAAAAACTGCTTATGCATTCTATGTGGGGTAAAATGTATAGTAGTCCTCAGGACAAAAGCTAGAATCCCAGTCTTACCATTTGTTATCCCCAGATGCTTGTACTCTCAGCCCAGCCCTCGTACTCTCAGCTTGTACTCTCAGCCCAGTTTCTTTTTGCAAACCAGACTTGCTGAAGCAGATGGTATTCATATTGTAAACCAGGCAGATATATTGTCCATGTAGGTAGAAAATACAAATTTGTGTCTTCTTCAGGTTGATGAACTGTGAAACCCATGAAAGTATGAAATCCTTGCTAAAGAATAAAAATTAATCCCCAATAGGTGGGTTAGCCAGCGATTCACTGAATACAAGGGAAAACCCCCTCACCCTCTTTGGTCAAAGCAGAGCTCTCTTTTGAAAGACAAAATTTAGAAATCCAAATACAAGAAAAGAATGTGAATTCCAATCTCTTTTGGCACCTGCTTTTCTGTACAGCAGTTAGGTTTTGCATTCATACCATCGTACATAGTGAACACTCCTTTGAAATTCCACAAACACATTAGATTCAGCAGCTCTTTCTATCTAAATATTAAGGCTTCATTGCAATGTCATCACATAGTTTCACTTCAGTATCTAATTAATTTATATAGCAGAGCCCAAATATCTATTTTACTTTACAAAGTTAAGTACTTTTGCCCTAGAATATTCTTCCTGGCCACCAGAAAACTTGCCAGAGCACTGTAGTTACCACAAAAGCCTCTGACATTTCTGCTGGGAATTCTGGTCCAAGTATCTTAGTTATTTTAGGGTGCTTTAAATTGCACCACACATTTTTTAGGACCTGATTAGTTTCCTTTATTTCTAAACATCATTGTTTTTGATGAGTTGGTAGTACCTAGTAAATTCCCATCCAGAAACTGCTAGGATTGAGTGTAAATTAAGACTGTTAAGAATATCACAAAATTGGCATAAGAACATTATTTTGTCTTTCCTTCTCTTGGTGATATGTCAGAAGTAGAATCTCAAAATGAAGATGTAAGATTTTTTTGTCTTATTCAGTGAAAAGAACATGAACAGGCTTTGCAAGCTAGTGAAAGCAAAAGGATTTAAAAAATCTTTATTGAGTTCATTAGTCAAGATTAAAGCTGAAGGTGACGTGTAAAGCACCTGAACCACTTCTCTACCAAGAAGTTTTTATCAAGCTATCTATTTTCTATACAGCTTAATACCTTCAGCTCTGTGCAGTCACCTTCTCCTAGTGATTCATTTTTAAGGGGGCATTTACTCTTTGGTTTCTAAGGGTTATGATGTGAGTTTTTATAAGAAACAATACACTAACAAATTCAAGTAGGGCAAAGTATTTGTTGCTGCACTAAAACTCCAACAAGAGAGAACATTTCACCACTGTTACCTTCAGGTATTTCTTTTCTTAAAATAAAGCATTAGTTTCTGTACAAAGGGATTCCTGCAAGAACTCAACTGTGCAGAATGCAATGGTTCGCTCTGATCTGGCAGGAGGGGCAGACACAGCCCTGTATCTGTGCTCTGGATCTGCTGTAAGTGCCTTCCTGGCACCAGCCCCAGCAGTGCTGCAGTAGCAGAGGTCTCAGGACCTGTCCTCGTGCAACGGCCTTGTGAAACCTCTGGGGAACCAATCCAGCAAACATTTTATTCTCTCTTTGATTTCTTGTGAATGAAAAAACACAGTGCTTTTTCTAGATTGTTCCTCTACAGTCAGTCCACACCTAATCCATTAAGTTTGCGATTCCCTATTCCATATTTTCTCTTGGGACTGGACACATGATCTCTACGGACTCAGTAAAAAGAGCAAAGCCATGGACCTTCTAGTTCTGTGTTCATAGGCCAATTCTATGCTTGAACAGGGGGCAACCTTCCTTCACCATCCATAAGAATGGCAAAAACTTTTCTGAAAACCCAGGTTGAGCAGCATTTTATTTCCTATGTGCATCCAGCTATGCTCGTGTGTACTTGTAAGATATAGATATGTAAATAATTTCAGGTTACATCGACCTGTGTTAACTCTGAGCGTACAAAAATAATTTAAACTTTTACAGAGACATTTTTATCTTTGTATTCTGAAAAGCAACAAATCTATGGCTCCTTAACTATCAATGAGAGGTAATTCATTTTCGGGGGGGGGGAGGCGGGAAGGGGTAGGGAATAAACGCCTATAATATTCTTTTGACAATACCACTAATTATGACTAATCTGTAAGCTGAGGTGGTATAAAGTATTGCTCCAGCACACATATATGATTGCTGAGCGCAGTGCTTCAGAGCCCTCTGATGTCTACGCCATCGTGATGTACTGAAATGACAAGTAACCTGCCCCTCACATCCATCTGCTGGCAAGCAGGATGATGAATGAAGTCCTTGGAAAAGTGTAATTAATGTTGCACCACGCTGTGTTACAGTGCTGTTCTGTTAGTGCTTGAGTTCTAGTTATTGTCTGTACACACTTGTCTGGTACGTGCACACTTGTGATTTTTATGCCTTTTATTAGTTGAAGGAGAGCACCATATAAGGTGAAAAAGGTGCTGTTTTCTCATTTGCAGTAGGGACAAAATATGTTCCTAACCCACATTCTCATGATGAAGCTCATACTTCAAACCTCTTTCCTTCACATTTTTTTGACAAAAACCTTCAAAATCTTCTGAATCTTTCAGGCTTTCCAACATTGACAACATCAGGTCTCTCCCTTGCAAAGATTGAAGGGCAGTAGGAAACTTGCTTCTACATTTAGATTCAGTAGTTTGAGTTTTATTTTATTGTTATCTCTCTTGTACTGTGTAAAGGTTCATGTATAAATTTAGGTTGAGTTCCAGTTAAAATCCTGTAACAAATAATGCATTTATACTTGTTACAGTAAATACCTCAAACATTTAGAATATTGCAGTCATACACATAAATTCTGTGATATTAAAAATTAAGATGTCAGCTTTGTCCACTCATAGTGAATAGTCACAGATTTTTTTTCAGGAGTATAGTTTTTGTTTTGTACATGGCAAGAAAAGTTTGAAGTCTCCAGGCTGGTTTGTTCTTGTGCTCCAGCAAGGAGAATAGTTCTATTTATGACACACAGTTCAGAGAGGATGAGGACAGGAGAGGTGGTGGAAGGGAGAGGAAGGGGTCTGTGGCTTATTTTTGTTGTAGAGTAACATCTAAACGTGAGAGAGAATTTGTAAAGTTTCTCCTAACTTGCCAGAATAGCTGGATGTCTAACTTTGCTCCCAGAAATTGTATTTTACAACTTTGTCACAGTGTAACTGCCTAGTGACATCTTGCTAACAGTGATATTAGCCATGGCAAATATTTCTTAAATCTGTCTCTTTCCAGAACTAGGTTTTGCTCTACCATGTCAGGTTGGGCTCCTCCAAAGCACTTGGGACACTCCAAATTGCAAAGGATGTGCTGACAGACATTGACTCACAGAGCTCTGGAATAGCAGACTGAATGTTGATCCAACCTCACTCTTGGTCTGCCACTGAGAACTGGTGTTTCCAGATAAATGAATGCTTGTCTATACATGAACCACAAATTATCCAGAGCTGGACAAAAATTGATATTCACTTCATGTAGTATTGAAAAGAGAAAATGAAAAAGTAGACATTACTCAAGCAATATTCATGCACTTTCAACTCATTCAGGGTTGATTTGGCCACACTTCGATCACTGTGTGCGGTTCTGGGACAGAGAAATGTGATGGTCTTTGAATGGGTCCAAAGAAGGCAACAAAGCTGGTGAAAGGGCTGGAAGGAATGTCCTGTGAGGAGCAGCTGAGGGCTCTGGGTTTGTCTAGTCTGGAGAAAAGGAGGCTGAGGGGCCTCATTGCTCCTGCAGCTTCCTGAGGAGGGGAAATGAAAAGAGAGTTGCTGACCTCTTCTCCCTGGAATCCAGTAACAGGACACATTGGAATGATTTAAAGCTGTATGAGGGGAAATTTAGACTGGACATTAGGAAGCATTTCTTTACTGAGAGGGTGTTTGAACACTGGAACAGGCTTCCTATAGAGGCAGCCAGGCTGTCAGTGTTTAAGAGGCATTTGGACCCTTAAGAACATGTTTCAGCTTTTGATCATCCCTGAAGTGCTCAGGCAGTTGGAGTGGATGATTATTGTAGGTCTCTGACAGCTGAAATAGTCTATTTTATTTTTTGTTTCAAAGAGAAATGTAAGGAATAGAATCAATCACAGTTTGAACATCAGCAAAGATCTTACACTGACAAAAAATAAATATAATGCCAAATGAGAAAAATGAGCTATTGGTTTGCACATAGAGTTGAGTCCGAATCAATTAGATAGACCAGGAATAACTTTTATTTTGAGGCAAGATACAGTAGGAATACTAAACTCAGTAATTGCCTATATTCCTCTAAGGCAGAATTTATGAATGTTGCTGCTTATGGCTATTGACTGAAAATGGATATGGAGGGTCAGATTGATCTCCTGTAACTTTATTTCCATGAAGTTAAATGTCTGGTCTGTTAGTCATTTGTGCTACTTCTGTTTTCAGATTGTCAAAGAAATAACCTAGGACATATGAATGCAACTCTCTCCCTGAGTAGGTATGTGAGACAGAAGACTTACACAGATGTTTCCTCTTTGACTACATAGGGAGCAGGTGAACATAGCCTACTTAATATTAAATTTAATTTAAAATTAAGCTAATCCCATTCTGAAACACTACCCAGACAACCTGTATATGAAATAATGTCTTAAGCTTCAGATTCCTTTCTGAAAGTTGGAGAAACATGTAGAGGTGGCAGAAAATTTACTAATGTAATGGCATCTTTCAATGGGCAAAAAATACACCTTTTTAGTTTTCCTGGAGCGTCTTACTGTAGTATAGATCCTCCAACATGACTAGGTAGAAACAGGCAAGTTGCAGTGCTGAGCATGTGGAGGTTTTCGCTTGTTTTTCTGTAGGTCTGATGAGCAGAAAAATAGCTTTAAGAAAAAAATATGTTTGGAAAGAATACTTTAAGAGGACTTCACATTTTTACACTCTATTTAAACTCTTCTAGCCTGCTTTCATATGGCTCTGGCATTTTTAGATTTTAGAAACACCAGCAGAACTCCACATGTGCATCCAGTAGTCTAAGTTTTTGTCAGCTTGAATCTGAATTAAATAATTCTTTACCCCAGAATATACATAAACACAGAAAAACATAATGGGTAAGGTTGAAAGGGACAACTAGTGGGGTCGTCTGGTCCAAACTCCCTGCTCAAGAAGGGTCATCCTAGAGCACATTGCACAGCGTTGAATCCAGACAGTTCTGGAATATCTCCAGCGAAGCAGGTTCCACAGCTCCTCTGGGCAATCCATTCCTATGCACTGTCACCGGCATAGTAAAGAAGTTCTTCCTCATATTCTGGTGGAACTTCCTGTGCATCAGGGGTGTTATGAAGATAAAGTAAAACACAGTGAAACCACAATATATTATCTCAAAGGCACATCCCACAGTGATGGCTTTTTTTTTTTTCTTACAGAAAAAAACCATCTAGAATTGTTCATAGGCTTAGTGTCACATCATCACATAAGAATCTGTCCCTGCAACCCTTTAACTTGAGCTTAGCTCAGACTTAATTAGTGGCTGAAAGACCATACTACTCTGCAAAATATAAATTCAAGCCATGATGAGCCATTTATTTATGGAAGAGTAATGTTTTTCCTTTTTTTTTGGCAACGAATGGAACACACCACTTCTATCTATTTGGCAACACCTGAAGCAAATACTGGCTGGTCTGAGTTGTTTATTTGATTTTAATTGAGCAAAATGTGTTAGATCAATGTAGTACTATTGTAGCCTGAACAAGGAGAGATTCCTCCTGACTCCACAACTGGGGGACAAATTAATACAATGTATAAAAGCTGGAGCTCATGTTTGAGCCATGAAAGTGAGTTATCCATCAGCTGTTCTAAGCACATTCTTACATTCAGAATTCCTGAAATGTCTCCAGATATACAAAAGGTCCAAATCTTCACATTATTTTTTCACATACAGTTATAGTTACAGCATTGTATAGATTTGATATATAACAGAAAGCAAGAGTGCAGTTAAAGGAAGGAAGTGAAGAGAGGTAACATAACTCTAAAGACACCATTGAGGAAGTTACTGTTCATCTGCTCACCTTTGGGAACTGCTCATGGACCTTAATGTGAGGGTATACAGGTTACTTGCCGTTTATCGAAACCTTTTTTATTGCACACAAAGCTAAGCCTTGCAGATGCTGAGACCTAAGAATACATAAATGAAATGTTACTGTATGTGAACTGGCATGACATAACTTACCACAGCCACCTGTTAATGTGTCTGAGCTGTTGGGTTCATGAACTAATTGGGGCAAACTCTTTCTATCCTAAGAAAAAAAATAATTATCTAAAGCAGACTAATGACTATGGATCAGTTCCAGCTCCCAATTACATCACCCTACCATAGAAAAAATCAGGAGTTGTTTTGGCTTCTCGGAGTTTGATGAGATCTGGAATTAGTCCATACATGACCAGAATTTTTAAACATTAAAATACTTGAGAATTGAGAGTTTTAGACACTTTTCAATCTATATTTCTCAGCTATCCTGATACATTTGCACATGCTTCTTTCCTAATGCAGACGCTTATTTAATGATTTCAAGTGTTAAATTTATAGTCTCTGAAGATATTATTGCAGTTGGAATGGAAATTAAACTTTTCCCCTGTGCTCACATAAGAATTTCATTTATGGTGGAAATCAGTGAAGTTTAAATTGCTAAAAGTGATTGAAATAACCAACATATCTGATCCCACCTCCAGCTCATTAAACATGAGGCTAACACATCTACAGTATTATTGCAGAAGTTTGGCAATGGCATGTAAGATTTTTGATTTCAAGGTGGCTGGTGGAACTCCACACGTTCTTTAAATGAAACACTGAAATCAGGCAGTAGTGCCATTGACAATTTAGCAATGATTCCCTCTCATAGCATCCCTGTGGGTTTCAGTGAGACTGTTCACTCAGTCACCTAATTTTTATCATGAATGGAGGGAATTAATTATCATGTTTTCATATGATAAGCCGGGGGGACTGTTAGCTCCGTATAAATAAAAGTAACCATAACTAAGAAATTGTGCAATTAAAAAAAGTAAAATAATAATTTGGAGTTTGTGGTTTAGCTTTGGAAATAAACTCATGTAATTCATTTCTACATCATCCCTAGCTGGTCATGATTCATGCCAATTCTTTGCATTTGAACAAGGAATGCATGGATTCAGGTTCCAGAAAATTTAACTTAACAAAATACATGATTTAAAGTCAGAAATTATCATGGTAAACTTAACTGAGTATATCTATTTCATTGCCACTGGCTATGACTTTCAATTTCAGTTTAAAGTCTCTCCATGTGGGCAGCACTAGATGTCTGATGCAGAGGAAAAAATCCATACTAAAAAAACAGTGACCCTTATGGTTCATATAGCTAAGAAAAAGTAACAATAACAATAATAACAACAACTGTAATAAACCGTTATTGGAAAACCTATTTGTTTTTTATGCGGTTCACTGCCAAAGACTCTGTTCTGAACATAGGCCTAGGGATACAGCTTGTTTTCATTGGCTTATGTTTTTTGTTACAGTGAATCATGTTAAAAACATATGGATCTCTGACATTAGCAGGATGAACTGCTACGGGAACAGCATTTGAATCTGCTGGAGCAGCTAAGCACCAACAGTCTTGCTCTGGAAGGAGCAGGAAAGAAGCCTATCATCTGAGCAAAATTGCCCCCCTTTCTTATCTGACAGGCAGTGAGAAATTAATTGTTTATTACGCTAAAATCAGTAAGGATGAGAGAGGACAGAACTCCCTTTTAAAAAGATTTGATTATCACAATACCTTAGAGGATAATTTCATATGTATGTTTATTTTTAAAGGCCAATCTAGGCAATAAGCCATAGTTTTTAAAACATCAGCATAACATTTAATACACAGTAATCAATCAGTAAAATGTAACATAAGCAAGTAGACCTGGCCGGCTAAGATATTAAAATACCATATCCAGGAGAAGACTAAAACTCCAGAAGTTTTTAAATTCCCTTAACACTGTGTAATTCAGTGTTGACATAACCTTGAGAATGTAGCTACTGCTCTGTAAATGTTTAGTCTCTCACATAACAAATATCTTTGCACACACAGAGCTTCGATTCAAGGATTTTCAAAACAAGCAATTGTTATTTATGACAGGGCTTAGGCTGTCTCTAAAACTGAATTGAGCTCAGAAGATCCCATGGATTCCTGCACCACTGAAGCCAGATTTGTCCTTTCCTCTAAAGTGGAGAAATATTGTGAATTAGAGCTGAATTTTATGTTGCTGTTGTTGGCAAATCTTGCACGCTACAGAAAAGCAGACGGGAAAAAAATCCCTGGGAATTTAGGAAGAATTGGATTAGCACTGTGTCCCTAGCTCTAAACTGGGAACAGTTACAGACTCAACTTTAACATTCCTGAAACAGAACATTCTGATTTTTTGTTAGATTTACTAGGTGTTTTTCAGGGAAACAAGCTGATCAAACAATGTCTTTTTTTCCCCTGTAACTCAATTCAATGATTAAGGTAAATAATTTCCAAATTTCAAACTATTTAGCAAAAACTACAAAGCATTCAAAAATTTAACTCTTCTAACATCATTTCCTGTACCCCAGCAAATAAAATACATCCAACAGTTCATCCTTACTCTTTCATGAATATGTGAATAAGGACTACAGTTAAGCTAAATCTAGGCTATGGATTTGCAACATGATGAATATCTTTGTGGATTTTTTGATACTGTGCTGGTTCAGACTGGGATAAAGTTAAATTTTTTCATAGTAGCTTGTATGGGCTTATGTTTGGGATCTGTGATGAAAACAGTGATGATATCACAGGGATGTTTTATTTATTTATTCCTGAGCAGTGCTTACACAGTGTCAAGATCTTTTCTGTTCCTCAAACTGATCCACCAGTGTGCAAAAAGTTGGGAGGAAAAAAAAATCTTAATTAATTTTGAGTAAGCATGAGCAGATTAAAAAAATCAGAATTTTATTATTTCATGGATGTATAGCTTAGAGCAATTACTCCTCAAGGTTAACTTTCGTTATGGCTTCAGCTGAAGGAACGGTACTGAAAGAGTTGACAGAATGTTTATATAAAATGGACTAGTCTTTTAAGAAAGTAAAGATCACTTTCAGTATGCCTAGGAGTACCTGCTGCAGTCATTGAACTTTTTCATCAAAATTCATGAAGAAATTTGAGTCTAAATACTCAAGATGGATAGCATTATTTCCTGTTATTCTACACTGTGGATACTGTATGCAGATCATCTCTGTATGGAAGAGGTATACCATCTGACTGCTGCTTGGTGATGTAAAGGAAACGTTTTACAGAAGTTTATCACTGGTATTCACTTAGATAAGAAAGGAAATCAGTTTAAACTTTCCTCAGAGAAAAAAAAAAATGGAAGTACAGAAAATAATTCTTGCCTCCTGACAATCAAAAATATTGAAAAGAGTCCTAGGAAACCTCTATGAATGCTCAATACAATCTTGATTAAATATCCAGTAGTTCTATTTTTCAGTATTACACAATAGTGTTCTGGAGTTGCAAAATAGAACATTTTCCTAACTCTATCATGGGGAAATTTTAAGGTAAATGCAGTATTCACAGTTCCTGTATTTTGTAACATTCCCAGTGAGTGTCAGTGATCTGTCCATCAAAGCCTTGCTAAAATACTTGGAAAAGCAAAAACTCTAATGACAATGCTCCTCACCACTTCATCCAGAAATGTCAACTTAGCAGACAGGAGATTTTGTAGTCATTACCCCACGTCATTTTGAGAAAAAAAATAAAAAAATGGATAAAGTGAAATATGCCATTGTCTGTATTTATGTTCGTTGGCTTTGTCATACTGCGAGCTTTTATAGGACACTTGTCCTCCACAAACTACTTTATGTACGAAGTGAATTGTATTATTCCATTGTTGTAATAAGAGGAGGGAAAGGACATAGAAGTGATCTGTTTAAGGCTATTTCTCACATCACAAGCAGTGAGAAGTGCCCCTATGCTTTCCAAACGTTAACCTTTAGTCAGTCTTTACCACTGTAAAACACGACTCACTGTGCTGTTCTACTTCATCATTCAATTGTTCCTACTGAAGTCAGATGTATACTCCTACAGGGGACAAAAAAAACACAAACCAAAAAAACCCCTGACAAACAAACAAAAAACCCTCCCCCAAAACCATCCAAACAAACCCCCAGATTCTTTTTTAGCTTGTTACCTGGCTTCATCTTTGAATTTTGTTTGCTTTTCCTTCTTTTTGAAGTTTATGAGACTTTTAAAAAGAAATAAATTTTTCATCACCACACTTAACTGAGATACAGAATGCTAGTTATAGCTTAATTTTACAATAAATAAGAACTATAGAATTCTGGTGATTTGCATATGAACTAACAAGAAGCCTTAGTAAGACTGAGAACTGGATTAGAGATCACCAGTCGTAACCACTGAAATATAATTTTTAAAAAATTTCACTTTAGTTAGCAGACCTGTTTACTTTTATTTTTTTTTTAAATGGAAGTTTAGAATTTGCATACTGAGTCAAAGACTACTGGATTTTTAAATTATTTTAATTATTTATTTACTTTTTAAATGCCAGGAAGACATCCAGAAACTGTCAGAAATCTTGGGACCTTAGGTTGAAACTACTTACTTCACCTCATGACATCCTTGAACCATGACCTTCTTCATAAGGAAAAAATTCTTTCCCTATGACACAGACTGCCTTAGATGGTGTTGAAAATATGCAACTGGTAAATTGTATTGACACTGGTAAATAAAAATACTCTTTGTGGTAGTGCCCAATGACAAGTGCTAGTGGTTCCTAACTGCAGTTAGGGAGGTTCAGATTTGATATCAGGAAAAGTTTTTACACTGGGAGGGTTGTGCTGTCCTGGAACAGGTTTCCCAGAGAGTTTATGGAGTCGTAATCCTTGGAAGTTTTTCAAGTTTTGGCTAAGTAGAACCATAGCCGACCTGATCTAGTGTCAGCAATGGTTCTGCCTCAAGGGGAAGTCTGAGCTACTTCTATGACTCCATGAAAAGAACACCAAATTATTTATTTGATAGCATACTTGTATTTGATTTCCTTTAAAGGTCTGAATGTATTATGTATTTGTTCTATAAATAGGCAGTAATAGGGCACTTGCAGTTCAGAGTGTTACAATATATGCCAAATTAGTGTTCCACGAAAAAAGGGAGCAATTGATTCAGCAGTCTTAAAAGAACAGTGAGGAATTTCACTGAAAATATGAACCCTAAATACTCAAAAATAACAGACTTTAATTTGGAAAGCAAGTCTACTTAAAGTCTGCATTATAGTTCTTATTGACCTCACTGAAGACATGCACAGCCACTCAACATGGCCATGCAGGTGACAGGATTCACCCTCTGAGCACGCTGGGGGAGCACATTTAGTAATTTACTGAGAATGGAGATGTGCTGCCCGGTGAATCACTGATGGACAGTGGGACACACAACAAGATCCTTCCAAGGGAGGAGGGCTTGTAGAAGTGAGAGATCCGGCTTTGTGTGCAGCACTCAACCAGCCATTCAGGGTTAGACTGCAGTTTTGTGTGTGCCAAAGGCATAAAAACACTCATCAGTTTGTTTTAAGAGGTTGTAGCTGTATTTTTTGATCCTTGCGTATGTTGAAACTGTAATTCTGGTAATGCAGAAATAGCATATAATTATTTTAATTTTCATATTATTTTTTTTCAGTTTATCAGATCCCACTGATGGCCCAGTTGTACACATTCTGTCAGCAGTGTCTCAAAATTAACTCAGTCTACAACCTGTTCCCATAAAGCTTTATCAAGCAGAGTTTATTTATAGGAACATGGCTAAATGGTAATGTTTACTGGTCACTGGCACTGCAATTACTTTTGAAAATGTATTTGAAGCAGGTTTGATTGGTACTGGCATGCAGCTGGAATGACATTCTTACTCACCAAACATAAATAGCAGTTTAATTTAAGATCCTTAAGTCACACTGCATAACTTTAAAAAAAAAAACCCAAAACCAACAAAAAAACAAACCAAAGCCTTTTGTTCCAGATCAAATAATAATTTTAAGTGTTTCAGCATTGAACTTTTAGGTCCCTTGGTTGCAGTGAAACGAATTCCGAACTTGCCTGCAGAATGAGAACTGAATTTCAGTTCAGCTCATCACACAGGGTGAAAACTGACAATCTGAAAGTCCTACACAAAAATCCAGGAAATATTTACTAGCTGTGGGTGAACACTGAGAACAAGAATGTGTCTGTATTGCTGTCCATCCTCATGCCTAGGTATTTGAGGTACATCCTAAGGTAAAAAATTCTCAAGACTATAAGCAATATTATGACAAA
This sequence comes from Cephalopterus ornatus, assembly GCA_013396775.1. Taxonomy (NCBI): domain Eukaryota; kingdom Metazoa; phylum Chordata; class Aves; order Passeriformes; family Cotingidae; genus Cephalopterus; species Cephalopterus ornatus. The sequence goes on from VZRE01009504.1 coordinate 17,217, forward strand.
ATAAATTCTCTATGGCAAAATAAATTCTCAGCTATTACCTATTTAGTGAAAGTTTATGACGTCTTTTGCATAGATAATTTTGGTATGACTCTCTCAATTAATTATATTGCATCATATCGACAGCAGCACTGATGTCAAAGAATGCAAATGTGGGGTTTTTTTGAAAACAAGTCACTGTAGTCTGAAACATAGAGAGAGATGGAGTCTTCAGTGCACAAAACCTCCTTCTTTGTGCCCTCTGCCTGAGTCTCAGAGCCATGTGAAATCAATTGACCTCTATATTGCAATACATTTAACACTGATGTTTCTGCTTCTATTGTGTGCTTAGTATCAAACAACATCCATTTTTCTTTAACTACAGAACAGAGAACAAAAATGTTCTGTGCTGGTACTTAGGGAAGTTGCTGAGACACGGATGTTTAGCTGCAGTCTTGTTCACTGAGTTCAGGTAAAATATTAAAGAGGGTTTTCCAAGCATTGTGCTTCCCTTTGGATCTCTGGTGCATCCCTGTATCCTTGGATCTTTGGATCTTTTTCTGCCCATTGTTGAAGGAAGAGTAGCTTTAACTAACTGTATCTAGGAGCTGCTTAAGAAGTGATGCTCAGACACTCATCTTCCGTAGTACATTTATCTAGCTGAACATGCTTATCTAAGTATTGAGCACTTTATCACTAGACAGTAAGTGAATAATTAGGAGGATCTGGGGAATGTGGGTAGGGAATTAGAACTCCCCGGGTCTCAACTGAGAAACCTCAGTACTGGTCCTACACAGTAGTGTACTTTACTCTCTCTCTTCTCACCCTTGGTAATTTTGAGAAGATGTGTTTGAAGTTGTCAAGCTGCAGAAGGTCTGGGTTTCCTTCTCTCTCTTTCCCTGGAAATGTAGACTATTATGTAAAAAACGTATTTTAGAATAACTTTTGTATTTGACTTTTTTTGACAAGACCTATCCCTTTCACCTCCATAATCTCTATTTCTACCTCTATCTTTATAATATGTCTGTTGCTAATTACTGAGGTATCAGTTAGTTCTGGGAAAATCAGTTATATGTTGCAAAACTGCTTTGCAAGGCTAAGGTCAGCTCTGGCAGTGCTCAAAGGTTTTTTTTATTTACTTCTAAATTTAGGCAGGTGCTTAGAAGAGGTGTTTTACAGTACAGTTTCCGATTTGAGCTCCCTACCCATTGCTTCAGATACTGAATTTGGTTTTATCTTCTGAACCAAAGTGACCTAGCTGAGGTGGTGCAAGAAATCCTGGAGGAAGAGTCCCTGTGTACGCAGACAGAGCTGGCAGGTCAGTCAAGGCAGTGTAGGCAGAGAACAGGTGCTCAGTCATTGTCTAACTCACAGCAGGTCTGAATTCAGCAGCCTCTAACCACCATTTCCTTCAACCTGCATCATTTTGGTTTTCTGAATAAACAAAAGCTTTTATTCTTTATAAAGGCAATGCCAACTACTCAGTCACCTGGCTGAGCCTCTTTTTCTATATCTTTAGATTGGTCAGTACTTTATATGACACATTATTAGATATTTATTGTGATAACGGAAAGCTGAAAGTGAGCAGGCAAAGAAATAGTGAATTAATTACACAGCTATAACTGGGAATAATAAGATTTTTTTGTTATAAGCAGAGAGTTGCTCATAAGGAGTCCAGTTCAGCTTTTTTTATTCACATTTGATAACTTTTTCTCATCCTGATACTTGAATTTATTAGAGAACTTCCAGGACAAATTCAGGCAGAAAAGTCTATCAAAAAACATATCAGAACAGGCTGTTGATGTCAAGGAGGCAAGATTTTAGTTTAACAAACTCAGAAAGTAAATATGCAAGAAAATATTCTTAAAAATGAACTACTTTTAAAGTGCCTAATAGCATAGTAAAAGTGGCTTAATAAAACTGCTCAGACTGACTTGACATTTACGGGGTTTTTCTGTGGAGTGAAATATAAATAGCTGTCTTAACTAAGATCATCAACCAAACACATTTGCACTTTTTTGCACCTGCTAGCTAGCCATGTGAAAGAACACATAAAAATAGATAATCTCTTTCAATTTATTAAGAAAAAGAAATGACATATTAATTTCTTTCACAGAACTAGTGCTTAAATCCACACCAGGGAAACAAACTAGGATATTAACGTGTAACATAGATGTTTAAATGTTCTCACTATTCATCACATTTGCATTTTAAAACATGAGAAGTGCAAGATTTGTGCTGCTGAACTGATATCCAGCATTCAAACTGTCTGGCTGCTGTTCAGCATCATTTCCTGGGACTTTCCATCTGCAAAGACCCCAGAGTGCTTTCTAAAACATGAAGCTGATGCAACTTTCATCCCTTCACCAAGGGATCCCTATCAACCTTGGCAGGGTGCATGGTCATGCAACACCATTGAACCTCAACCATCTCTGAGGGATTCAAGGAGATAAAGGTAACACATTGGACAAGACGGACATTTGGGAAGGGAAAATGGCCAAGGGCTTCAAGGCAGCACTTGCAGTGCTAAAAGGTATCAAACACCTCAGCAGAACATAACAGGCCTTGGTATGCTGAAGTAGCACCAGCACTAAAAGCAGTCATACATCCTATATGTCTGCAAGATAAACCTGCCAGAGAGAGATAATTTTTTCGTCCCTATGAAAAACACTCCAATTTTCCCATTACGTGAAGTGAGACCAGCATCAGGATGTATCATTCAGCAAAGCAGTTAAGTATATGCTTAAGTCCTTATCAGACCCAAACTGCCTGTAATGCCCCCATGTAATGTGCTGAATGGAAATGAATGATCCTAACATCTTAAAGGGTTTCCTTCTGACTTTCTGTCCACAATACAATTTATCAGGGAAGATGTTTTATGTAGTTCCTAACTAGGTCAGCTATTTCTGGTTTTCAGTCTGTGTGTTTGGATCTGTATTTTCCTTTGGCTTTATACAAGTTAGTCACAGATTTTAGTAATATATCATATCAGTTATAGGAACATATCTTAGAATCCCATGACCCAGAACATGGTGTGCTTTCTATTAAAGAATATGTAATTGTCCTAATTAAAAATAATAAAAAACTAATAACAAAACCCCTGTTATTAATTCTCCTGCAGGCATCATAAATAGTAGGGTACAGTCAAATGTACTTTTCATATCTCTGAATATCTCATAAGCTAGATATACACTGAATTAGCTGAAAACAAAATGCATTTCTGCATGATCTAAATAACAAAAAATTACAAATGTCTAGCATATATATAAATGTTCAGCTGGTAAATTTTTATTACCCTTTACTTAATAGTTTAAAATATAAAAAATTTTGCATGAGTTTTCATATGAATGTATTGACTACTACTACTGAGCACTGCATCCAGCTCTGGGGTCCTCAGCATCAGAAGGACATGGAGCAAGTCTAGAGCGAGGGCAACCAAGATAATTAAGGGGATGGAGCACCTCCTATGAGGAGAGGTTGAGAGAATTGGGTTTCTTCAGCCTAGAGAAGAGAAGGCTTCAGACTGACTGAATTGCAGCCTTCCAGTACCTGAAGGGAGTCTACAAGAAAGATGGAGGAAGACTAGTTATGAGAGCATGTAGTGACAGGACAAGGGAGAATGGCTTCAAACTGAAAGAGAGTAGGTTTAAATTAGATATTAGGAATAAATTCTTTACTGTGGGGGTTGTGAGTCACTGGAATAGGTTACCCAGAGAACCTGTGGATGCCCCATCCCTGGAAGTGTTCAAAGCCAGGTTGGGCAAGGTTTGGAGACACCTAGTCTAGTGAAAAGTGTCCCTGTCCATGTCAGGGGGGTTGGAACCGAATGATATCTAAGGTCCCTTCCAACCCTAATCCCTTCTATGATGCTATTAATAATCAAATGGAAGCAGAAGCAAAGCTCAAGCTCTAGAATTCATTTTTTTCTTGATAATAAAAGGATAATGATAATAAAGGGCATTCTTTTTGGTACCGAGATAACGTTAAGTACCTGATAATATGACCAGAGGAATGGTTCTTCAAGTATATTGCTTTTGGTATGGGATTTAATATTACTGAAGAATGTAAGCAGTATGACATTGATGTGAGCAAAACTATATATTCCTTAAAGTTCTTCAATTATTTATTGCTTTTTAGTAGTTAAAATAAACATTTTCCAGACAACAGGATTTATTGCTTGTTCTAAATGACTGTAACTTACTATGACCTTTATTTATTGCAGACAACTTCAGTAGGATTATTATTGTTACTAGAGGAGATATCTGACCTCACAAGGCTTGTGGGTGCAGCTCCCAGGCTTTTGAAGTGAATTACTGTGGGGAAACAACTGTGGGTTGCACAGATAGAGGATGGGAGGCTCCCAAGGATTTTTTGACTAGTAACAGGATAGGTCTTTTTGAACTCAAAAGGAACATTAAGCAAAACCAAGGTCAGATATTAAACAGCTATTGAAAGTGAAATAAACAATTTAGTGAATTCACTGAATAAAAAGAAAGAATCATGTAAATATAATTCAGTGTTGTCATTCACATACCTATGATTTTATTACCATGTGTCAACTTTTTCTGAAAAATCTCTATCATCACTAAAGGCAGAGCTTTTTTCGACTATACAACTTTCAAGTAAAAACTGTTAGTGAAGACCAGTGTGTTTGCCAGGAAAATGTTGCAGTTCCCTAAGAATGTTCTAGAAGAAAAACATTTTTGCCATTATCTGCATTTGTCTTGTGCGTCAGCAGCAACTTTTTAAGTGCCTTTCAAAATACTCTCCAATCATGTCCCTCTGTGTGAGGAGATAATGCAAGAACAACAACAACAAAAAAGAATCTTTTGCCTTTATTTACTTTTCCACTCCACAATTTTCAAGAGATTGAAACTTTGAAAAATGTTCACATCAAGGCAAAGGAAAAATTGTGACTCTTTTCATTAATGTCATGATACAGACCTCCAAAGCAAGATAACAATGAAGGGGAAAAATAATAGTAAAAAACATACAAAAGCAGAAGGGTCTTTTTGAACAACTTTCATTTTTCAATGGGTTGCTGGAATTTATTTCTGTGATTCATTTTTGATTAATTCTTAGTAAAAGCTTTTTTGTAATAACATAAAAAAGTAGTACTGGATACCTTCTGCAAAACATTCTTTGTCCTCTAAGAGGTCAAAAATTCATTATTTAAAATCTGACTGATATATCAGTCAATGAAGCTAGAGAACCCACCTCCCCACCAATTTTAATGATCAGCAGAATACTCTATAGTGCCAGGAAATCTATCCTCACCTGATATCAGAGATATGAAAGTCAGAATTAAAAGACAAGATGTAGAACATTTTAGAGTGGGCCTAAATACAGAAAAGATAGATTGCCATATAAAATATAGGGAAATGAAGGATACTAGTTTGTCATTTGATATAATTTTTTCATCTGTACTAGCAGCTTGAAGACTGAAACTGCTTATCCTGGGTTTAGTTTTGAAGACTGCACATTGAAGGGAAAAATGTACACAAATCTGAAAGCATGGCTTTATAGATCTTGTTTTTTTTTTTCTTTTCTTCATATTTATTAATTATGTTATTGTCTGATAGTGAAGGCTTACTAAAGGTGTGAAAGTATATGAAATCCAAGAAAACCTGCTAAAACTAGCACTGCAGATATATCAACTTCATACTTAATCCACTCCAGTGGAACAATAGCTTGAAAATATGGAAAATTTCTCAAAAGTAGTCTAATATGGAAACTTTTAATCTACTAGTTCAATGAAGCCATGAAATCATGAACATCACCATAAATTATATTGATGCTGTTTGTCTTTTGAAGTCACATGCTCGTTGTTGAATTCACAGATTTGAGAGTTTACCTGTAGTACATTTAGCATGTGCACCATGATTCTACTGATTTTTAAAAAAACCCTTTAAAACAAACTTCATATATATTCATTCCTTAATTATCCTACTTTCTCAGTTCTCTGTGTTCTGTGGACAGCTGGGACCTGAGCTGTATTTGTACTGACAGGAGGCTTGGCCTCCCAGCTGTCAATATGCTTGTTTTGTCAGGTTCTTGTGCTGAAGGCTGAAGGGCTTGAGCAAAAGCATAAAGGCTGGCTTTGGCTTCCACCCCGGTTTTACAGCAGGGTAATTTCCCTGGATGTAGATCCTAGTCCCTGTGAACAAAGCTGGAGTTTCCAGGCTCTGATGAATGCTTCCTGTGTGAAGACCAGCAGGTTACTTTAACTGTGAAATCCATCACACTGTAGCAATGCAAACAGTCAAACTTCGTCTGTGCCACCAGTGTGGTTTAATTCTTATTTTGAGTAATTATTTTTTACGTTTTCAATTTCCAATATTAATTTATATTAATTCATATAGTACAAGAGTACAGAGATTAATTTTTGCCCTATGAGACCAGAGGTCAGCAGCACAAAACAAAAAAATACATGAAAACAGACCTTCAAGAGTGCCAAAAAATGTGTTTGCAAATAAAACCTGTGAAAGCCTCTGATATCATCCTGGTGAGCTGAAACACACAGTTTTTTCTTAAAATGTGAAACGTTACCTTGTATTTAGGTAGATAGCAGTGACACCAGGAAAAGAGGCTTTCATGGACAATGACTGAATTGTAGAATTTCCTTCTATCTCACATTAATGGAAGGCACTTAGTGCTAATTAAATTATACCTGACACATTACTTGGTATGGATTTGGTCTAGTGCAGATGTCTGAACACTAAACATTCGGCATCCTGAAACCAGAGTCTTATTTACAAGAAGAACGGGAGTTAAGGAGTAAAATTACCTGTGTTCCAAATATTTTTGCAAAACCTTATTTTTGAAAAATCGACTAGCCCATACCACGAGGTGAAATGTCTTAATTAATCCTTTGCTTGAGATAATTACTTTCACTAAAGACACAGAGAATGCAATCAGGTAATATATTTTTTAATTATAATAATCATATTTTCCATAGATTTGTTTCCTGAAAAGTTTGTTTGTTTTGATTATTATCCATGACAAAGACTTATTAGGCTTTAAAGTTCCTTTATACCATTTCCTTAATGGTAGCAAGTAGATGAAAAAATTGTTCTAGAGACATCAAAATATATTAAAAGGATTTTACATAATTTAAACTTCATTTTTTCAGTCCATTACTCAGTCAGCATGCCATGCTTGGATGCAAAATACAGTTTAGCAGAAAATAAAAGACAACTTGAGTTTTGCATCAGTAGTGAGAAGGATGCAAATTGATCAGGTAATTACAATCCTTTAAGGACTGAATGATTGTTGTTATTTCACTGCAAAGTAATGGCAGTTTTGATCCAGTATTCTTCATCCATTTCATGAGATATAGAAATGTACAAGACTACAAACACACATGATTTACAGCCTTTTAAAATGTCTTGTATTAATTAATGTGTCAAAAATACACTATCTACCTCTGTGGTTCAATAAAGCAATGTTCATTCTTACATTTTTAACTAAAAAACCAAAGTTTTCAAAAATGGGGTTTATCTGAACTGTTCATAAATTCTGACTAGTTTCAACTAAAAAAAACTATTTAGAAAATACCACTGACATTTTTCAAACTATTTTATTGCTTTTAATTTTAAAGGGTGATTTTCTTCTCTAAGGATTTTTTTTTTTAACTATTATTGTATTGTTACAATTCAACTGAAATTAAATTAATGATTTTTGCTCAATTGCTGACATTGTCTGAATTTGAGTTTATCTAGACAACTTTCATTTTGGTTTAGTAATTTTATTGCAAGTGTCATTGTTCTCTTTTTTTTTTTCTTTTTTCTTTTTAACCCTGAAAAAATTGTATTTACTGACTACTCTGAACTCTTCCTATGAAACCTGGTGGGGTTTTTTTTATCTTTTTTGGGTGTATTTAATTTCAGGCATCGTATTTTATCTTAAACCGCCATAAAAATCCTGCACATAGGTCCTGGTGAAATGAGACCCAGGCACTCAGTCTCCGAACTGAAAAGAATAAACTTCATCTGCATGAGGTAAACAACCCATTTTGTTGGAGCAAAGGCATAAATCTCAGCAGAAGACCTACCCCACAAAAGGTATCAAAGAGTCCCCCCCCTATGAGCTTACCTTAGAGCACACGGTAATTTATCTCAGCTCTGCAGTGTCAGGAGAAAGCAACAGCAGGAAGGGGGGGCTCACAGCTCCGTGAATAGCCTCTGCTGAAAAGCCTGTTTATCCAAGGTGAACCTCTGGCATTGTTGAAAGTGGTGACAGAATTCCATCGACCTTATCCGCGCCAGGGAAGGTTTTGAAAAACGTTCACTTGTTGAATGCCGTGGAGCTGCATTTATCCTGGGACAGGTTCAGCACCAGCACTTTCAGCAGCACATTCATTAGACCTGGAACTTGTTTCAACACTGAAATTGCTGCACTTCATTATGATTAAATGAGGGCAGCTCCTCTATCATTGATTCAATTTAATGAAATATAAGCAAGTGTAGCTTGTTCTTCTATCAGAAAAAGGCGGAAGGCACACTAGAATAAAGCACTTTTCTACTGATTATGCATCTACTTTTTGTTTGCGTGTCAAACAAGGCAGGCAGGGAATGGAACTGGAATTTGATTTTTGGGTAATAGATGGTATCTTTCAGGAAAATATTTATACCAACCGGAAAACTATGATGGCAGGCTGGGTTAGAAAAGGGAGCATTAGAAACGTGGCTAATTGTTAAACTTCGACCAAGGCTAAATTGCAAGCTGGCTGTATTGTATTTGCAAAGAACTCTTCAGAGGTTTGAATGAAGTCACAGCAAGTCTACACAGCCAGTCCTCCTCTCCCAGTGATTGGGTGGAAAATACGCTTCAGGAATGGTGGGAATTTTAAAGGCTACAGAAATTGTAAATTCAATGGTCTGAATTCTCTGTGGAGTGTTCTGGCTGCCTTTGGTCACAAAGTGCCAAGTGTAAACTTCTGCCTTCCCTGGGGAGCAGTGGGCAAGAGAAAAGCTAAAACTCAATGGAAGTCCAGTAGCAAGGGAAAAATGCATCACAGTGCAGACAGGCTGTGGCACCGACGTAGTCCTCAAAAGAAATCTCCAGTGGGGCACATACTTGCAGTCAGATGACTTTTGGAATAACATGAGACTTAGAATCACAGAGGCAAGAGAAAAAGTTTTAGCAAAATAAACAGAATATCCATAACTGCTGCAGGCAGGAAGAGAAAGAATCTTAGAAGCCCTGTGAGCTGCTCAGGCATCCCCTCAGGTCTAGCTAATGGACCTTACAGATAGAAAATTATATAAATGAAATTAAATTTGCACTAAATGGGAGCATCTGATTTAGGTGGAATCCTGGCTTTATTCACATTATTAGAAATTACGTTGGGAGTAGTGGTTTCAGGAATCTTTTAACTAAAATCTTTACCCTGTAACTAATGTATGAAGGTAATCACAGATAGAAGCATCTGTTTGGTCAAACATGCCTTTTAAATTATGTTTGTCACAGGCAAACATTTTAAATAAAAGTAAATTAGAATCAAAAAATACAAAGAAACCAGGAAAGTCAACTCTTAAGTAAAAAGTTTTGCAGTATGCAGCTCATAGCTGTGAAATAGTGACCCAAAGATGGGCAAATTAGGATTTTTCAATGGTGACCAATTAAGACCAATGGAGACCTAAGTCTTAAATAAGACCAAGACAGGTGGTTAAGATGATCATTGGTCACTTGGAAATTCTAGAGGTATAATTCTGCCATGCAGTTTATTTCCAAGAGCACTGATATATTACTTGCCAAAAAAAGCTGGGACTAGAAATCAGAAGGAGATATCTCAACACTTTAATTAAGACATTGGGCAGAAAGTCAGCAGTTCCCAAACATTTTATACTAAGTGACCACATTAATGATTAATTGCTTTAGTTTTCTATCTGCAAAATGAAAACTGCTAAAAAAATACTAATGCATTTTTGTCCATGTAACCCAACATTACTTTTTTTCATAGACAGCTGTTGATATTAGACACATCTGCAATAAATGCTGAATTAACATATTAAAAGCTGGATTCTCTCTTTTTGCTAATGCAAGACAGCTAGTTAAATTTCAGTGTTCCTGAAGGTATGTCTTAGTTGATTCATTGGTATTATGATATATTGGTACATTACTACTGAGTTATTATATATTGCCATTGCAATTTGTAGTGTTTTATAAAGAAAAAGGCAAATATAACTCCACATCAGAAAAACTAGCTCAGGTTTTCCATTTATTCTACTCAATTTTTGTCAGTTGCCACAAACCCCAATGTATATATACAAAAACAACAACAGAGTGCTATGATTTTCATTGCTATGAATTCTTAGACAGGAGAAGGAGTAAATCATAAACATGATTAATGGATGACCTCAGTTTTCACCTTGGGTGTCAAATTGACACTTATTTCCCATTAATTCTGTTGAAAGTCAAAAGCAAAATATAGAAGATACATCAAAAAAGACATTTTCAAGACATATAAAATAGCTGTTTGGAGCTCTGTGTCATGCCAAAACACTGAATTGTATTAGATCTAGGAAAGGGAAAATCATTATTTTTTATCACAGAAAAATTACCATAGAAAAAATGCAACGGAAGATAGTCTTGTCATGCAATCTTTTAACAACTTTTTAATTATTATTTCATCTTAATTTGCATGTATATAGTTTTTATATGAATGTGTATACATAGCTATAATTAATACATGTACTTTTGCACTTTCTTACAAAAACCATATACATACCTGGTGAAAAGTAAAGTTAATGTAAATTTTAAGTGGCTGCACCTGTGACAGTTGTTTGAGTAAAGATACAGAAGGTTTATTGTTATTACTTACAAACAGAGAATAGTTTGTTACTAGAATATGGAACCCCTATCCCAAGAAATGTGCAGTGAAATAGGTTTATAAGCAGAGAAATGTGCAAAAGAAAATAATGGCAAATTTTGAACGATGTGGCTGCTGTGAATTAGATTTTTTTTTAGAAAAAGAAAGAGGTAGTATCAATATAGCAGATAGGTAAGGTTCCCCCTCACTGTGCTAATTCTCTCCACACTCATCCTTCCCTTAGGCTACTGAATGAAGAGCATTTAGTGGCTTTTGTAGATCAGGTAATTATACTGTGGAAATGACCACATATAAGTGTTTAACAGAGATTTGTAGAAGCAGAAATTCCAAGAGCATCTAAAACTCTGAGGACCAGTCCCAGTGACTTTTGCTAATATTTGCTCACAAAGCATTGAAAAAATTCTCTAGGTATATCCATAAGACAGCATAAAACAAGAAAATATCAGATTAGGTTTTTGTTACAGAGTATAACAGGAATTAGTCCCTTAAAATTCAGTGCATTCTAGATAATTCAAATCTATTTTTTAGGAAATATAAAAGGAATTATAATTGTATAGGTGACTATTCAGGAAATGAACATACACTTTTTTATTTCGAGTGACATAGAATTTTATGATGGCTAAGTTTTTCTTAATACTGTCTGGGTGACTGAGAGAAACTTATACTGGAAAACAGAACACATTTGGTAGATATGACAAATTTTTAACCCATACCTTGAAAGGATGAAAAAAAAAAGAATTGCTGAGTGATTCCAGCTTTGTTCACAGAATGATGACTATCTGGTATCAGCTACTGATTAATCTATACCATACAATGAAATCAAGGTCACGGTGAGTTGTTGTTAAGCATTAATTCACTTCTAAGCATTATGAATGCAGCTATATTTAACTTCTTCTACAAATATTACTCTTACATAACTGTCTTCAGAGCTTTCTATAGCTACCACTTGAGATATACATTATCCATATACCAGGGAAGAAATTCTACAGTAGGAAGAAACCTCGTCATTTTTTATATCCCATCATGAGAAAGGAGAACAAAAACATTAATGAAAACCTTCAATGAAATCTTCCTAAACAAGCTTCCAGCATGTAAGCCCCTTTGCATGCTGCAGAGAGTATAAGGCACTAAATGGATAGTTTCATTCACTGTTCTCTAATTTCACTACTTTTACTACTTCATGAAATCAAAAAAATGCATTCTCTCTCTAAATAGCTGAAATTTGCCTTTTTTAGTCCATAGTTACTCTTTGTGTTGTACAGAAATATGTATTATCTATGAAAAGCACCTGTTGTGGAGTAAGGGACGCACTCAGACAGTAGTGAATGAAAAGACTTGGCAAGAGTTTTGTTTCTTAAGAGAGAAGACTTCTGTAGCTTTAAAAAAAAAAAAATCTTCTGAAAAGCACTAACAATGTACACTTTTTGATTTTTTTACTTTATGAAGCCATATGCACTTTCTCTAAAGGTTAATAATTTGAAAGCAATAGATAGTAGAAAAAATGCAATCATGCTTTATAGTCTTTTGCTTAGAAACTGTTAATTATGTTTCTTCATTGCTTGAAGTAAATTCTTATAAATTCTGAGCACTTTCTGTGGCTAATACAAAGGTATTATTTTTTTCCTGTGAAACTAAAGTAAAACTAGTTCAATTCATGTTAGAAAGCAAAGACTATAAATCTAAGTAATCAGATAAAAAATCAGGAGCTGATAAGTCATGAATCCCTCCTTGGATTAGTGTCCATTTTGTGGTTTGGAAACTTTCTGCTCTTTCAAGATTGTGATTTTATTGCAATATTCAGTTTGTTAATGAGGTTTTTGAATATTGCTTAGCATAAGTTAGCTACTCTGTGCCATGTCTGACTGATTTTTGGATACCTGACTTTTTAAAAACCTACCACTTCAGCATCTGGGAGTATTAGCTCTAAATATTGTTATCTTGGGCATTTTTTTATCCACATCCATTCATTGAAGCATATCCATTCATTGAAGTGAATCTTAAATCTATGAGTTTTGCCAGTCATACAAATTAAAATTTCTTGAAATATGACAAATGAAACCTGCATCTGAGACAGAGGTCAACCTTACATAATTTCAGTCTGCTGTTTCCCCAGAAGTTTTCTACCACACATGAAACAGAGCATCTCGAGGAGGAATGAGAGAAGGTGATTCAAATATTTAAGTATATAGTTATATGTATCTCTTAGTATCGATACATGCTAGACTAGCTTGTAAGTCTGTCCCCCACGGTTTTTACCAGCACAGAGTGCAGTTTCTGTAAAAGTTGGATTTCACTGCTGCATGTCGAGAAGGAAGCTGGCACACTGATCTTCTGAACCATCTGTGTCGTCGTCGCTCCTCCATAAATTCATGCTGCAGACTTTCATGAGAAAAACCTCTCTAACTAATGCTAGTTTGCTTCAATGGCTTCCGATAAAGCTTGGATTTTTTCACAGATGCTTCAATTCGTCACTATGATTCACTTTTATTTTCACTTATCTTTGCTGTGATTCTTTTTGTGCTTCCTTCTCCATTTCTGAGTTTGTCATAAGAAATTGTGTCTTTTTTATCCCAAGAAATAAATGCAATTGGGAACAGCATTAACCAGAAACTGTTTAATGATTGTGCTGTTTCTTGACATAGGGCAATCTTTTATTAGCACAGTGATGGAATCATCAGTGTGTTCAGTATCAAAATTGAATATTGCCTCCCTGATTTTTCATCCTTGGGTTTCTAGTTTTGTTCTGGTTTTGGAGTTTTGGTTGGGTTGTTTGCTTGTTTTTTTCTGCCCTGCTTGGAGGTTTATTTTATCTGCTAAACATCATATTTTATATCTATTACAGGATCTCTGGATTTTTCATAGGCATAGGCTACAGATGACAGAATATTTAGTCACTCAAATGAAAACATAACAATTGGCTCAATCAGAGAGTTTTGCAGTGGTTTTTGTACTACTCTTGCAAGAGTGGATGTAATATTGCCTTCTCTTTCTACGATGGACAGATGGCACCGTAGTTATCTATTTAATGTGCCCTTGAATATCTCAAGGGAGTCCTTAGATGAGCTAAATCAGAAAGTTGTCAGAAGGTGCTAGGAAATTACTGAATTTCTGTGGCAGACGTTGTAATAAAATTTCTCTAATATCAACCAAATTCTGAGGATCATCAGTGTGGGAACTAACCATTTTACCACCTGAGTTTAATGACAGTGTTTGGTTGTTCAAAATTCAAATCCCAAAGACGAATGTTGACCAAGTGGTATTTGTTTCCTTGAAAGTCAGAAGATGTATCAGTTTTGGTCTGAGAAGGTGTTCACTGGATCTTGCAATTGCTCACCACTGGCTGACTGATGTCAGACTCCCCCTTCCTGAAACCAGGACAGTCTCAACGAAGAGTTAACTCATGAACTTTTTCTAACAGAGGCCTTATTCATGAAAAAAATGCAAGGAATAGAAATACCATATTCTACATCAGAACTGTTTATGCAGCAGATGACTACCATCATCATATGAAAGGTTTTATTCAAAATTCACCTAAATCTCCATCTTCTTTGAGATGATTTTTCACATAGAAAACATGGGTGAAAAATATGGTAACATGTCTTTTCTGTACAGAACAAATACATTTTACTCATGCCTGATCTCCCATTTGTTTTCTGTCTTTCCTGATATACTCTGAAACCCTTCTGTCTCTAATAGAAATGATTAATTGGAGTTTATATGAAAAAGTTGATCATTGTAAACCTATTATCAGTGTGGTCCATTAATGCACACATGAGCTTTATGTGTGTTATCTATCTTATACTGTCTCTCTTGTATCTCCAAGGATGTTTTTCCAGTACAAAGGAAATAGTCATGTCACTGATTTTTCTGGTATGATTCTATCTTTACAACTCAATTTTATTACTTATCAGTTTCTTTTGGGAGACTTTTCATTTTTTTCCTATTCTTTTTCAGGATAAGAAGTTATACTGAACTATCACTAATACCCTTGCTTATACTTTTAAATAATCCCCTTGCTTATACTTTTAAAATCAGGCACTGGCGTCAATATTTTCTAGTAATCCAAACCCACATTTATTGTCTAGTAACTTCCAAAACAATCATTAAAATCCCAGAGATATATTCATTGTGTGTTATTAGTGCTTACACAGTTTAACCAGGAAAGGAACAAAACCACAGTTGTCAGAGCACACTTAGCAAGGGCTTTGGTGGGATTTTACAAGAAAACATGTAAGAGGTTGAGATAAAACCCAAAAAAGAAGAGGAGGTGTCCCTCTTACTTTTTGTTTTCTCAGTTCTTCAACATAGTAAATCTAAAGCAAAGCAATAAAACCTTGTATTTCTCCATGAAGTTTGCAGATGTTCTAAGCTTGGTGTTTTAAAGTCAGTTTTCAGGCTGACATCACAGTGGAAGATAAAAATATGCCTTTCATATAGGGAATTGGTTATAAAGAAGATTGTCTTTCCAGAACTTCATGAATGTTGATATTTTAAGAGTTTCATAAGATTATTGTATGTGATAGAATTATTTCATCATAAATGTATTTATTTCATCAAGTATTGTAAAAGATATATAGAGAGCAGGTGTATTATTGGGAGCAAAATAGCAGCAAGGAAGCACATTACTAGCCTTACAAAGAAAATACATTATAGAATCATAGAACCAAACAGGTTGGACAAGACCTCTGAGATCACCAAGTCCAACCC
>VZRE01009507.1:0-16049 GCA_013396775.1 Cephalopterus ornatus
CTTATGGTACCCTAGTTCACTTTGACCCTACTGAGAACAGGAGCTGCACCAGATCCTAAACTGACCAGAAATCTTTCAGAGAGGCTTTGGGGACATGCTGACTGCCCCCAATCCCCTGCTGCCCTCGCAGCCACACCTGCTGAGCCCCCTTTCCTCTCACCAGGCCATGGCTCCGACATCTTTGTTCTCCCTGGCTCTGCTGCCCATCCAGCCCAGGCTGCAGCACCGTGACCAGACCCATGTGGACACGGACAAATGGATGCGTTCAGTCCATTCCAGGACTGAATGAAGCTCGGTTGATTCAGTCTTGGATTACGACATACGCTAAATCAGGATGATGAAGACTCAGCTTGCACTTCATATTGTCTTCAAATGCACTTCTCTGCTCATGAGGTCCAGTGTGAGACTTGCATTGATTCACTTGGAACTAAATCAGTAATGACATACAGCCTGTACTCCTTGGCTGTTCTCTAATAGAATGAACTTTGTTTGGTTTTGGTTTGTTTTTATTTTGTTTTGTTTTGTTTTAAAGAAGGGTATAATTTGTTGCTGTCACGTGTCTTATATAGGGTGAGTTTCCCTGGGATGCTGAGATGTTGCTTGTGTAAACGAAATTCAGTAATTTTTTACTCAGTGACCTCCTATTGCTGTTGAAATAAAACTGTCAGGTGCCTTTAAGTTTCAGGAGAAATCATGTGTTTGATCACTCAAGAAACAGGAAAAAAAGTAGTATTGTATGGAGATCCAGTGCTGCAGTTGGGAAGGACTGTGTGTAATGACACATTCTGAGTGGGACTGATATTGAGGAACACCCACCACTTCAAGGTGCTCAGAGACAGTGAGACCAGCAGAGTTCTTTGCAGACATGTTTTCTGCTTTGGAGTAAGCGGCCTTGAAATTCATGTTCATGTGTTAAAAATACAGACTCTGTGGATGCTCAGGTGCTCATGGGTGTCCAGACCTCTACATCACTTCCCTAGGTTTCTCCTTTTGTTCCATATGTATCACAGTAACCTAAATGATGCTGCCTGAGGAGTTAACCTCGCTGGTTCCACTTGTTAGTTCTGTGCTTGGAAAATGCAGCTCTGTGCCCATAGAGATGAAGGACAAGCCCAACCGGCAGCGATCCCTAAATGTTCTTGTCCAGCACCACCACACAAAGCAGGGCTGACTTAAAAGTTACAACCAGCTCCAAAGTTACTCCTTGTTGCAGGAGTTCCTATTCAGACAAGTTCTAAATGAATACATGGCTGGAGTTCCAGTGCAGAGATTTACCTCTGCTGGACTAAAACCAGGAGCTTTGGGAGATGAGAATCAATTGCCTGTCAGTACCTGACACTGTTTAGATTGTGGCGAGAATGCTAAAATCTCCCGGAGAAAGGGAAATTTCCTGCAACTCTTTGTGTGGCTGATCTGTCCACAGTGTTTGCTCTGTGTTGCCGTGTCAGGTTTGCAGGGGGAAGTTTGCAGCAATTCTGACCTCTGAGATCATGAAGTCCAACCCTTGATCCACTACCACTGTGGTTACTAGACCATGGCACTAAGTGCCATGTCCAGTCTCATCTTAAAAAGCTCCAGGAATGGTGAATCCACCACCTCCCTGGACAGTCCATTCCAATGCCTAGTTACTCTGTCTGTAAAAAATTTCTTCCTAATATCCAACCTAAACTTCCCCTGGCAGAACTTAAGACTGTAAATCTCATGTCATGGAGGCAAGAAGAGGAAGTCAGAGACTGGTACCAAAGACAAAGCAGAAAAACAAGAACAGGGAAAGATCTGATGTAAATATTATGGTAGTAGGGTAGTCTTAGAATAGATTTTGTCTAGAAAGAGATGTGCAAGATGAGTGGGTGTAGTGACGCAGAAAAGAAAAAAAAAGAGCTAATTACTAGATTTCTTGAAACATTCATTCATCATATCAAATCCAGCCACTTTTCTTTTAATTTTCTGGCATCTGAAATAAATATTGGTATTCTGGCTTCCCCAGTTAATTATTGCATCACTTCATAAATACTACTAAACACATCTTCCTGGTTTTGTTCTTTATTTTCTCTCTCCTATTATGATATTTTTGACAGATTTCAACCTCTTTCAGGTGCAAAGCATTCTGGCAGCACATAATACATACACATGGGGTAAATACTGATTTTGGGATCTAGTGCCAGTTAAAATGTACAATTACTTAATGACAGCTTTGGCTTCAGATTTGTTTAGGATCTCTGTGCTTCTCACTACAAGTAATTTTCATTATTTACCATGGGGTTCAGTATTAAAGCACATGTTATTTAATTCTAGAATTGTATTACTTTTTAGGCACACACACAGATTTAGTGTGAAAATGGTTCTTCTGAAATCAGAAAAATATGTTGTAACTTCTAAATTTCTTTTAACAAAAGAATGAAGTAGAAAGTGTATATGTGTATTTGCTTTGCCAAAGTGGGATATCAAATGCAGTACTGTCTGCAGAAGTTTGAATTAACATCATTGCTGAGATATAACTACATTATTTCTCATTTGCTTTAAAGCTTTGCATTTAGTTGCATCTTCTCATGCTTCAGCAAGTGCTTAAACTCATCAAATGATTGATGGATGTGTTTATAAAGGCTTGGATGGTCACTTTATACGAAATTATAAAGTCGCTGTTGTACTTAATGAGGTCAGTGAAGCAATCGGAAAAGAAGTATGTAATTCTGTAGTGTGGGTCTGTAAGCGTGATACTTTGTAGGCTTTTTAAGTTTAATGAAGCAGCTACTCATCTGCTGAATATTCTTGTCAAACAGTTTCAGCATGGGTTTTAAAACTAAAATGTTGCTGAATATTATGGTCTCCTTGGAGAGTCCCTGGATCTTATTCCCTTTAATAAGTCTGAATCTTTGTATGTTAATGGTTTTGAAATCAGCCATTTGCTTCCTTTTCACTGTAAATGAGGCTCAGAGTCAGATTTCATTCCCCATTCTCTCACCAGTGTATCCCCATCAGCTGTCTCAGTTCACTCTCTGGGGTATGTGTGGTCTGAAAATAGCTAAAATAATCTTGTAAAACAAACCCTTTGCAAAGCATTTTCCCATTTTAAATGCCTTTCTAAGAATATAAGTCCCTATGTGAAAATTTGCGTGGTACAACTGAGCCAGTACCCACATCAATCCTACAAAATCTTACTGCCAGAAGCTTCCATTAAGGGGACTTCTAAAGGTTAGGACTGCTATTACTCAAATACAGTGAAGTCAAATTACAAGGTTTCTTTTATGCCCAAGAGAAACACTGCTGTTTAAAGGAGTTTATTAATGTTTAGTTTTTAAAGGTTGTTCCCAACTGGAGTGCTGGTACTACACTGTGGTGTGACTGTGGTATTCGATGCAAAGTGCATTTTTTTGAGGGTTAAACTCTGTGCAACACGTGAATATCTAGTTGTAACTTGCAAAGTTTACATGTGACTGTAGCCAAGTGTCTCAAGGCGTGCTAGGAAGTCTTTTCCTCCCTTTTGCAGAGGCATTAACCCACCCTTTACACATGCTGACCTGAAGAGGAATCCTGCAGGCACACAGCCCGTGGAGGCACACAGCCTCTCCTCGCACAGCCAGGAGCATCCTACCAAGGTACCAGGAATTTACATTACCAGGTCTTTGTGACCAGCATAACCCTTCCTTTCCAGTTACCACAGCTGAAATTGCCATACAAAACACACTTTAAAGACCAAAGCAGAGAATAAACATACTAACTAGCTGTGATTTCTACTTTACCTTGTGGCATAAATTACCACTGCATGCAGGCTGTGATTAAGCAAGTCTGTGTGACTAAAGCCTTGCACAGGATTAATTACCAGGTCTGCTGTGGGCTGGTGATAGAAGACACTAAGCAACAGTGGAGTGTTTTCAAAGGGGATTTGAAGCCCATCAGCCATTTTCTCCTCCAATACGTAACTTCTCCTGTTGGCGGACTGTAGCAACCTTTAAACTGAAAAGGGCACAAAATGAAGATTGTATAGTCCTTTGAAACATTTCAAAGGAGGGGGAGTGACAAACAGTTCAGTCTTTCCATTTATCACTTGTGACCTTAGGAATCTGCAGAGGGGAAAAAAAAGGCAGCACAGAGCTCTGTCTTGCTATGTCTGAGATGTACAGACTGTTTTTCAATGTCACATAATGTTTTAAGCTGCCAAGCAGGCTTTGGAAGTCTGGGGAGCCGGGAATGTTTCTGTTCACAGGGGTGGCAGACAGGGATTGATGTGCCCCTTGCTCTCAACACACTGTTCTCCCTCTTGCCTAGATGGGGACCCACTGCCCAGCGCCATGAGGACGAGCCGCTGCGGTCACCTGCCGGGAGTCCCACCGGAGCACCCACTGGCTCCTGAGGGCAAGGCCCTGCCTGGTGGCAGCGGTGCCCCAGCTAGCAGCTGCCCTCAGTATGTCATGCAGGTGTCATCCAAAGATGGGCAGCTGCTCTCCTCTGTCGTGAGGACGCTTGTGAAACAGAGGTACATGGGGACAGTGGGTTGGGCTGGGCCCTTCCCTACTGAATGCACCTTCCACAGCTGCTGCTGCAAGCCCAGTGGGAGCCTGAAGGAAAGATGTGGTGCTGTGCTTCATGAAACCTTACCAGAATGCACTTGTCATTGAACTCTCATTCTAGTATTGTCACTGAAGATGTTGGGATAAATCAAACTCTCTATTTTTTTTTAGTATTAGAAAGCAGGCATTACTTTATTCACAGCACTGGGCATACATGGGGCCACTCCACATGCACACACACTTTCTAAACTTTTCACTATTTGTACATTCTAGCAAACAGAGAAACTAATGTTCATTGCCTATAAATTGCATAATTCATTAATTAGTATTCTAACGGTTATTGATTTCTCACTTAGGCTAATCAATCCACACTTTCAGTCTTTTTTTAACATCTTTTTATTCCCAGATACAGAGTGTTTCAGTACAACTGCTGAATTGTGTTTGTTAAGTTTCTTTTTTCTCTCGAAATGTCCTTGTGGTCTATAAATTCTGCATTCCTTGTGCCCAGTATATCTCTCTCTCAGCCTTTGTTCGTTGAAGCATGCCTGCCTTGTTTTAGCAAAACCTAAAGTTTCAGTGATTTTTCCAAACCGTGTTCTCACAACGCAGCTTATGACAAACCTTGCTAAACACTGGTTACAGTGGACACATACACTGCTTATGGTTAATTAAAAAAGTTAATTAAAACAATTACTTAGAAAAGTTATTAGGAAAGTTATATTGTTTCTGACAGCATCATAATGATTATGCTACATCATGTGCCACATTTCCTAAACCTTTCCCAAGTCAGCGTGATGTTTTGTCAGTGGTAGTGATGAAACCTTCATTTCTGAGATCACCTGACTTGGTGTATGTGGTAGGGAGAGTTTTTGTTTCCAAGGCCTCAGCCAAGAGATTGACCTTCTCAGCCTTGACAGTTAAGGGAAGCTGAGTTGAAGCTGCAGTGAAGGGGCTCCATGTTTCAGCAGCACTAGTGCTCCCAGCGTGCTTCCTCTTTCCTTCCACTGCACCCAGGCACCACCCAAGGCCTTCCTCTTTCCTGAAAGATTTGTCTGTAAAACAGAGCATCTTAAGAGTTAAAATCAGAGTCTTTAGGTTATCAGTGGCAGGAGGAACACCCCTTTCCCTTTGCATGTTAGCACTTCCCGCCAGAAAGGTGGGTGGATTGAGGGGAGACAGTGCAGAAGAAAAGGCCAGAGGATCACCATTGGAATCAGGTGGCATGTACATGAGGAGTGATGACACACATCACCATTAGCATAAGAGGTGCCCAGCTGAGGCAGATTTAAAACTTCCCTGATGCACTTGGAGATTTCTTGCACCACTGCTCTGTGAAGAGGTGGAAAATACAAAAATGCAGAAGCACTCGGTCATCTCTCCCCTGCAGCTCTGGTGTTTTTCACTTTACACTTTCCATTAGCCCAGCAGCTTGGAGTAGTAATTACAGACCAAAGTCCTCAATCTGCAAGTGTTTCCTGCACTGTTAATTCGTGACATGGACAGAGCCTGGTGTACTGACCAGCGGTTTTCTCTCCTCTTCCTCCAGTAGCCCCTTCAATGACTGGCCAATGTGCAGGATCTGCCACGAGGGCAGCAGCCATGAGGACCTACTGTCCCCCTGCGAATGTACAGGGACCCTGGGGACCATTCACCGCAGCTGCCTGGAGCACTGGTTGTCCTTTTCAAACACCAGCTACTGTGAACTCTGCCACTTCAGGTTTGCAGTGGAGCGCAAACCCAGGCCACTAGTGGAGGTCAGTATGTGGGGCATGTCCATGAAAGCTCGGCTTTACTGAGAAAATCATGTTTGTTTCATACGGGCGTCACAAAGCCTTTGCAGCTCCATGGAAGCCACAGAAAGCTGTGAGTTTTAGGCTTGGCAGTCTGAGGGCAGGAGCTCAGTGAAAGGGCAGGAATAACAAAATCCTCATTTTGAACTGAATCAAAACAAGCGAGAAGAACAGGATCAATTTCTTCAGTGCAAACCTGAGTGAGGATTTGGGAAATAGTGTGCAGCAAATTCCTAGAATACCAGCCAGTTTGATTGGGAATAGAAGAGAGAAGTAATTATTTCTGTGGAAAGCAAGACAAGTGTCAGGACTCAGCATGTTAAGTATAGGTCAGGAATTTTTTTTATTCTTGCTTTTGACAGGTAACAAACTGAAAAGCCTTAAAAACATGGTTTCATTGTCAAGCCCACAAGAAGGAATTGTTCCTGTATAGTGTCTGGCATGTTTAGCCATTTGTGAGTGACCTTTTGGCCTCCTCTTGCCTATGTACTAGACTCAACAGTGAATTGGGCAATTGTTTCTCCCTCATCAGTGAAAATTCAGTTTTTGCCAACAATAGATGTTTTAGCAGCTTCATGAAGTTTTACACGTTTTAGGGGCTTTTTTGGTCCTCAGGAAAAGAAAAGGAAAAAAAAACACCAACAAAAAGAAAAAACCCAAAGTCACTGTCTTGACACTGTTAATGAACTTTGTCCTCCTGTGTACTAATTTGGAAAAAGAGAAAGCAAAAATTATGGTTTCTGTTGAATTTAAAAGTGAATTTCAATAGTAACATTTGACAAAATTAATGAGAAGCATCTTCTTGTACCATTTGGTGACATAGGCTCTTGCAGGCTGAGCTTGGGTTCAGGACAATATATATGTCCTGTGCATTTTAGTTGTTCTGTAAATTGTGTCATAACTGGTGGAAGGATTTGATGCTAAATATGTCTTTGGTGCTTCTTGCATGACTCCAGCCTCTGCAGGAAAGCTGGTCCCAGTTTGAGAAACGCTGATGTTGAGTGTTCTCAGGCTGTCAGTGACTAAGCAGCAGGATCTTTACAACTGAGCATTCTTCAATTGAAATGGCAACATCTTTTGGATGTTCAGCTACTCTGAGCTTGTGCCAAAGGGTTCTTGGTCGCAGTTCTGGTGCAAGGGTGGTTTCACTCTGCATTTGCCTTCTGAGAAGAAAGATAAACAATGCAGAGGCAGTGCACAGTAAACAGTTTGGTTTTAGAGCTGAGCTTTTCCAAGCTGTTCGCTTGTGACAGGTTCATGCGGCTTGTGTTGCATAGATTGGATGTGACACTTGTCAGAGCTGATAATGTTTGAAGGAGTGAAAAACAAAGCTCAACCTGCCTGGGCCGGGGGACTCTTGTTGCTTGATAGTTCCCTGATGAAGTGAGATTTCTTTTTGGTCAAAGCACTACTAAATAATAGCAACAACAGCAATGATAATTACAGTAATAATGATAAAGCTACCTTTTGTTTCTCAGCTGAGGACAAATGAGAACCATGGGCAAGAACATTTCTGAAACAGTGCAATGCTTTTATCTTTACTACCTAATATTTTCTGTCTTCTTAGCTACTTACACCCACAGTATTTTAATGCAGTAATCAACAATTGTAAGCAGCTGCAGAAAAGGTCGTGAAAAAACACAGTCCTTTGTGATCCTATGAAAGGACTATGTTTTCAGTTTAGAAGGGAATTGAAGATCTATTTTTATAGTTGAGAGCAGCAGAGAGTAACTGAGTCGTGTGTAGGGGGACAAATTAAAAAGGATAATCAAACTTCTTGATTTCTGCTAGTGTAATTTAAGTTTGTCCTGAAAGTTTATACTTATTTAATACATGGTGCTTTAAAATGCGAAGACCTCCCTGTGCAAATAATTACAGCAAATCTGAAAGTTCCCAAAGCATGACTAAATCAGATGCAAGTAGCCAGATTCCCTCATCCTCTTTGTCCTAAAAGCACTTCACTGTCTGTTTGTCTGTGTTACCAAGAGTGTGAGGTCATGAAGGGAGGTTTATCAGGTATAGCAAATGTTTGAAGCAGTCAGTCATCATATTGATCTTTTCTCCTAGAAATCTTCCATCAAGGAAAAAAAAGGTATTTCTGACTATTCAAACTATATTATTCTCCTTCTTAGAGGGGATGAAAAAAAAGAAGAAGAAAGAAAAGAGCATAGTATTATGTTTTCTCCTAATCCCTTTACTGGACTGATCGCTGCTTCTTAGTGCCTTTGCCGTGGGTGTGGAAGAAATTTATGTCAATGGAAACAAACTGAGAAAACACTTGCTTTATCAAGAAATGTCATATCTGCTGTGAGGCTGCAGCAGCAGTGAACTTGAAGTGAGCAGTAAGTGGCTTGGCTGATTGTTCAGCCATATTCCTTCCTCTTTGTGTAAATCATTGTGGAATCAGCAGAGGATTTCTTGCTGCACATCATGATTGGATGAGAACATAGCATTTCTCCCCCCTGTCCCTCACCGTGTTGTTAGTTTTCCACTAGTTCATTATGAAATGAAAGCATAAAATTTTGTTGCAAGATGTCTTTTTGTTCTGTTTTAGGTAGTTGCTCATGGTCACACTAAGGATGTGAGGCCATGCACTCAAACAGGAGATCTTTAGCTCTGATGCAAGGGACATATCTACAGCTGTATCCTGCCACTTGCATAGGACACAAAAATGCAAGGAGATCACTTCTGCTTTCTCTTCCTAGCTTACATTATGCACAGCAGCCTGTTTTTTCCTGGATTTTCCTTGCAAGAAAAAGCAAAGGAAAAACAACATTAATTTTGACTTCCACTTCCTCTTTCATACTTTATATCTTTTCTCCATCATTAGCTTCTCTCTGGTCAACTGTGTACTTCTCAAGGGAAGTCTTTGCCATAGGACATCTATTTTCTGTCTGGGGGGAAAGCTTGTCCCAAGAAATGTAGTCTGCTAAATTTTTTATGCCAAAAACCCGAACAGAGAGGCAGGAAATGGTAGTACAGTCTGTCAGGCAGATCCGTCTTCCCAGCATCAAATTTGCAGAGCTCCTTGGTCCGCTTCTTTTTTTAGCTCAGATTATTCTTCCCAGAAGAACTGTGTTTCCAAACCATGAGTCAGGTACTATGGTGGTGACTAAACAGTCCTTCAGCATTCAAGAAAAACGATTTGTGTGTTTTGCCTCTTGTTGTATCGGATGAAGTAGCTCTGGCCTTCTGACTTGTCCTGTGGTAACTCAAAGCAGCACAGATTTAAATTGCCTTGGTTATGGGCTGAACTATCTGGGAACTGTTGTGCTCACTCCAGCTGACCCTGCTTCTGGTGGGACTTCTCAAAGCATTGGGACCTCAAACTTCCTTATTTCCCAGTTACCTGTGAACTTGTTCCATTATAGCAGGACTGGGGAAACTGGGCTATGTTGTTGTAAAGGAGGAAGAGATGCATTGTGATACACAGGGAGTTTTTTTCATATTGAAGATCACTGAATCCTTCAGTTCATCTCCCTTCTGGAAGGCACCTGTCAAGCTCTGCCACGGAAAATTGAAACATCAGTGCAAATCACTGGAGCTTTCTGTCTCATCTTTGGAGCTACCATTTGGAGTTATGTTTGTGCTAGACAACATATTCCTCTTGGCAGCCCTTGGCAGGCATCAGCAGAGCAAGTCTAGCCATTTCACTGGATTTCACAGCTTGTTCTTCAGATAAGGGTATTGGAGACATCACAGTCAGTTAAATGGAGCTATTTGCCAGTAATCCAAGAGGTGTTGTCCATGTGCACATTACCAGTACATTCACAGCACTCACAATACTGCAAAATTCAACTTAGGAAGTGCAGTCAGGGTCTGAACCCACCTCTTCTACCCTGTGCTAAATGTGCAGCATCCCTGTACGGTGTGATGGAAACTACAGGTGTGTGGGATCTGTGCCTGGGCACATGCATATCTCACTATCAAGGTGCCTAAGGATGATGTATCCCAAAGGAAAAAGCAGCTGCTGCTGAGTAGCCCTCCTTCTCTCTCCCACGTCTTGGTCCCCCCACTGCCAGTGAGATCCTGGCTGTGTTTGACACAGAGGTCCCAGGCTGAAGCAGCAGAAACTCTAGACATAGAAGGAAAGAGAAATCTTTAATATGGTGGTTGATATGCATAGAGCTGATGTTCCTTGTGACAAGCTGGAAGGATCTCAAAACCAGCACAGTGAAATCAAACTGGTAGTAATTGTGTGACATTATTCACATAGCTGCTTTTGCTGTCTCAGCATGAAGATTAGGCAAGCTTTATGTAAGTATCATCTTCATTTCCATTTCCATATTGCATCTATGTTGCTTCCACTTTGCTTAGTACAGAAACAGGCACAAAACTTGGCAGTACAAATGTATTTATGTGTGGTAGAAAACAGCCAGCCATAATATAAAAATGCTATAAAAACATTATGTGACCATATAAGTCAGGCTTGTATTTCTTGTAAGTTACTTACATGTTTTAAACCAACCAGGATTTGGTATCTATTGCAAACAAACAGAAAGCACTTAATTAACAATATAAAACCCATAAGCAAAATAGCATGATTAAGAGGAAAAATAAAGTCGGAATCATTATCACAATATTGGGCAGAAATTAACTTCAGTTTTCCCCCAATTTGCTGCTGGCAGTAGAGCTCATGTTAGTAAAGAAAAATAAATTAAAAAAAAAAATCTAAAACCTACATTTATGCATGAAGTAGTTAAGGTAAGCTTACCTTATAATTTAAACCTCCCAGAAGCCTTACACTGAAATATGAATTTACTTCTTGTACAAGACTTTGAGTCGTACTGTTTTTATCTCTTGGGATTCTTCTTACTTATTTTTCTTCTCTGCTGCTCAGTGAAGCAAGTCATTAGCATTAAATTACTGTAATGGAGAGACACCAGATTTGGTGCATGTAGATTTTAAGGATCATGCTTAAAGCCAGAAGGAAGATGAATGGTTACTCAGCCTAGTCAGCAACAAGGAAAACTCACAAATCAAAGTTTAGAGGAACTGCAGCTGTCCATAGAGGTTGGGGAGCAGATAAGCAGATATGGCTGGCAGCAGATAATTTAAGAATATGTGTCCTCTTTCCCTTTTTGACCAAAAAAGGGCAGATTAAAAGGGGCAAAGTGATGGAGATACTCTTCTACCTTGTTGTCTTCAGCTGTGAAAATAATCTCCCTGAGACCCAAGTCACACAGGGAGAATTTGGAGCAGCTGTGTAGATTTCCAGTAGAATTATGTCTGAGTTACAGAAAGCATGAAAGAAATTAATAGTAAACTCCCTAATACATATAGTTTTAAACCCATAAACTTTTCAAGATGCACTTTTTTTGATCTATTCATTACCATTGGGCAAAAATCCAGAGACCAAACAAGACTGTTCTCTCTTCTTCGAGAAGAAATTAAGTAGTTGTTTTATGTACTTTACAGCAAAGATTTGCTACAATGCTTGACTTTGCCCAAGCACAAATCTTTCTCATAGTACTGGCAGCAAGAATGCAAACAAGAGCAACCCACTGTCCCCTCCCCCAGCCCCCAAAAAGGAAACCAAAAATTGTCAGTGAACAGACTGTGCCTTCAAACCATCACATCTGTAACTGCTCATTCCTAAATTTATAGTGATCAAGGACAAAAAAACTTGAGGAAAGTTCCCAGGAGAAAGTGACTGAACAATCAGAAATGCTACTCTTTAAGGACAAGTGAGATGAGGAAAGATGCTAGGGGTTTTCAAAGGTACAGCTATTTTTCTTTTAGATAACGGTTTTGGTGACTTTTCTTTGGACATCATGATTCTGTAAAGCAGTTCTAAACTGTCTGGTTATTATCTATCTCTGTTCTTCCTGCTGGTAGCATCTCCTGCCACCAATAGGAGCCAGTCAGACTTTGCCTTTTCCAGGAAAATATAAGTGCTAAGATGAAAAGTTTTATTGCATCTGTCTTTTTGGAGTCCTATCAAGCATTTATTACCTATCATGTCTTTTGTTTCCCTATATTTCAGCTTGTAGTTTGGGACATTTACAATGTGTTGAAATATGTGTTGCCATTAACAAACCTGCTTAGCTTTTGAATTAAAATGCAAAACTTGTTTTTTGTTGATTTTCTTGAATGCATACATTTCTTTTCCAGTTGGGAATATAGTAATCCAAAATAGAATGGGAGCATTATAAAAAATTATGGATAAAAAGAAATATTGCTTCTTCCACAGTTCCACAAAATCTTTTATTCTTGACACATATTGAAATCTTTTAACTGGTAGGAGCATCTCCTGAAATGTAAGTGATACAAGTGGATATAAGTGATAAAAGTGGATAGTAGTAAAACAGAATAGCAGTAAGTCAGACTAATGTTAAAAAATCTAATGTGTAATTTCACCTGCAAGAAATTTTGTTGATTTTAACAGCATAATATAGCAAGCTTTGCTATTTCTTTTTACTATTAGAGAATTACTAATGCTTATTTTGGAGGTTGAAGAGGTCTAATCCAGAAACTGGACTCTGCATCTACGGGCCACTATATTATGCTACTTGATGGAGCTTTGTGTATTGTAGAATCATAGAATGGTTTGAGTTGAAAGGGATCTTGAAGACCATCTCATTCTATACCCTGCCATGGGCAGGGACACGTTCCACTAGCCCGTATTGCTCCAAGCCCTGTCCAACCTGGCCTTGGACGCTTCCAGGGATGGGGCAGCCACAGCTTCTCTGGGCAACCTGTGCCAGGGCCTCACTGCCCTCACAACTGAGAATATCCTGATATCCAGTCTAAACCCACTCTCTCTCAATGTCAAGCCATTTTCCCTTGTCCTGTCACTCCAGGCCCTTGTAAATAGTCTCTCTCCATCTTTCTTGTAGCCCCTTCAGGTCCTGGAAGGCTGCAGTCAGGTCACCCCAAAGCCTCTCCTCTCCAGGCTGAACAATCCTAACTCTGCCAGCCTTTCCTCACAGCAGAGCTGCTCCATCCCTCTGATCACCTTGGTGCCTTCTCTGGACTCGCTTCAGCAGCTCCATGTCCTTGCTGTGCTGTGCCCTCAGGGCTGGATGTCAGGTTCAGTTCATTGGCCTTTCTTACCCCAACCTTACACAGCCTCATAGAGAACTCCATCTCCGTGCTCTTCCCAGGTCACCTGTTGTAGCTTCAACTGTCTGTGCATGTGCTTCTTGTCCTTCAGTTTGACCAGCAGTTCCCTACCCAGCCATGCTGGTCTCTTGCCTTCCTTGCCCAATTTCTTTCTCCTGTTTTTCCGCTGGCAAATTACCCAAGGTCTAGGTTGCAAATTGAGTTATGGTGTGAAAGCAACAGCCTGCAGTACTCTCGTTACACTTACGAACCAACCCCAGGTGGTAGCTATCTGCTCTGTGGTTTATTCTTTTCAGAAAACAAACAAACAAAAAAATTAAAGGGGTATCATACACCATTCTTACAATGAAAAACCTGGGTTTTTCCACTTTCAAAAATAATGCAAACATAGTAAAATTCATTTGCTCTTTCAAAAAGAAGCCTTGGCTCATTCAGACATCCACAATTAAAATATTGCCTGGAATTTGAGTTAAAATAGGGTTTAAACTTAAATAACAGCAAACTCACAGAAAAGAGGTCATAATATTAGCACAATAAAGATCAAATAGCTTAGTTTTAGTCAAATATACAGGCCTCTGACTCTGGGATTAAAGAAACATCTCTGTGAGCTGTCACCATGGCCTTTCTAAAAGCGCCTGCTAAAGACAATAACCTTGTGCCAGTAACTGAATGCTTGATCTAAGCAGGAAACCCAAAAACTGAAACATAAATATCTTCTCAACTGAGAAGGAACTGTCAAATTTTTGTTTTCCTTGGCAAAACACTAGCCCAGGAAGGATTCAAGTCACCCAAAATGTTTCATTGCTCTGAAAACAAGCATACATACCATTCTAGTCTGGGAGGCTTTGAGTTACATGTAGTCAAGCCAGGCCTCAAAACATTTCACTAAAAAATGTTAAAACAAATTTTTCAAGTAAAAAAAAGTATTGGAACAAAATTGTTCAGGTGGGGTTTTTGGTTTGATTTTTTTTTTTTTTTTTCTTTTTGGGGTTGGGGGAGAGGCAATACATGGTCATCCTGGTCTTTAAAAATGTTCTTCATTCAAGAGAAAAATTCTAAAAAACAGGTAATAACAGTATTTCTGTGCTGAAAGCCCAGGGCAAAACACTCCCAGTGGTCACTGCTGGCATGAAACAGAAAAAACAGTAATTGCCAACAGTTCTGACTGTGTACAGGCTGCTTTCACCAAGATTGACTGCAGAGCTATCAGCATGAAAAGGACTAAATGAACTGATACGTTTGATGTGCATAAGCTAAATTTAGTTCAAAGAAAAATACATTTAGGGTAGATAACTCCTTCTTGTCCTTCATGCATGATGACTATTGAAATAACCTGCTGCTGGTGTGACACCAGCAACAATTCTTTAAAATCAGTTTTCCAAGAAAAATACAGTGAACTAGAATAGCTTTCCAGCAGAAACAGGGTGTAGCTTTAGGTTCTAATTGGGAAAAACACTATGCACATACTTTACTTAGCATTTGTGAGTCACCTAATTGAAGCTAGATCTGTAGAGATGAGCAGTTCCAGGATGTGCCCTTTGGCAATGGTGAAGTAGCTCAAAATTTTGGAGGTGTTTTACAGCAGTTTTCTGCTGGCATCTGATTTTGGTTAGGATGGATAAATTCCAAATGTGTGCCTCTCCAGTGTGTTCTGGCCTTCAGTTGCTGCTTGTTCTAATGATTTCCTTCTCCAGTTCTTCGCTTTGCTGGCACCTTGTGCTGATGCCTCCTGAGCAGCTATCCAGACCTGCATCCTCTGAAGGATGGGAATACTTTTCTGATCCTTACCCTAAACTTATTTGTGGCCAATTGTCCATTTGTTCTTAAGCCAACATTGTACATTAGGTTAAGTAGTACTTTTACTTCACTGATGTCCCCCTTCAGTTCTCCCTTCCTCTGGCTTCTGTTCACTTTTGGATAGCACTTAATAAAATGGAGCTTTGCCAGGCAGGTCAACATTTTACTTCAAACGTGACCCTTTTTATGACCTCATATTTGTTTGGGTTTTTTTTCCCCAAAATGGATATTATTACTGTGAGAGTCTTGATGTATTGCAGAAATAATTGAGCACATTGACACATTTCAATAGGACAGATTTTAGTGTCATAGTGCAGATCTGACAGCTTTATCTGGCCTTACATCTCGTTCTTTGCCAGCAAGGTAGTCCCTACCCTACTGCCACACTAATTAATCAGCTCAGTGCTTTGTTGGGATCATTCTATGGATATCAGTTTCACAAAAGTATTTGCAGACTTGGCTTTTTAGCTAGAAAATAACTTGAGAGTGCACATTTCCAAAACAAAAGACTGAAAACTAGAGTCTAAATAGGGGCAGATTTAGAAACAGGTGTGCACTTTTTCAGGAGAAAAATATATGCTGTGACTGAAGTCCATACAACCACTGAAATAACTTAATCTTTGCATTTGAATTCCAGTTCAAAACTAGCTAATGAAATTCCTCCAGCTTTTAAGGTTAGACTGTAGAATTGTGATGGGTTTATTTATTATTTAATACTACTCTTGCCTGTCCAGGCCTCATCTAATATTTTAATTACTTGTGTAGTGGTTTTGATTTTAGACCCTCCTTGGTAACCAGATTGTAACTGAGGAAGTAGTCATCCTCCCAGTATTCCATACGATTTTCTACGTAAACCAGGGTATAAATAAGAAGGGGGAGAAGCCTCTTG
>VZRE01009507.1:16290-29363 GCA_013396775.1 Cephalopterus ornatus
GGGGGGGGTGTTCGGAGTCCCTTCTCCTGTGTACATACTATTCTAATTATATATAAGTATAAATACATGTGTATATTATTATACAGCTTTGGTCTGCTCATTTCGGCATTTCAGTAGCTTTTCCCTTCTCCCTTTCCCTTGCGTTCACAGAGGGGGTGGGGGGAGGAAAGGCTGCAAACTGTAAGGTTTGAGCATTCGGCAGAAAGGTCCAATCCAAACCGTTACAACTTGGGTTTGACTCTTTGTTCATATGTCACAAGGCATAAAGATTGCAGGGAGCCATCAGTCTGTGAAAGCAGCCTCATACCATTTTTGTCTGCTCAAACTTTCAGTCACGTAAGGTGGCACACCAAAAAATGCTCTCTGAATTCAAGTGCATTGTACTGCACCTGTGAAAGTCACAGGATGGAAAGGCCAACACATGCTTTAGTGTGTGTGCTCCCTCACCTGCATTCTTGCTCGGCTCTGTGACCTATTTCTTGCACTATCTGAGCTTCATGGATGCCAAAAGTACCCCAACAGACTGCAATTTGAGGATGCCAGCTCCTCTGAATGGACTCAAATGTTGCAGGGTGTTCTTCGTCACTCAGTTACAGGGGGACAGTCACCAATGACAGTCACCAAGATAAGGAGAGAGTGGCATTTCAATCTGCCCTGGGAAAGTGATGAACACCTGCAGTTCCTACTGAGGTCGAGGAGAAGTGTGAGTGCTCAGCATTTCTATTCAGGTCACCTTTTAAGCAAGTACTTTTCACAACCCTTTTTTGCAGTCACCTTTAAATTTAAGCAGAATCTCGACTTTCAGGTGCTTTCAGTCCATCTTATTTCCTTGGTGGTTTCACATTACAGGTACTCCTGGAAATTGAACAAGGGGGAGGTTGCAGTCAGTTCTGTTTAGAAGCAAACAAATATAACCTAGATCTGTTATCCATGCACCCTTGGAGGTGCTTTTAAGTAAATGGATTGAAAGTTCCAAAGAAAGTGGTGCAAGCCTTTTACACGACTTCATAACCTTCTCTAGAAACTGCAGTAAAATAAAAGGCTGCTCAAATGTAAACATATGTCTCCTTATTTTGTACAAGCTCTGCTTGCTGTCTCTTCTTGTTCTTCCCCTCATACTGGTGGGATGGGAGGAGTGAGCAAGTGGCTCTGTGGGTGCTTAGTTGCTCATTGGGGTAAATTCACCACAGCTAGTTAAAGAAAGGAAAAAACCAGTATTGAGCCTCTCTCTTGTATCAGCATCTTCCATTACAACTTCCTGCTTATAGTAGTACAGAGCAGTTATGAAGCAGTTTCCAAGTCCTTAGGATTTTAAAAGTATTCTAGCAAATTAAAAGCCTGCATCCTGCAAAAAAATGTTTCTGATCCATATTTTTGAGTTCTGCTGAATTCCTGAATTGCACATGAGAGTGAATCTTTGGCTGCTGAGTTAGCCTTTTGCAGTTAAACCCCCCAAAAATCCTGTGAAATAGATTATTTATTATTTCATCCTAAGAGATGGTGATGCTGAAACATCACACTTGTCTACTGATTTGTGTCTTTTTGCTGGTGCCAGGTTAGTTCCTGCTCAATTTCTTGACTCTTATTTACTCCACATGAAGATGGAAAGATAAATGCAGTATTTGTTTTCATGGTGTGGGGAAATGGGACAAAGATAAAGCACAGGCTGAAAACAGTAGACAGGTCGGATATCTGCATGAGAAATATTCATTAGCTTACACATTGCTCATAGCCTTGTCAAAACTCTCAAGTCCTACTGCTCCTCCAAGTCATTGCTGTAGCACTGTAATAGGGAAAAATAAAAAAACCGCTAAGGTGGTTGGAAATTAAGGGTATTAACTGGTGAAGAGATGAAGTTGCTTCCCCAGCCTTAGTTTCTGGACCTAAAGAGACAGGACTTCTACTGCCATGTGTAACGCACTGGGAGGAATGATAGTACCAAAGAGTTTAAGGATGCATGAGCCTTATCTGGTTCTGCTAGCAAAAAGAAAACACATAAAAGGATGCTGCAGAGCAGGTTTGACCAAATTCTACAGCTTACATGGGCAAAAATTGCAGGGCTAGGTAGTCTTACTGTTTAAATATTGACTTGTGTGATGAGGGTTTTTTTATTTAATGGCCTCAGTTGTACTGTTGTAGGTTTAAGTTCTTTCACATTTGCTATCTCAAATCCTGTTTATAGAAATGTGGGTGTGTGGGCTTGATGGCTGTTCAATCTTAACCTTTGCTTCAGCAGTTGGCCTTCAGGCACTCTGTTCTTGCAAGATTAATATTCTCTTAGTAAAAATAGCCTTGTGTGCATTCAACTCTATTTGCATGTGGATACCTGAAAGCAAATTGAAAATGGCTTTGTGGATATTACAAAAAAAATGTAACCCCCAAAAAACATGTAAACCCCACAAAGAACCCCAAAACCAAGCCAAACCAAACCCTAAAATAGCATACAAAATATGAATCATTTTCTGCTCCCTCAAGTTGTAAGGAAAGCATATGAATCATCACTCATTAAGAAGGGAATTTCTCAAGCGGCTCAGGGGCCAAATGCCAGGGGGCTGCACTGTGCAAAACACTTCCCTTTCTCAAGGCAGGCTCTACCACATCTGAATAAATGATGCAGTAGGTACACACAGATAGGGGTGGACACTAGCAGGAAGAGGGGAGAAAAGTCCAGGCAGGAGCTCTCCAGGGACAGCCAAAGCCACGTCCCGTGTGTGGTCCACATTCCCTCCTCAAAGGGGCAGGTCTGCATCCTCCAAGTAAACAGCTGACCTTGGGTAAAACGTCCTTCCTCCTGTGCTGACATTTGCTTTGTCTGCATTTTGCCTGCAGTGGCTGAGGAACCCAGGCCCCCATCATGAGAGGAGGACTCTCTTTGGAGATATGGTGTGCTTCTTGTTTATCACCCCGCTGGCGACTGTCTCTGGCTGGTTGTGTCTGCGAGGAGCAGTGGACCATCTGCACTTTAGTAGTAGGCTAGAAGCTGTTGGCCTCATTGCACTCACTGTGGCACTCTTCACTATTTACCTCTTTTGGACCCTCGTAAGTATTGGGTTTTTTATTTGACTCACAAGAATGAGAGTAAGAACAATCGAGAAAATTAATTAGGGAGTGCTGTAGAGGGTGTGGGCCATTGCTCACAGCGTTGCTTGTATTTACCCTCTGTACTGGTAAATGTGAATTACATCTGCAAGAAACCTCCTTGGTTCCACACCATTCAAGTTCTGTGGAAAACTAGAAAGGCAGTTTGTTTTGGGGTCAGAATTCTGAAATCTAACCACCAAAGTGGATAGAAAGAGGGAGAAGGGAAGTAAGGATTTCAAGACAGATGCTACAGGAGGGAGTTTCGTCAAAAAAGGTACAGCAGATAAAAAGGATTTAGGTGAACAACTTGGCTGCTATGGGGGATTCAGATTTTATTCTAAAGCAACATCTGGCCAATTTTACAATTCAAAAGCACTGGATATGGGTGCATCCCATGCCTTCCTCATTCCTCATGCTTCTGCTGCTGGTGGAAGTCCACAGAGAACACAACTTACATCAAGGTCTGTAAAAACACAGCTGCCTTTGCAGTGCAGATTAAACTGCATCTGCACCCCAGTGTGAGTCACTTGCGTGCCAATCCATCTGAAGAGCCACTTGATCCCTAGATCAGTTCCTGGCCCCAGTGCACTGACAGACAGTTGGCCTAGCAGAAATGAAGGGAACAGAGGGGACAGCTGCCAAAATCAGTGTTTATCAAGCTATGGTCTAGCACTTCACTGAAAACCCCAAGTTAGTGTTGAGTTTGAAATTTCACACATCTAGCTCTGGTGTGGGAAGGAGAAGAGCAGGGTGGATGCAGATGGGGAGCATCCACAGAAATCCTAGTGTGATGGTGTTGGGCTGTGACAGGAAAAGCTCATCCAGGCCTGTGCTGCCCTGAGTGGGGGCAAGCCCATCCTGTCTGTGTATTGTTGCATGGCCACTAATCCTACAGGGCCAGCATGCAGCCCTCCCCCTCAGTGGGTACAGGCACACTACAAGGCTGACCCCTTCCAGCAGTTTTGCATCAGTGCAAGGTTCTGAGGAGGTGACACTGAGAACCGCAAGAAGCCCCCCATGTTGAGCCCTGAGTAAGCTTGGAAAAGCGAAGATGATGGAATACAAAAACTCCCCGCTACCTCACAAGTAGCTCCAAAAAAGCTGTCAGAGGTATTGTCTCATTTACATGTTTGTTACAGGTGAAACCCTGTCTTGCCCATAGAGGACTGCAGGCAGCAATCAACAGCAGGGAAAGCTGAGTTTTGCCTCAGCTTTGTGGAGTTTCTCTTTTAGTTGTTTCTGATTTTCTGTGAAGCTGCAGCACTGCCCTGTGACAAACCATTTACTGCAGCAGTGAGGCCACACTTGTTCTTCCTGAAGTGCTGTGTGTAGATCATGTCTGTCAGGTATGCAAGGAAAGGTTGTTCAAATTTCCTTTGTGTATGGCTGTCTTAGAAACCCAAATGCTACTCCATTTACCTAAAACACTTAATTTATCATCACCAAAATTGTTAGAAGTTTTAAAAGGCAATTTTTAGTTGGATTTAATTAACCATGACACGTGGATTTATCTGACTTTGCTTGTTAAGCCTACTGCAGCACATTTACTTCAGTCCCAATCCCTGTCTATTGCATTTGCAGTGGAAGAGGCAAAAATCCCTTCTATTCACTTTATTACTTTTATCCCTTCAAAAGCATAGAGAGAAATGTGTTACTGGCACTTGGAGAACATGGTGATAGTGAGCCTGATATAAATGCATACCTTGGTTGATTAAATCAAAATACAGTATCTTTGATGTCCATTGAGCTGTGGACAGTTGTAATTCCACTCTAAACTATTATTCAGAGCAGTAGGAACTGGATGGGCCAAGGAAGCAGTGTATGCAGCAGGGAAAGGCAAGGGAGAAAGCCCTTCAGGACACTGAATCACTCAATGATTAAAGCTAGAAGGCTAATCTCATCAGAATTCTTCACCAGAACCTGTCTTGTAATTTTTTTACAAATGGGAGAATCCCGTATTGCTTACTTAGTTATGGCAGGGAATGTGTTGGATGCTGTGGGGTGAATTACACACAACATGGTATAATGTCCCTTTAGGTCATGAAAAAATTAAGAAAAACTTCATTTTATTTCCAGTAAATCAGTTTTCTTCTCTAAGGCAAAAGCTGGCTTACAGATTATTTACAAACCTACATTTACCCCAGTGAGCAGTAAACAGGAGAGGTGCTATTTTTAGCACCTGTCTAAAACAGATAGGTTACCCATAAGAAACTGCTGTTGCTTTTCCTCTGTATTTAATCACTGCAACTGATGTACACACACCAAAAGAAGCACCTGCTACTCCTGAGAAGAAAGCTCCAGACACAAAAAGGAGATTGCCATTTAAACTAAAAATTCAGGGCCACACTCCACTTTCTGTTGCCTGCAGGTCATCTTGATTCCTCTAAAATCAAATAGCAGCTTGGTGTAGAGTAGGATGTGACTCTTTAGCTTCCAGTACAACATAACTGCTGGTTTAAAATAAAGGCTAGATCAAGTTAGAAAGGTAGACACCTCCTTTGCTGTCTCAGTGAAGAGACCAAGAAGGCAGTTTAACGTGTCAAGGATCAAAGAAAAATCTAGGTTTTTTTTCAGAATCTCAAGAGTTTCTCATCCAATGTAACAGTTGAGGGTGAGTAACTGGGACTCCGCTGAAATTCAGCAGCTGACATCACTTGCAAACTGCCCCAGGCAAGAACCCTCTATAAACAAACTTAACTAGGGTATCTTGTGATAACTAAGCAGTTAAAGCCTGGCTTAACAAAGTAGCCATTACTCAAAGAACCTGATGTGATGCTACTTGAAAATTCAGTCTAAACTGTGGCTTCATTCTCCTGGAGCAGTCACTGCCTTTTGCATGGCATCCACCTTTGCAGATGTTTGGGTGTTTTTACCCCCCTCGATACACCACATGATTCCTGCTGATACTCAAGTGTCTTTTTACAAGAGATTCGTCCTTTCATATACAAGGCTCCACAGAAATGAGAAGCAGGATGCTTTACCTTCAGGGGGACTAGAGGGGAATGAAAGGTGAGAAATCAATTAACCTGTTTGAAGAGCTGCCTTTGCGAAAATGCTTAGTAAACAGAAGCTTTATAGTTTTCCCTCATTAACAGCACACAGCTGTATAAAGGTATAATAAAAAAAAAAAAATTTTTTTAGCCCTTGTAGGATGTTTTTGACAGGTAAATTTATTTAGTTAAAAGCACTTTTTTGCAATAAGGATAGATTCACTGCATGGGTCTCTCCTGCTCCCAGCTCAAGAACACTTCACCCAAAAAGTCCCAACCCAGTTTACAATTTGTTTATTTGGGTTTTTTTAAACTCCACACGTACATCATCTCACACAGATACAACTCCCACAACACCTGGCTGTCACTAAAATAAGTAGTAAAGTACTTTCTAAAAACATGGGGCCAAGCTATCTTGCACATCCATAGCAGTCAGGCATTCCTCTTCCACAGTAAGGTTGAAATTGGTTGGCCAATAAAAAAAAACTTCAGAGACAACAGAAATTGAGATACACACATTGTCAGATGGCTCACACTGATCTTGCTGCCTCTGTGCAATCCTGACTTTGTGCAGGGTCATATGTTCTACCTTGTAATGCTTTATTGCTGAATGCATCAGTTTAGGTGCCTGCAAGCCTTCACCATCTGTCCAGTTGCACTGTTTGTCAGTTTAAACCACAGCATGAAAGCATCCCAAACTGTGTCTGTCAACAACTCTCATTCTTGGGAAAGACAGAGGAAGGATGTCTGATTTTTTATAAAAAAGGGGAAGGAGAGGTAGGCAACAGCAGAAAGTGAGGCACAGGCTGCTTTCCTTCTCTGCTGTGGCAGCTTGGGGCATGAGTCACCTACAGGGTAGTTCTCATCTTTTCATCACTTTTTGCCTGTTGAGCTGCGTATCAATTTTTTTGTTCTGCCCAAAGGCGCTTTCCCCTCCAAGCCCCATTGAAACCCTTGGAGGAGCACAGTGACTGAACCCATCTCTGTTCTCTCCCAGGTGTCCTTCAGGTATCACTGCAGGCTCTACAATGAATGGCGTCAGACCAATCAGAGGGTGATTCTGCTCGCCCCAAAGTCTGCCCACATCCCCCACAACCAGCAGTCCGTGCTGGGCCTACAGCCTCTCAAAAGGAACTCGAAGGAGACAATCGTTTGATTTGGGCAGGTCTTCACAGGGGCCAAGCAGTAAGAATATTTTTGTTAAGCTCAGACACTGCCCAGAACCCAGGAATGTGCTATTCCCACCTACAAACACTTTGCAGAGGATTGAACCACTCTTTCAATCCAAATCATGGATGCTGCAATCATGTGACATTTGCTAAGCTGCCAAACTTGTTTATTTAGCAGGTACTGCATGGATTCTACAAACTTGTGTTAATTCTTGCATCATTGAGAGATGCAAACTTTTTTTATTGTTTAAAGTATTAAACTGTGGTAATTAAAAATGCAAAACGGGTTTTAAAAGTGCTTTGTTTTTATAATTTCATGTTCCTATGGTATTATTTCTTCAGGTAGCTAGACAGTAACAAATATTGCATTCTCCTTCCAAAAGCACAGCAACAGCATTCCCTCACTTGATTTTATCTGCAGGTCCATTATACCAGTATTTGGATTATTAAAGTTTGTCTGTCATGAGTTCTACAAATTGACATATTATTTAAATGCTATAAAGTGATTAGAAAAACATCTTCTCTATTTTCTGTTTGGCAGGGAAGGTCTGATAGGAAAATTCTTCAGTAATAAATTCAGTGTGTGCAGAAGAGAGAAATTACAAATTGCAGTAATCTTGCCCTCAAAAGTATTACGGTACATAGCACTCAGAAAAAAAAAAATGTACTTTTTCCATGCAGAAGCAACAAATCAGGCACCACATTCATCACTGAAGTGTATGTTCTGCTGGTATGAATTCAAACTCATCCAATTTACTCTGCATTTACACCAAGCTGAATTTAACTCTAAGACTTACTTTTGTAAGGAAAGCTCTGCGTACATAATGAATGAGATTCCTCAGACAAGTTTTAGGAACCAGGAACTCGTCTTGCATAAAAAGCAGCATTATTTTAAAGCTGCAGAATTTTCAGCTTGACAGCTAGATTTAGCAGAGTGTATGTAAACCCTGACCCCTCATGGTAGCACTGAGACAAAGGCATCTTTTAAAAAAAAAAAAACAAAACAAAACAAAAAACAATACAGAGCTTACTATGGTGACCAAACTGAATTTGGAGTGTAAAGACTAGACTTTATTCCTGCATGACATTATCAATTTCCCCTTGGTTTTATGCCAAACTGCTTCAACAATTCTTTACTCTCAGAAGACAAAAATGTAGATAGATTTATTTTAAATAATTACACAAAATTTTACTAGCAAATGCTGCTAGAACTAGAATTTGATGCAAAGCTGCTTTAATTTTTTAGAAATGTGTGTAGATGGCAATGCCATCATGTGCTTTGTTTTCCAAACTCTGCAGGAACTGAAAACAAAAAGGAAGACAGAGCAGGAAGGTTAATAATTTGTCACTCAAAGTTCAAGGTGTGGTATTATATGTGTTTACCATCAGACATGAACTTATTTGATGTGCGTGCTCTGTGGGACGCAAAAAGCTTAGTACACAAAGCCAAATCTGTTATCTTCTTTATTCTGTCTGTGGACCAGTCTAGCTGAAACCATGTTGTTTAATAATAGTCTTTGTAACTGTCAATTTCATGGGGATATAAAAATCAACTAACTATATAAAGCAATAATAGCCTCAATGTAACACAGAACTACTTTCACAGCAAGACATGTAGGAGAATCATGAACCTGTGTATCCATACTCATAATAAGGTCAGAGGTTGGTTGCATTTGGCCATGAATAACTGATTCTCTTCAAGAGAAAACTATGTAAGACTCTGAACACATGGATATCACAAAGTCTGTGATAGCCTAAAACCTGTAGTGCTTTTTTTTCTATAAACCCTATTCCCAAAGGTAACTTAATTATGTTAGTAGAAGGCTGAACTTGCCCTTCAGCAGAGTTCCAGGTTAAAAGAAAACCTGCTGCGCACAGAAATAAAGCAGATCCAGCAGGGTGAGGACACTGTCAGACAGTGTTTTAATGCCTATACCTTTACTTTAGTTAAGCTTTCTTCAGAACTGTTACTGCTTTTGCTTCTTTGGGAGATGCCCCAGAAAGTTGGCCCATGAAGGAAGTGTTATTCTTAGCAAGTACTATTGCTGGGTTTGTTTCGTGAAGCAAAAAATTAGGATGACATGGAATTAAGTGGCAACTAGAAAAGCAGTTATTCAAATAAAGCTGCATATTATATGCACAAAGATAATGACTTGGCCCAGCTCATCTGTGATATTTCAAGTTTTACTTTTTGTTTAAAGACAGCTTATCTGAAGAAGGCATGCTGCAGCAGCCAGAGAGAAAGGTATGGTTCAGTTTAGCAAACACATTACTAACTTATTTATGTGCTTGATGCAGAAGTACAGCAGAAGTGTCCCATGTATTTTCTTGAGGAAAAAGAAAATGTCAGAAAAGATCCAGTCACTTACAATTGCATTAAACCCATGGAAAAAGCATACTTGTATTCTTCCTTGTTTTTCCTAAAAAATAAGAACAGGGAATGGGAGATTACTAATTAGTCCCACTTCTGTTCTGAACTAAAGACTCACAGACAGAAGAATCTCCCTGATGAGATGCTTTTTCTTCCACTAGTTGAGGCTGTTGCCACACCAAGTCCAAAATTCCAGTAACCACTTTAAAACTGGATTATTACAGCAAATATCCTACAGCAGCAGCAATTCTCATTTTTGTCTGAATAGATGTGAAAGACCAAATTAACTGCAGCAGGAGCCACAGCTAGCAAAGCTCCTGGCAGTACAATGACACCTTTGTTATGCTATCCTTAAAGAGCTCCCAGCTAAGCAAAAAATAAAAGTTAAATAATGAAAGGGTGAGGGACCACCTTTTTTCCTTTTTTTTTAAAATGTCACTCAGTTTGCTTCTCAGCAACTTTAAGCTTTCTTCTCATGCAGCTGGCCTTGCCATTTACATTCTCTTTCCATGTAAGAAGTTATACAGAAGGAACAGTATTTCATCAGTATTCAAATCAGTATTTTACACTGCAGGTGATAAAAGCAGCCTATTATGGTTCAGTATAAATGGGGTGAGTGCAATGCTAAGTGAGGAAGTTTTACTTCTACACAGTCTTTTCCCCTGCAAGACTAGTCTATCCCATTACATAACGATTTAGAAATTCCACAGCTTTCTGTTCAGCTGGAAGAAAGTCATAACACAAGCAGCATTAAAGATACTTCAGGGCTTTGGTGTGGTGATTTTTTTCTTTACTCAGCTGTATAGTTCTACCAAACTGAGACCCTCAAACTGTCATTTACATTTCATTTATTAAAAACAGCTGTGCACCAGTTTCACAGTTCAAAGTCACACAGGGCAATGTGACAATTCAGCGCATTAAGGGACTCACAGCCAAAATGTGCAACTGGCCTTTGATACAAATGGATACCATCACAAATTGATATGAGAATAGGTAGTGGGGGAGGCACATGCACTAAAAGAGCTAAAGAAGCTCTCCCTTTTAAAAAAAAAAAAGAACTGTGAATTCATTTAATATCTTTATCTGTTACTTTTTATGAGACCAAGCTCCATTTAACACAGAACTGTTAACTAAACAAGCATTTTCCTTGCAAGCAGAATTGAGTATTGCCTATTTACTGCCAAATACTGATTTGGGGTACTCAAAACTATCTTTAAAAACTACTGCACAATGCAAAATCATAGAATCACACAATTCAGGTCAGAAAAACCCCTCTGAGATCATCAAGTCCAACCACTGACCCAGCACTGCCACGTTCACCACAAACCACGTCCCCAAGTGCCGCATCCTCAGATTTTTTGAACACTTCCAGGAATGATTATTCCACCACTTCCGTCGGCAGCATGTTCCAATGCCTGACCACCCTTTCAGTGAATGAATGTTTTCCTAATATCCAGTCTAAACCTTGTGCGGTGTTGCAGGGGGTTGTTGTGACCTGACACTTCCCCTTGTACCTCACACAGTTGGCCTCATCCCATCAATCCAGCCTGTCCAGATCCCTTGGCAGAGCCTTTCTCCCCTCCAGCAGATTGGTGTTGTCTGTGAATTTACTGAGGGAACTCTTGACCCCCTTGACCAAAAGATACTGAACAGAGCTGTACTGATGACGACACCACTTTAATCCATTGTGTTATTCCACATCTCAAATTTAGTTTCACATGCATTTCCCCTTAAGACAGCCTTTTCAAAAAATCAAAAAGTTACATCTTCAGGTTCTTACATTGTTTTCAGTCCTTCAATCTTTTACTGATTAACCTCTTACACCTGTTTGTGGCAATTCTTCAGAACATTTGTCTCCCTCTCTTTGATGTCAAAAGATACAGAACTGATTGTGGTTTTCTTCCAACTCTATTGTAAGAATACCAAATACTGTCGAAATAAAACTTGCCAAAAACCAGAATCAGTGTTGACATTCTATTTACAACAAGCACTTAAGAGCAACAACAAAACACACCACCTTCAAGAACAAGATGCTCCAGTTGCAGAGAAAACCAATGTTACAGTTTCATTCCATAACTTATATTATGGAGACAGTCAGACTTGCATGCCCTTAATTTTTTTTGCTTCGCAAAAGTACAAAACAACTTTTCTATGAAAATT
Organism: Cephalopterus ornatus; assembly: GCA_013396775.1. Lineage (NCBI taxonomy): Eukaryota > Metazoa > Chordata > Aves > Passeriformes > Cotingidae > Cephalopterus > Cephalopterus ornatus. Next base: position 28,062 of record VZRE01009507.1, read on the forward strand.
CCCATCCAAGAGTTAATCATTAACTGTAGGAAAATCCTATCAAACAATCAGATTATGCTGAAATGTGCCTTCCTTTATTAATTCCCAAATGGAACCTTTCTTTGGGATTAATCACACAGAGGAAAAGTCCTGTTCTTATGCAAACCCACTAAAGAGAAACTAGGAGAGGAGCAAAGGACTCTGAGCAATAAATGCACACTAAGCAAAACATAACTTTTGCCACAAGCCTGTGATGGATCTAGTCGAGTATTAAAAGTGAGTGTCCCAGCATTTCCTCAAGGTAAACAATCATATACCAGAAAGGCTAAATAAGCATTCACAGCCATCATACACAGCCTCCATTCCCTTTATAAAAAAAAAAAAAAAAAGATGAATATCAGACTTTCAAGACTGGGAAAGCACATAGGCAAATCTAAAACCTGNTTTAAAAGCTTTTATTCTCCATGAACTACTTGCTTTCTTTGCCTGGAGAAAAGTACTTCATAGTCAGTTACCACGTGTCCTTTCTGCACAAGCAGCAGTATTTTTTTCTTCTATTTGAAGTACCTGTACTGCTTACAGTGCAGCATGAAAATAAAAGGCACTGTTTCACAAACAATAAACATCCTTTTCAATCCAGGAACCCTCAAATTACTGTAATTACTAAAAATTACAGTGATGAGACAAATTTTCATGGAGAAACTAATTACTTAATTAATAAATTAATAATTAGCATCTATTGAACACAAAAGTATTTACATTATTACTTTTTCTTTCTGTAATTTGCTGTCTGCTTGGGCAATTATGATGAAGGTATATGCAGCACGGAAAAAGAAGTCTGAAGTAAAAGACAATTTTTAGCACAAAGTTACAGTCAACAACACTGTGAACTAATTTGTACCAATTTTGATTACACTGAGGTTTTTTCTAATGACCGCAATAAACTCAAAGAATGCAGTTTACAGGTTTGCTGCTTTGCTGTGAAACAGACCACAAATCAAACTTCTATAGAGATAGCATGAGCAGCCAGGAATGCTTTACCTTGCTGGAAGTGTTCATTGTACAATACTAGAGCTCCACAAATCACTTTTTTCCCTGAACAAATTCTTAATATGTTATCCACAAGAAGGATTGTATTTGAGCAGATACATTTCTGGCAAAGTTTTTTTTTTTTTTTTTTAGTTTCAAGCATTAAATTACTGAAGAGTTTTCACATGCAGGATGATGGAATTTGTACCTTATGTCAGCTGTGTAACAGATAGGTACCCAGGATAATCTTTATCTTTGCCAACCTAAAAATAACATTTACATGTTACTGTAACA
>VZRE01009508.1:0-18726 GCA_013396775.1 Cephalopterus ornatus
GGAGCGGGGCGGGAGGGACGGCGAGGAGGAGGGAGGGAGGGAGGGAGGGATGGAGGAGAGCGGAGGGAGGACGCGAGAGCCGGCGGAGGGAGGGAGGGAGCGAGGGACGGGAGAACAATAGGGCAGAGCCGGAGGATGGAGAGCGAAGGGAGGGAGGGGGGCCCGCGCTCGGCGGGCGCCGCCAGGGGGCGGAGAGGAGCCGGCGGGGATGGGGAAGGGAAATCCAGGGGATGGGGAAGGGAAATCCAGGGAATGGGCAGGGAGAGAGGGGGCCGGGTGCGGACAGACCGCCGGCAGGCACGGAACCCCGCGGCTCCCCGCCAGGCTGCGTTCTTCCTTCTCTTCCCCAGGCTGAGAAAGTTGGGGCTGTTCAGCCTGGAGAGGAGAAGGTTCCGCGGAGACCACGCAGCGCTGCCAGTATCAAAGGAAGCTGGAGACTGTGCACCAGGAGCTGTAGTGATTAGGACAAGGGGGCATGGGTACAAATTGAAAGAAAAGGGAAATTTAGGTGAGCTATACGGAAGAAATTCTTTACTGTGAGGGTGGTGGGACACTGGCACAGGTTGCACAGGGAGGTTGTGGATGCTCCAACCCTGGCAGTGTTGGAAGCCAGGTTGGATAAGGCCTGGAGCAACCTGGGCTAGTGGGAGGTGCCCATGGCAGCAGGTGTTGGGACTAAATGATATTCAAAGTCCATTCCAACCCCTTTACATTCTATGATTCTATGACAGACCCGTTCGCAGTCCCTTCACTGCTCCACACGTCAGTCTGACACCCCAAATAAAACACCGGTCACACTACAGTATTTTTTTTGAGGAAAAGCCATTGATCGTGTTCTGAACAGGCCCAGGCCAGGGGGAGAAAAGCTGAGTGTAGAGAGTTAAGGGGCAATTAAGGAAAAGCAGGACGAGCAGAGGTTCCCACGCTCCGCTGCGCTCAAGCGAGAAGGCAGAGCCAGGCAAAGGAACTCCTCGTGGCTGGGCATGACTGGGAACAGCCACTGTCCACCCACACTTTAATGAGACAGAGCTGCTAACAAAGGGATGTCCCTGCCTTTACAGGAGTCCTCATTAAAGCCTCCTGCAACTGCTGTGCTCCATGGCTGGGTTTTAATTTCATCTCTCTGCTCTGTCCCTTTTCTTTCTCCCAGATTTTTGGACTGCTTTTCAAGCCCACAGCTGTGAGCTGCCAGAGGGGAGACCAGGAATGGTTCTGGTTTCTGCACTGTGCCTCAGACCAGGAATGCTGGGTCAGCTTCTGGGTAGGAAGGAGCACTGGCTCAGTGAGCCTCAGATACTTATTGCCTCTGCCAGCTCTTCTTTCCCACTGTGGTTGCTGAGCACAGGTGACCATCCATCACTGAGTGACGTTCTGGAGCTGATTGATGAAGCTGTCCAACTAAAATGACCATGTAAGTGCAGCAGGTTTTGAATCCAGACAGTATCCATTCATTTGCTTCCTTCAGTAAGAGAGGTCCATATGGCCCTTAGCAACCCTGAAAATCCCATGATTAGAGCAAGCTGGTCAAATTAATCTTTTTTCTAGGAGCCAATAGGAGTGTTCTCAGGAAGTTGTATTTCTTTGAACACGAGTCTCTCATTCCTTTTATGTGCAAATTCAGGGTTAGGGAAGAGGCTGGCTTGACTGTAAGTCAGCTGTCAAACACAACACAGTGACAGCACACACTCCAGTAGCAATACAGCTCCCCACGTATTCACCCTCTGGCACAGACATATAGAGCTGGTTCCAGAGCCTCTGGCACCTTTACCTTCCTTTAGTTTTACAAAAAATACTGAAGAGTTCTCCTTTCTCTCACTGATGTACTAAAGGGTCTTCCCAGACTGGGAAAAAAAATAAAAAAAATCAAAGTGCAGAGATCAGATATGAGCCTTGGGAAGCAAAGAATTTATAAAGAGATGTGAGGAGATCTGAAAGAGAAAAGGGAAGCAAAATATTTGATCAGCAAACTTCTCTGAAGTTGTCTAGTTAGAGCAGGATTCTTAAGATGTGGGGATGTTTAGCTTTTATCTTGGAAAAAAGGAACCCTTGAACTCATCTTCAGGTTACGTGGCGACTGAGCTCAGCACACCCCTTGGGGGTACCTATTCAAAAATCTCTGAGCTGGTGCCCCTTGGAGTTGTGGAATCAGTTACTGTCAATCTGACTGCTCTGAAGTGGAGTCCAGCCTCTTCAAAGCCTCAGAGCACATCTGTGTCACTGTCCCACTTTGTTTGCTGAGATGTCTCTGACTCCTTGCACCATCTGACTCACTTCTCTGTGTGCAGGTGGGCAGCTGTGCAGTTCCAGACTGGGAAGTGGAGTTACACTAAATACTGTGGTGGAAAAAAAAGGGACTACTTATTTCTGTTTGCCTTGACCATGGGAGGAATTCCCACACTTTGGAGGGGTTGCACTCAGTTTCATGAAATCCAGTAAATTTCCACTGATTCTCTCTCTTCCTGGAGAAGGAACTTAGTCTAGATATGCAAGTAAGGAGCAACACAGATTTAGACCCAAACTGTCAGTATTAAAATCTGTGTCATTCTTGCATTAATTTGGTGGGGAGGTGGAAGAACAAAAGCTCCAGGTTGACACAGTATGGTTTGGGGGGTTAGTGCTGAAGTCTGAGAACTGCCACAGACAGGCTGAGTGCCAGCAAGCACTGGAATCAAGCTGATAAGAGAGCTGAAGAGGCTGTAGAAGCTGTCATTACAGACAGCTGAATATTCTGAGCAAATACCTGACAGCTGGGAGATGATTTGACCACACTGAACACGGGAGAATTGGGATGTGAGGTGCTGTCAGTAAAGGTCTGGGATCTGAAAGCTGGGGGTGCCCCATGGGTGCTAAAGTCAGGACAGGGAGACAAACACATGCCACCCACTTGCTGGGCAACTGCACTGCCAAGGTAGAGTTTTTGTAAGGCTGGATCAAGGAGGTCAGTTTTTATTGCCAGTGGATGGAGCTGGCATTACTCCTTGCCCATCTCGGCTGCTCCAGGCTGAGGTAGGACATGTCTAGTGGGCTATTTTTCCCTACTGGTGTATCAAAATGTTTAATCAGAGATGTTTGGCAACTTCTCCATTTGACTCATGCACTATGTGAAATAAATATTTTACATCCTGCCAATCTAGTTTCCTGAACTTGAAATATGAAACATATTTGCCTGTTAAGAATAAATAGTTCAAGAGGAAATATTTCATTGAATACCACAGGCCATGGCTGTCATTTGCAGGATTTCTTTTCAATCGGCTGCTTTTCCATCAATGTCACTTCCACTTACACAGAAAATTGTAATCTGGTGTCAGAAACAACGTCTAAAGAGTGCATTCCCCAGGGCTGACGACCTTATCTACAATTCTGGTTGTGTTCCAGAATATCACAGCAACATTTTGAGACCCAGCCTCTCAGAACAGTTTCACAGAACAATTTCTCTTTATAGTATACACAATATAATAGCCCTCATTGAATATTTGGCTTCTTAAGAGGAATACTGTATTTTGAATCAAATCCTGTTTCCCACTGATTGATTAACAACATAACAGATGTGCTTTATCAGTTGTGTATTCTCTGTAAGTGTCACAAACAACAGCTAACAGGCAGCAAGAATTAGCTTATTAACACTCTTGCCCCTGAGAACTTAAAAATGTTACTTAAGAGGGAATGCAGTTTTCCCAGTCTAGCTTAATTAGGTATTTTTTTTACTGCCTTTTCTCTAATCTTTTTTTTTAATGATAAAAAATTAAACAAGAAAACAAAACTTAGAAATTTTGGGGAAATGTTTCTACAAGCTACAAAGGCTCTTCCTTTGAAATTTTCTAGGTGCTAAAGGACCTCACCTCATAAAAGTTTTAGTGGTTTAATTTTACATAGTCTGAATGCTCTAGCTCTATTTCAACAGAACTCCTACCAGATTATGAATTAGGCATGACCATAACTCTGCTAGATGAGCAAAACTGGACTTACCTCAAACACATTAATGCCTTATTTGTTTCTTTTACAACACACGTGCTACCCTCAGAGACACCGGTCAGGAAGTTTTAAGGACAGGAAGAGAATACTCCACTTGAAAAACAGTATCCCCTAGTACAAATCACAATCTCAAATGGTGTGTGTAGGTGAAAGCAGGCAAATTCAGCTGTTATTTGCAACTATAGAGCCTTGATGTAGTCAGGATTGTGCTCACAAAGACCAAACTATCTGTTCTCCCGACGTTATTGCTAAAATTAAATCAACCCCTGAAGCAGTTCACATAGAACCGATTCACTGTGAATTCATTGGATCGAACGCTGTTTCCAGGCGCTGCCCTGGTGTTTCCAGGGACGGCACCAGGAGCTCCGAAGCCAAGGCCAGTGTGTTCCCAGGGCATTTGGAGGTCTCCTTACTCCACCGAGTGGCCGGTCATCCCACTGCACGTCTGTCCCAGCCCAGGGAGTGCACGGCTGGCGAGGTGAAGCAAGAAAAACAGTACACAAAGCAGAGGTGAATGAATAGTACGGGATAAAGCCTTATTTCTCCCTTTCCCAGTAAGTCCCACAGTCCTCCAAATGCCCTGGGGCCAAACCTCTCTTTGGCACACCCCAGGAGCCTCCCTGCTGCCTTAGGGAAGGGACAGCTACCTGTCCACTTTTCTCTCTGAGCAGTTGGGCAGAATTACATTGCGCTCAGATTACCACATGCAGTGGCATCTGGCTACCTCTTGAAAGCAATGAAATGTTTAAAACTCCAAAAGCCGGTGTAGCAGCTACAGCCAAGCTATTTTCAACTTCCACCCCAAAAAGAACTGTCAGGTGACACACAGATATTCCTCTCTGAATCTGAGCAAACCACATTAACAGACCTAAGCCACAAATTCCTGGAGACCATTTTTGCCTCCTTTCCCTCCCTCCATTTATTAAAAAGTAAATCATTCATCTAGAAAATCACTTAGCTGTAACAGACTGAGGATGCACCAGCCAGTGTATTTTCTTTAGCCTAACTCCCCCACAGCACAGCATATGAACTGTCCAAAGTTCTCACTTACTGCTTCAAATAAAGTTTCTACAATTTCTTTAATTTTGTTCTATCCAAGATGGACCACACAACATCTGAATAAACACATTCCATCTGCAGTTTTACTACAGCACACTACAGGAATGTAATACTGCTGTATTTAGCAAGCAGAAATGGGACAGAATAATAAAATTAGAGCATGATATACCACACTGATGCTAATGCCAAACAGTGATCACTTGGTGTGTTTCAAAACAGACTGTGTGAGATGAGTCCCAACTCCCGGAGTAGTGGAAGATAAAGAACAAAAATATTTATACAGGAGGATGTAGGTGCAGCATCATTATCACTGTGACCATCCACGGACCAAGTTGGCTGTGGGGCTAATGGTGCTGAGCAACAGGCTGTTCCAAAGACATGCTGCAACCAGCTTGTAGAGAAACAGCCCTCAGAGGGACACTTTAGGAACAGAGAAGCAATGAGAAAAGCACCTTAACCAGGCTGGTTCTAGCAGCCTTTATAATTGCCTTTGAAAATGATTGTGGTAGGCATTATCAAATCTACTGACTGCAGCTTGCAGATGGAATTATTCCAGCTCTTAGGCTTGGATGACTCACAGCATTTTAAAACTGACACAGCCCTGGCCAGAACAGTATCTACCTATAAACCCCCTGCATTAGGCCATTCATACTAACACACCTCTAGTCCTGCACATTCCAACATAGTTCCCTCCTACCTCAGTCACCAATCACAAAGGAAAAAAATCCCCCCCAAGCATTTGTTCCTCCGTAAGAGCTAAAACTGCTCTTTAACTACCAAATCTATTATATGGCAAATGCCGAAACCAGGTTCGGAGAAAGCTTGTGAGGGTGAACTCCGCTCCATTCAAATTCTTACTGTTCCTTCATCGCTGTGGGCCAGATAAATTACTCCTTTCCCGAATCCCTTCTGGAAAAACCATTAATATATCCGAGAGTTCAGAACTGATGCACACAGACTGTGCTGCCATACATCAGAATATTCACAGCATAAGAGACACAACACGACAGTGAAGAAGTGCTCCGAGATTTCCATCTTGCCTCCGTGCACAGACATTCTCCTTCGCTTGTGGCTTTGAAAGAAACTTCTCGATTTCTTTCTCTGGCTTAGAAAAGGTAGATTGTTATAGAAAGCCCAAACTGCTCTTGCTGAAGCAGCAGTGGTGAATTATTAATTTTTAACACAGATTTGTTTTTATGAAAATTATCTTCAACTGATGGTGAGCAAAACAAGTCAGTGGCTGTCAGGGCTACCTGTGCAGTCAAAGCCTGCAGCTGCAGGGGATGAAACACAAATGCTGGGCTGTTTTCTCTTGACTGACCCAGCATCTGTAAAAAAATCTTATTAATATTTAGAATGACTCACTCTAAAGGATTTGCCAAGTGACTGCCCTTATCTGGAAATGACACACTGCATGAAATCCAAATGGACAAAGTATGTCACTGCTAATCAGATACACACAGCAGGACTTGAACTCCTTTCAAACCAACTGATTTCTTACAGCCTCTGCTGGACAGGTGACCTACCTTTGTGATGATCTAGACCTGTGACACACCAGTGACAAAGCCTCTGGTGAGATAAAAGGAATCCTCCTTGATATTAAAGGATATCTGCTTTTTTGCTGTTTGCATTTGAATGGACACTATTTAAAGGCCTGTCTCCACGGGCAAGTATTTTTATTCTAACAAGTTTAGATCTGGCATAGCCCCTAAAATCAACAAATCACTAACACCAGCCTTGTTGAAACCATCCTTTTTTCCTCATAAGGCATCTCTCTGCCAACTGAAAAACCTGCAGAAGCTGAAACAAAGCAGGACAAGAAACAGATGTCTCAGGCCTATGACTGAGCACAAGCTCTAGGCAATGTGACTCGATGTCCCAGTTGATAAAGAAGTGTAAGAACAGCACTAAGTTGTGCTTTCTGAAAAGACCATCTTCTCAATTCTTTTCCCCTATCAAGCCCTATAGTATTACTTGTTTAGGCATAATGCAAAATACTGTATATAACAGGATTGAGGACTACAAGCCAATTCAAACTGCTGCCATGGTTTAACCCCAGCCAGCAAACAAGCACCACAAAGCTGGTCCTGAGAGAATCTGAAGGGTAACAGTGAGAAAACTCATGTGTTGAGATAAAGGCAGTTTAATAGGAAAGCAGATGCTGCACACACAAGCGAATCAAACCAAGGAATTCATTCAGCCATCCCAGGAAAACAGGGCTCCATCACATGTAGCAGTTACTTGGGAAGAAACACCATCACTCCAAATGTCCCCCCTTCCTTCTCCTTCCCCCAGCTTTCCCTGCTGAGCCTGGCACCACACGGTCTGGGACATCCCCTGGCTCAGTTGGGGTCAGCTGTCCTGGCTGTGTCCCCTCCCAGCTCCTTGTGCCCCTCAGCCTTCATGCTGGGCAAGGAGCAGAAGAGGCCGTGATGCTGTGACAACACTGCTCAGGGACAGCTAAAACATCCCTGTGTTATCATCATTGTCCCCAGCACAAATCCAAACACAGCCCAGACTATCTAGTATGAAGAAAGTGAACCCTATCCCAGCCCAAACCAGCACACTGCCCAGGCTCAAACATGCTGATTTGCTTGGCAAGTTACTTAAAAATATTCCAAGAATGCAGATATGCACACTTACACACTTCCAGCACCCTCCTCTTGTTCATCCAAAAGCCAAAACAGAAAAGATCTGATAATCAAGCAGTGAAATCAATGTGATGCTGAAGAGAGATCAATTAGACCTATTTATTCCAACAAGTGTTTAAAAAAATAAATCTGGATTTGCATTGCTAAAGTTCTCTAGAATACAGTTCAAGGAGAGAACACAAAAAAGGAAAGCAATTATTAGGTGCCAATTCTGCAGCTGCTGGGTGACTGCATATGTGTTTACACAGCATTATGCCTCAGTCCTTGCTGAGCCAATGCTATCAGGCATTTCAGCACAGTTTCAGTTGCTGAAGTAATTGAAGGGTTGCTATTTATTTAGGATTCTGACAGCTGGAACGAGCTGTTGTGCCTCCTATCAGACACCAATAAACAGCACCCACTTTGAGCTCTGTAGCAGAAGTGATGTCTGACCAAGTCTGTTCTTAACTAGTATATAAAAAAAATGTTGTTTCAAAATAACAGGTCTCCGCAAGACTTAAAAAAAAAATCTTTAAAAAATATAGATCAAGATTTTATATACCCTTTTTTTAAACACTGCTATTATCTCTCAGAACTATGCTATTATTGTTCATACAATGCTCCTTTCCACTCTCCAGGCTAAACCCAGAAGGTTTAAAGTGGCTTCTGTCCATTAGGACTCTCTTCTGTACAAGAAGGGGCATTAACAGGACTCCTGCTTCAGCATAGAGGAAAGCAGGAATTCCTGCTGGTTGTGCTTTAGGTGTTGAGGCTAAAGGCAAAGTTTGAGTAACAGTTATTAAAGAGAATGAAAACAAGAAACAAATGGCCACATGAAAAAGGTCAAATCCTCCTCTGGGGGGTGTTTTTCTCTCTCCATAACACAGGATCCTAAATCAGGCCCCCCAGCAAGATGAGATTCCTCTAAGGCAGGTCCTGGGGTCTCCATATCTGCAGCTTGTAATCCAGCCAGGTGACTCAGAGGCCTGAGGACAAAGGAAGGAACATTCCACCGCCTCGTGAAGCAGATCAGCTCTCAGAGAGGAACACAAAGCAAATCTATCAGGGGTCAAATCAGTTTTAGTCTTGGTGTGTGAACAGAGAAGGGAGCATTCAGGGAAGGGCAAGAGCACAAAATCTTTCCAAGTCAAAGGACCAGAGTTAGTTCTTTATGACAGTGGACTTCCCTCAGAGAGTCATTTATGAACAGTATTAAGGCAGCAAGTCACAGCTTAAAAATTCAAAAGCCGACAATTCATTCAAGGAAAAAAAATGCCTTTCCATGAGTGCTTGTGCACTTTATCACAAGATCAGAGAGGCTATGTGTCCACTGCTCCTTCTTCAGCTCCGGATTCTGGACTCACTCCTCAGGAGCCCTGGGGCTGGGCAGGAAGCCAGGCCAGCTGGGCTCCCCTTCCCTAGAGCTGCTGCTGGGTCACCATCCTGAGCATTTTCAGCGCCATCTCCCCTTGGTCAGATGGTACCTGGCACAGAGATAAGCACAAGGTAAGCAGCTGCTCTGAGGAAGCAGACAGCAGGCACAAACCTTCTGTCAGCAGTTTCTTTGGTGCCCCCCACCCCAAGAAGGTCATTATTTACCATGTGCCCAGCCTTGAGAATCCAGAAGAAAGCGAAGTTCTCATAGGCCTTGTGGAAAGCAGCTGTCTGGGTGGATTCTGGACACACATACAGTGCCTTCCACCTTTTCTGGCTGAACTGGTCCAAACTGGGCCATTTCAGTTTCCGGATCCATGCTTCCTGGCCTGGAGGAGATAAGGGATATGTTTGATTACAGATACTGACACAACAACTTCGGAGTCCAGTTCAGCTGGATGCCCACTGTACAAGGTACCAATACAGCAGAGTGAGCAGAAAGTCTCTGTGTGCTCAGGTTCTAAAAACAATTTTGCTATGCCTAGGAAAATAATCAAGGCTGGTTCAGGACAGGCTGAAACAACTCAGTGGAGGGAGAAGGGGAAAGCAAACACTGAAGGCGTATATGAAATGGACTTATGATTGCACAAGTTAAACATGTGCCTCTTAGAGGCTCTGCTGCCCCAGAAATTCCAGCATATTTTGCTTTACTCCTCAAACACTCCTGCCATGGAGAAGGATCAGCCACACCAAGGTCCCATCCTGGAAATCAAGAGACACTGTTTCTGTGTTTGTTAGCCTGGAAAGGCTGTTTTCAGGTGCTGCTAGAGAAGGTGGTCAAGACAGAAAAAAAAGACAGGATACCCAGGACACCAAGGATGACAAAGCTTTAGCCCACCTCTGAACTACTGGAAGAATTTACATCTTAATTGCAGTTCCATTTTAGCTCAAAATGTGGTAAACTGGAGCACCACTAACTGCTAATCTGTTTTGATGGTCTAAATACTGTTTCCTGGATTTATTGATTGCTGTATTGTTCATGAAGGGCATCTGAATACCTAAGTGGGCAGAGACAGACACGGAATAAAGCCTTTCACAATACAGGAATGTGTTTGGTGGTCTGTGATTGCAGACAAAAGAAAAAGTGAGTGGAAGGGAGCAGGGCAGTCTTGTAGCACAAAGCACTTCAGGATCACTTGGCCTCCCTCCCAAACTGCCACTGGACCAAATCTGCATCTTGCAAGCAGTGAGGGACAAACAAAGCCCAAGATGTGCAGGAGCCTACATGTTACTGAGGGCAGGTGTGATCACTCTTCAACTGCACCTCCCTCATTAATTACCAATATTCTTCATTTATGAACAAGCACACACACATACACACATATATATGCATCTATCCAGAAGAGTTAAGTGAATTATTGGCTTCACTGAAACAAGCAATTACTAATGTTTCAGATCCATTTCTCAGCAGCATAACGGAGGTAAAGGATTTCCCTCTCTCAGAGGGATATTAGCAAAACATACTAAAAGCTGCTCATTTATGCCTGTAGTGTTTAAGTGTTGCCAGTCAGAAGATTTGCATAGGACATTGGAGAAATCCAGGTACCAACATCCTGGCAACTTCACATTCTACTCATTACATGTTCTGTTCCCAACCCCAGCCAAGAAGTTCCTTACCCATGGTGTCAACAATGAGATCCAGCTGCCCATTATAGACTGTAACATTAACGTTGGCTGCCAAAAGCTGATCAACAACATCAATGACAGGTTTCATGAAGTCCTCAGCCATGTTCTCAAAGACCTGTCTGGACTGACCTGGTTGGAACCAGAAAGACAAATTTTAACTGGTGAAGGATGTCATCCCCAAGCTGGTAGGGAAGCACGGGCTAAAGGTTCTGAAATGCAATTCACAGCAGCATAAAAAACAAGTCCTAGCCCAAAGTGGCAGCCAGTGATTTATCAGTTTGAGGAACCAAAGGGGACCAGAAAGCAGCCAGGCTCCCACTGGAGCTCACAGACAGCACTGTAGCTCCTGGCTCCTATTTACACACAGAGGGTGCTGGCATCCATCAGTCCTTTAAGCCTTCCTTTCTGTTTTACACCCTCTCTTCTGCACAATGCATCATCACATGATACCAGACTTTCTGGCAGAGAAAAACTGATGGCAATTTCAACAAGATTGCATGAAAGACAGAAACCAACCGCTGAGATACAGTGGATCTTCTGGCTCACTCCCCTTGTATTTTTAGTTACTTGGCTGAAGACAGATACAAGCAGCGGAACTGGAACCAGCACCACATCTGCCCTATGACATCTTCATTTCTGAGAATAAGTCCCCTTCTTAGCCCCCAAGGATACTGACAATGGAATGTGACCAATTGCTAGAGCATCTTCCCACAGGCTGCAATACTCTGAACAGCAGTAATGGACTCATTAGGTGCACAGGAATGTACCTCCCCATTTCACACAGTCAGGGATAATCTTCAGCTTCTTTCTGATGGGGCCATTCATCAGTTCATCCAGGCTGTCCTGGTGCATTTTTCTGACATGGCGCTGGTAAAGTCGCACTGGAGAAAGAGAGAACCTGTTGATCAGTGTCACATCTAAGACAGTCATCTGCACAGGTAATTTCAGTGTCACATCTAAGACAGTCATCTGCACAGGTAATTTCAGTGTCACATGTAAGACAGTCATCCTGCGCAGATAATTTCAGTGTCACAGCCATGGCCAACAAACACTGTTCTAATGAAAATGCAACACCACAGAGAGAGATTTGCTTCCTTTTACTAGAAACCACTGAACTCTAGCCTTATTTAGGTCAGGGGATGATGTGGCAGGAACCCAACCATCCATATCTACTTTTGGCTAACACAGCATTTTTTCAGGAGCTTTTCTGCTTTAGCCACTTGGTACAGACAGAACTTCTCAAATGACCAGTTATTTTTGAGCTGCAATGTTTAACTTTTGGGAGTTAACTTCACCTTCCCTGATGAAGCCACAAGAGATAAAGAGCCTGAAAGAAACTCTACATATGTGTGTTTTTCACACTTATGCTCAAACATCGTGGAGCAAAAGTCTAATCAGACTGTTTATACTGATGAGACATTTCTGTGTCCTAGCTTGAAGACAGAAATGAAAGACAACAAGAGGAAGTAACTTCAAGGTCATAAAAATATGTAGCAATTATACTGAGTGCTTCCTTGCTGTAATTTGTGCAGGACATATAGGTGGAGGTGTAATCCATAGGGTTGTTCCACATTCCTATCTGTCTCTATTTATGCAAGAGCAAACAAGTTCTGCTCAGGAGAATATCAACATCCATTTTAAGGATGTGCTAAATTGAGGCTCTTTCCACTATCAGAGCTGAAGGTATGAATGCAAACATAGGGCCTCAGAAGCTTAAGCATTTAAATACAACTTACTGAGATGGAGATTTTCTTGTTCAGCTGATTTCACTTCTGGAACCTCCTTAGTCATGATGTTATAGAAGTTCACGTTGTCTGTGTTCTGAAAACACAAGATAATTTCAGTAACACTAACAAAATCACTTCTCAGATATGAGGAACAGACTACTCTGAAAAAAAAAAAAAAAGAGAGGTAAGTGAATCCTAAATAAAGGACCCTGTGACCTGCCACTTTACCAGCACTTCAGGAAGATACTTATGGAAAAGCCCAGGTTCTACATTTGCTTTGCAAAGTGAGGAAGAGATTCCTCAAGCCTGTATTGCTCACTCATGGGTTGTGCCAGAGATACTATTTACTCCTCCAAAACAGATGGGAAGCTACGGGAAGCCTTACACCCCACAAATGACTGTGGATTCTCATTACTTGTTCCAGAGAGCTGCAGTGCCAGGTGATGCTTTCAGACGGGCTCTGCTGCCACAGCCTGGTGCTGCCTCAACATCCTTCCAACCCACAACCCTCCAAAATCTAAAACGCTTCCTCAAGAATGTGGTGGTAGGTATGAGCCATCGCCCTTTTGGAACTGCTGGCATCTGGATGTGCCCAAGGATTGTAGAACGGCTGTCTGTATCCAGGGGATGAGCGCGATCAGTGTTGCCATTACAGAAGTTACTCAAGATTCTTAGAGCCCTGCTTTGCTCAACCTTTTGACTTGTACAGTTCTGATGCATAAGGCCAGAAATCAGCTCACAACAGCAACCCCAGAAGAACTGCAGTGCCTTCACCTGCCAGCACCATCACAACTGGGAGGAGGGGACAAGGAGACTTGAAGAGAAAGGTAAAACAGGAACCACAAGTTTCTTCCAAAACAGCAAGAAGTGAAACCAACTGTGTGGAAGGCACTGTCAGTTATGAAACAACAACAACAAAAAAACCAAGCCCAAAAAAGAGCAAGAAAAGGAACTGGCTCCAGATTAGCCTTTCTGTTTGTGGCAGCCAGAGTCTTACCTGTACTAAGGAATGAGATGTTACAAAGAATGAGATTTTGGAGCAACCTTTCAACAGGAGAGACGAGCAAAACTTTACCAATCTTCTAAGCTGGAACTTGCTAAGTAACAAGATGTGACTCACAGTAACAGCACATAACTTGAAGTTCCCTTGCATCCTGTGCACCTACTGTAGTTCTTCAAATAGAGATCTGTGCTTAACTTGAAATTTGTGTCTTGCTGGATGCAGCTTTCAATATTCAAAGTTTTCAAGGAGATATAGCTCATTTAATGTGAAATTGGGTTCTCTGGAAATCAACAGGACTGCTTGCATGCTAAATATTAAGCATCTACTTAAGTGATTGCCAGGTTGAAACCTTGATGCAATACAAGCCCATGAGAGCTGCCCTACCCACTGCCTCTCTTAATCACATAGTGGTGCACAGCACACCAACAGCTCCTTTACATCAGCACTGGGACAAAATAAATACTGGCAAAAATGACTGGGCAGGGGAATTCCTGCCAACCCAGTTCTCATAAAAAGAATAACCTGAAATCATGTGCCTCCCCAGGCACCAGTTAGTTACTCATGTTCATCAAAGATCTCACCTCTTCAATGACACCTTCAGCCTTGCCCCAGAGCTCAGTGGCCAGCTCATACTGATTTTTATTTATTGCATCCATTATTTCTTTGGCAACAGCAGTCACCTCTGCGAGACCATTATCATCAAGGAGAGACTGGAAAGCAAACATAAAGGAGGACAGCTTTAATTGTGATTTCACATTCATTTATTGCTAACAGCCTCCACGCTTTCGAGGTTTTGGTCTGGGTAAGAGGCAACCTTAAAATTCAACGTTCATTTATACTGTATGGCAGCACAAGTGATCAGATGAGGAGCAAGGGTTTAAGAAGGTACTTACAGTGCTGTAAAGGTAGGGCCCCCAAGACAGCACAGAGTCTAAAGAAACAGAACAGATTTCAAATGTGGAACTTTCTGACGTATGATTTAACTTACTTTGCTTTTATTGTAGCAATGCTGACCGTGACAAAAATTTATGGAGATGAATTGATCAGTAAAAAAGTACTGTCAGCTCAGTTTAGCCCTAAGGTTATTACCACAGAGCAGGTTCTTTACAAAGCCTGAAACATCATTAACCCCCAAAAG
Source organism: Cephalopterus ornatus (assembly GCA_013396775.1). Lineage (NCBI taxonomy): Eukaryota > Metazoa > Chordata > Aves > Passeriformes > Cotingidae > Cephalopterus > Cephalopterus ornatus. The sequence goes on from VZRE01009508.1 coordinate 14,590, forward strand.
CATTAATCAGTGAAATCTATTCACTTAAGGCAAGAATGGCATTTTTGACTTCAGGTACTCGTGGAATGATTAAAGGAACAAACAAAACAAAACAACAACAAATCACCTACAGTCTGAGGATTTCAACATACCCAAAGGAGAAATCCACGAGTCTCCAAGAGCAGTCCCCATAAAATTGCACTTTATTGTTCCTTTTTGAACAGCCTGGGTAAATAACAGGAAAAACAAACCCAAACAAAACCACAGCTTTTAGTTATATATTCATGACTCCAGAATCAGTTTTCTTTAAGTGAAAAAGGTAAGTACCATTGTGAATTAGGCATCAGGGACAGTGTATTCCAGAATATACAAGAACTTGTAGAACATCACATTTTCAAGTGAAAAGCAAACTACATCCTCCAACTACTTACCTTGTGCAGCTCTAAGGCAATGCCAGCAGCCATTTTACCTCCATAAGATTCAGAAAATATGTAGAATGGGATGGTCTGGGGAGAGAAAAGCCACACACGTGGGCAGAGGGCAGAAGACACCTCCAACCACACCCCACAGAACCCAGGCCCTGGCTGTTCACCTCTCACCACCAAACACTCACAAAGTGTTTTCCTTCTGCTTCTCAGATCACTCAACAGACAACAACCCATCCCAATGCTTATCTAACTAACCCCAAATTGAAGACACAACTTCTGAATTGTGAGGAATAAGAGGCAGTGATTATACCTACACTGAGTCCCACCAACCCCTACCCAGCAGCAAGCACTGCCCATCTGGAAGCATGTTCACTAATTCTTTCTGAGTTCCATTTAAAAGCAAAGAAAAAGAAAATGCTAGACAAGAATTCAATTCACTTACCTGGAATTCTGTTCTGCATGAGAAGAATTCTCCAAGGAAAACCATCATATCAGAAACTACCATGGAAAGGTTTTTGGCAAACAAGCTACAGTCATCCACATAACTGAATCCAGTGCCCACAGGATTGTCCACAAATAAGATACTGGCTGCCTGCAACTGTATGAGCAGAAAGAAGGTTTGTATGAAACCTCAGCTCAGCCCCAGCAAAGAACTTCAGTTTTGATGGCACAAATGATTAACTGAAGCAGCAAATCTCTGGAGCTGAAAGAACTTGCAGAAAAATTAGGTGAAAGACCAAAAGAGAGAAATGGTGCAGGTGACACTTGTCTGTCAGAAGGTAAAATAAAGAAAAAAGGCTCCCTTCTAAAGAAAAAGTCTTCTCTTTTGGGTTGCTGGGGTTTTGTGAGATTGCTGTAGTGAATGCTATCGTTGTATAGTTACAACTGTAAAAATAAAATCAGATCAGCACAGAGAGCTCTCATGGCTCAGAGCAGCAAAGCTCACCAACACAGAAGTACAACATAAGGTCTTTCAAATCGCCCAATCTGCAACAGGAAATGCACCCAAAAAGCCCCAGTGATCCAGGGGCAGGTCACCCACACGATCTGGGGAACTCCAAAGTACTACAGACTATTTGTAGCTCAGAGCAAGCACAAACACATTTCATTAATTAAACTTCCACCTTCATAGGCAGCTGTAATTTGTTTTCCCTTGAAGGCCACGCTGGACCTGTAATTACAAACCATACATTTTACACCGCCATGCATCCAGAAAAAGCTCTGTGGCTGCACACAATGAAGCTGTGATCTGAAATAACACCTTCTACAATTTCCCTGCTCCCCAGATAACTGCATTTCACAAACTCATGGAAGCCCAGACACATTCCAGCAAATCAAATTAATAGGTGCAGTCTTCAGCTCTAAATTAGGTTACTCCTATAAGCCAATTTATTAACCACACTATTTTAAGACGAAATATTATAGTTCTACTGAACTTCACATGAAAACTGTTCTGTGTGGTTTTGCATAGCAGTCATCTGCTTACACAAGCAAACAAACATTTGCAATCAATAATTAGAAGCTTAACTCTCTACTGTACCCAGGTTGTATTTCTTGGTTTCATTTCTTTGTCTAATGGACCGATCTCTTCAAAGTTTCCAAATCCACAACCTGAAGATCCTGGACCTCCCTGTGGGGAAAAACCAAATGACAAAGAAGTTAAAAGGCAGCATGGCACACGACGGATAGGAGAAAAGTAAAAGTGAGCCAGTAAGTCGAATGACAGCTTGTAAATTTTAAAAAATGGCTTTTGCAGTACACGTTCATTTGCAGAGCAGGCTCTCTTCCTCATCTTTCATTATGTGCACACGTCCCATTTCTGAAAGCAAGAATTAAACAGAGAAGCAGTCACTTGGGAGATCATCTGATGAGCTGCATGCTATGTGGGCAGTTTCAAAACCTTGTTCCCTGAATAACGAATGCAAAAGTTAGTGATCTGCAGGGGTTTGCAAGTCATTAGTTTAACCAGCATGTACATCATGTGCATTTCACCCTGATGAAATAACTCAGAAAGAAAAAGACCAAGTCCTCAGAGTGATTATATTCAACATTAACTTCTGAAATGTACTGCTGGAGGTGACTGTGGAGAACACGCCACTGCCTTTAGCAAACTGGGATTGAATGGCACCAATCTCTAAGCACAGTCTCTCTTGTTTCTATTTTAATTCTCTGATTATTTTATCTACTGTCTCTCTCTGAACATTGTTTAGACTGCAAGCTCTCCAGGAAAGGAGCTGTGACACTACAATGCACAAAAATCACTACTGTTGTATGAAAGATAAGAAAAAAACCTCTATTTCTGGAATAGAATTTGATGGAAGGTGAGCAGCTGGGGACACCCCACAACTGCAGAATGTCATCATCATTGTTTCTTCCCAACCAGAACACCTCATTCACAAGGTGAGTCATTTCGAATCGGGCAATTTTCAACCCTATTTCTGTAGGGCTGCAAGATACCAATCAAACTGAACTGCAGATGGCAAGAATCATCACTTATGTGCCCTTCAGCAAACCTTACCTGAAGCCACAAGACGAGAGGTAGTTCTGTGAAGTCTTTGGTTGGGTTATTTGCATAGTAGAGCCACCAGAACATGTGGGCCTTATTCCGAACCTGCACATATCCCCACAGCTCTTTGGGCTCTTGAGACTGCCTCAGAACTACACCTTGGGGGGGGGAAATAAAAATCAAAATCAGCCAGGTAAAAAGGCTCAGCTTTGGGCTTTCCACTACACTTGTTCCAAAACATTACATTTCAGTCTTGGGTGTGGTAATTAGAAGCGCTTCCATTAAAAAAAAAAAAATTACTATAGGAAACCTGCCTATGCTTACACCCCCACCCACAGCTGAGTTATCATCAACGAATGAAGCTAAGTGTGTAATTAAGTGCTTCCTTATCAGAGCCTGGCGTTAGAGCTCCCGCCGGAATAGCAGCCCAGTCACTGGGATAATTTGTACTATCAGGAAACACTTGAAGTCTTTCCAAGGCCCGAGCTGGACGTGCAGCCCCACTGGACATTAACAGAATAACTCACACCAGCTTCAGGGTCTCCAGGGCTCCCAGAATATTCCGAGCTGGGAGAGACCCACAGAGGCCATCGAGTCCGGCTCTGAAGTGAGTGGCCCGTGAGACCCTGGCGTTGTCAGCGCCGCGTTCTCATCAGCTTTGACCTGAGACCAAACCACTCTGCAGTCCCCAAGGACAGCCCGTGCAGGGCAAATAGAGGGCCACTTTTAAAACGACTCCAAGATCTAATCCTACAGTTAATGAAATCAGCATAGTCTGGTCACCGTAAGCAATCGCTTTATTGCCCACCTAGGACAGGCACTCTCCCAGCACAGACCTTTGAAACTCCATCCCTTATCTCCCGGGTCAGGGCAAAAGGCAGCAGCGCACTGGAGAAGCAGCAACACGGCTTTTCCACGCCGCAGTGCCCGGGCTCTGCTGCTCCCGCTGCCTCCTTCTCCCCGTCCCTCCCGGCCGCCACCCGCGGCAGGGCGGCGGCTCCGCCCGGGGCTCAGCCCGGGGCCTGCGCGGCAGCGGGACGCGCTGTGCCCGGAGGCTGTCGTTCCTATCCCGTTCCTATCCCGTCCCGTGCCGTGCCGTACCTGCGGTCCCCGCCGCCAGCAGCAGCAGCGCGCACAGCGCGCTCCCGGCGCGGCGCGTCCCCATCGCTCCCTCAGCTCCCGCGGGTCACGCGCGCGCGGCCCCGCCCCGCCCGCGGCCCCGCC